>OY744543.1:74807439-74814939 GCA_963556195.1 Sepiola atlantica | reverse complement strand
AGTTAAATCTTTTATACATTCACAGATATAATTTAAATTCATAATTTTTAATTTAAATATAGGCTATAAAGCTTAAATCAATAATCCTTGAGATTACTTATTTAGTTTAAAAATGTTATGAATGTAACTTGTGTCATTACTAACCAGCAGAGCGTTACCACTGTTGACTAAGGGAAGAGTCTATCAAGCATGTGTACGCAGTGTGATGATGCATGGAAGTGAACCCCGGCCAGTAAGGGTTGAAGACATGTGTTGCATGGAGAGAAATGATATGAGAATTATACGATGGATGTGTAAGGTGAGGCTTAGATCCGATGACCTCAGACAAAGATTAAATCTGAACAGTAAAGTAAGAAATGTGCAGAACAGGAGACTTCGTTGGTTTGGTCACATTAAAAGAATGGATTAGAGTTCTTGGGTTAGATGTAGAACAGTTGTAGTAGCAGGGTCAGTTGGAAGGGAGGCGGTTAAGGAATACATGGGAGGAAGTGATAAGGGTCAATTTAGGAGAGAAAGAGGGATAAATAAAGACCTGGCAGAGATAACTTAGTTTGAAAGTTAATTTCTAAAAGCCGTCCAACACATGCCAGCATATAAAACAGACTTCTAACCAAATATGATGCAAATTAAAATTTTTTTTTTTTTGGGAACTCGCTCCAGACAAGGCATGAAGCCACTTGATGTAAGGAACTAAAAAAATACTATTTAAAAGTCAAAAACTAGCCAATGATAAGTGTTAGATGGATAGATTCCGACCCAGAAAACAGCAATTCTGCCCCCTTTTTCAGAAACATTGCTCATGGAATGTGAGAACTAAATGACAAAATAAGGGAAGCGAGAGTTACGAGGCTGCCGAAAGTAAACCCATGGTCAACTTTCTACTCTCCTTAAATAGTACTTAGTACAAAAAAAACACATGTTTGTAGTGAAATACAGGGTGATTGGAAAGAACTCCCTATTATTAAGTGTTCGTAATTTATTGCTCAAATATAATTTTTACAAGAAATTAATAAGATAAGAAAGTGTATAGCATGGGGTTTTATTCAAAATTCGATATGGGTGCCAGCAATCGCCACCAGCTTCTAAAGCTGCTTGGAAACCGCATCAACTGATTTCACAAGGAACTTTTTTTTTTTCTTTTTTTTTTGTTTACTAATGAGTGAACATATATACAGGGTAAAAGCCCACTCAAAGATTAGGGTCAACAAGATGGATAGATTGACAGGTGAATGGTGATGAATACTATGAGAGGATTGAAAACAGCAGCCGACCCAGAAAACAGCATTGTTTCCGCATTAGCAAAAACATGGAATGTGAGGACTAAAGGAAAAACCTAACGCATAATTAATTTTTTATAAGAATTATATTTCAGTAATAACTTACAAGTATAGGGTGGTACTTTTTGGCCTTTTGACTAAGATCACAGTGTCGTATCTGTTCCGATGGATACTACACCCTATAGACCGGTATCGTCTTGGCCTTCGGGCCTTGATTCTGCCGGTTTGTAGGTTTGTCCTGTGCAGTTCTAGGAGGTCCACCCTCCCAGGTTTTGCCTCCCCTCTATGGGGTGGAGTAATTTTATTGCTTACTGCCTGAGGTGCCCCTACCGGGGAATGCCGACAGGGCTGCACAGGCATTTTTTGTAGGCCAGAGTGCTCACCTTCTCGGGCGCTGGCTTTTCAAATCCCACTTTCCCGACCTTGTGTCATATCTTACCGCTGTGGGAGGAAGATACATAACATAGGGTGGTACTTTTGAATCACCCTGTAGTAGGAGTTACTGTGGGGGTTGGAGGTGAAATAGCGAGGGAGAGTTATAAAGAGAAAAAAGTGAAAGGGGACAACAGTGATATTTATGATTGCTCTGGTTAAAAGAGGCTGAGGCTGGGATTAGGTAGGGTTAGAAAGTGCATACAAGTGAGACAGCCAGCAAAGTAAGTGACGTCTCATTGTTAAGACTACTTTAATGTTTGTGACAGCCACTCAGCTAGGGGGAGGGGTTAAATGAAGGACACTAGTAGAAAATTAATCAAAAAGGCATGAAACCTAATTTATAAGTTGTAGGAAGGGAAATAGAATATCTGTTGAATGTGTTTGGGATATGTTTGTGATTGTTTTTTAATTAAATTATCCGGTGTCTAAATGAGATATTGCTTCTTGTATGGCCTTTTAAGCTAGACTTAAGCACAATGTGGAAAAATCTCATTCGCTGATTGATTTGTTTGAATTGACAATTGGTTTGATTAAGAAAGGCTTGGCCTTTTGGCTAGGAACAAGGTGTAGTATCTGTTTTGATGCTTCACTTAGTCTATTCTGTCTTCGGTCAGTGAAGGAGAAGTCCTTCTAGACTAAGGCAATTTTTTTATTTTTGTTCCAATCCAGAGTGGCCCTTTTTGGGGAACTGGATTTTCTCCACGTTAAAAACCGACCTTGTGTCTAACTTTATCTTCGGGGGGGGGGGGGGGGGGGCAAATAAATAGGAACGAAAACTTTTAAGGAGTTAGACTGAGGAAGTCCCTACTCCCAGTAACATTTGTATATTTTTGTATTTGAAAATTATTAAATAATAACGTTTTTTTATTTATTATTATTATTATTATTATTATTATTATTATTATTATTATTATTATTATTATTATTATTATTATTATTATTATTATCTATATATTAATACGATAGCGTGTGTGTTCGTGTGTCACACTTACATCAAAAGCTCTGCGCATGCGTGCTGCACCTAGATTTAGAAAAGCATTCAAGTCGCCTAATTTTCGTAATGTTTTCAAGTGTTTCCCTTTGGCGCAACGGTTAACGACGTAGGATTTTGACGTCGGTTCGACTGATTTATTGTTCGATCAACCTCTAAATTTTTTATTTTCTACATCGAAGGGGAGGGAGTAGGAAGGGGCCGACCGGGAAGACATATATTAATACGATAGCGTGTGTGTGTTATTTTGTGTCACGCTTACATCAAAAGCAACGACCTTCCGAATCTCTGTATGCTACTCATGAATTGGAGCCAAATTTAATTTAGTCTAAAGCATTTACAAAGTAAGGTTTAGTCGTCGAAATATTACCTTCACTAGAAATATTTTATGTAAAGAAGTTTTGTAAATTGTTTCATGTATTGTTCATTTTTTTTAATAAATATACAAGTCAAATCTTATCATATTTTATTCAAACATGTATAGGTTAGGAACAAGATAATTAGTATTAAAAACATAATTTCGTGTAATTTACACAGGTCCCCGCAAGTTATTATTATTATTATTATTATTATTATTATTATTATAAAGTTTAAAATGTCTACATCTAACATTTTATGTTTGTGCTGTGGTTATCTAGATTTTTCCCAACATATCTATATTTTATACACATATACGCTCCCCTGTGGGCGGAGTACTCTTGTGGAGGAAATAATTTTTGGAATGCAGCTGCTAGGCGTAATGGGTTGTAATGTGGGCTATATTTAGTTTAGTTTTATGCAAAGAGACTAAAAAGGGGGTGGAAACCTTTGTGAAAATTCAGATACCTCCGATTTTTGTGAAATTTTAACAATAAGTATTCGACATCAATTAATAAATATTTCCCAAATTTCAGTTTCTTCAGGGTATTTTTAAGGGTGTTTAGGGGTCATAATATGGGCACAACCTCCTATTTGAAAATTAAAATATAATCATTAGACCCCAATTAATCAAGATTCCTTGAATTTCAATTTCTTCTCAAGACCCCTTAAGCTTTAGCCTTAAATTTTAGACATTTTCTAAAATAAAAATGTTGCAATGGATTTTGATCAAAATTTGACTAGGGATTCTAGACATAAGGTTTAGTATCAATATATCTTGATTTGAATCTTTGTAAGAGACATAGAAGTGGTGCAAAACTGTTTCTGTTTGGGGAAATAATTTTACCCGTCCTGGGACAGGTATTCTTCTAGTACTAATATATATATATATATATATATATATATATATATATATATATATATATATATATATATATATATCTTATTAGATGACTAATATATATATATACATACATAGATTTTTTTCAAATTTTGAATTTTGGCTTTTCCCCTGCCAACTTATCCATCTATGTAATTCCTCTGATAAGATTTTAATCTTTGAAAAGCCTTGGCTTAAGGAAAGAAAAATAAACATGTTTTTATCGAGTACACCTTGCATTGAACAATCGAAGATGAAATAGATTTGTCATCCGCACAACTTTATCTCTCTTCCTTCATTTATTTATATATATATATATATATATATATATATTAGTCATCCACAAACTGTTTCGCTGTATCACAGTCCTTCAGTGTAGCTAGACAAGCAAGTGCTTCAAACCGGGGTTGAAACTCGACTGTTTCTTTGATGCCCAGCGTTTCTAACCACTGAGCTATCGACAACACCCATCAGTATTGATTTACTCGTCTCCAGGAGTTAGGCACAAGGCCAGTTTTTATCTTACTCCCACAAGTAAGATGTGACCCAAGGTCGGGTTGGGAAAGTGGGGTTTAAAAATTGCTTGGGCAGCCCCGGCGGCATTCCCCGGTAGGGGCGCCTCAGGCAGTAAGCAATAAACTTACTCCTCCCCAAAGAGGGGAGGCGAAGCCTGGGAGGGTGGACCTCCTAGAACTGCAGAGGACAGACCCATAGACCGGCGTAAATCAAGCCCCGAAGGCCAAGACAATACCAGTCTATGGGGTGCAGTATCCATCGGAACATATACTACACTTTGATCTTAGCCAAAAGGCCAAGCCGTGAGTAAGTGAATTCTTAATGTTTGTATAAATACTGTTAGCGTGAAGAGTGCTCAATTTTATTTTTATCTAGAGCTCTGCATTATCGTTAATGGTTGCTCGCGAATTCACTTTCCGCAAAATATAAACCAATAATTGTATTACCGTTTACGATGATCATGAAATCACTGTGTGCAGTGCGCAGGTGCATTGCGACTTATCAAAAGTGCATGCGCAGTATAATGCGTAATCGGCAGATAGATAGAACAGTGTAATTAAATTTTTTATTTGTTTAAAATTGATACTATAACATTTTTATTTATTAATTTAAATAATTATTTCGTATTGTTATTTTTAATTGCTTCCATTATTCGAGTCACAAAGAAAAAAAATGAAAAAAAATGTAAATATCTACGACTAGAAATACTGAGAGGCATCACTATTCCCTGAGCAACGACTCACAACGTTTCAACGAGAAAACAGCAGTTTTCTGTCGACATCAAATACTAATTAATACTTACTTGATATTTTTTGGGTGCTACAATCCATCCGTGTCCCTGAATATCGTTAAAGTCCACCTCAAGTTTTGTTCTTCGGCATATATTTCGTTTGCTCGACGACTTACTCCTTTTTACCCGAATTTTCTGCTTCGATCGGCTATGATGTACATGTATGTGTATGGAAGGGGGACATCAGGTGTAAATAAAAAGTAATGATGTAGGGGAGGGCGTCACTCTTTTCTCTGGACTATTCCACTTACCCTTGATCCTCACCTGATAATGCTGAACGTTTAGCAAGGTATCTCACGCCTACGCCATCCTCTACCTGTACAATAGTCAAATACGTCCTAAGATGGAGTACTGCAGCCCCATATGGGGAGGTGCCGCTCAGAGCATCTTTTTCTTGCCTTGACAGCATCCAAAACCGACTTCGAAATCTAGTCGAGGATGTCCTCTTCTCTTCCCTACAGTCACTCTCTCACCGAAGAGATGTTGCTAGTCTTTCTTTGCTCTACCGTTTATTTCGATGGTAGGTGCTCGACTGAGCTCAAATCTATGCTCCACCTCCCTTGTAAAACATTCACAATAAGACCCCACCTAGCTACTACCACTGTCAATGATTTCCCTTTCTCCCTCTGCGTGCCCAAGACGAAACAAACTTCCATGGTCAGAGTTTCTTTCCTTAAACTGCTCGTCTGTGGAACACAGTGCCGCGAGCCTGCTTCCCTGCCGACTACAATATGGTCGTCTTCAAGTCCAATGTAAACAAGTTTTTGTTGAACCGTCCCCGATGTGTTCTCACCGTCCACCGGTCAAACTCTGTAACCCCTTATCCTCGAGTGGCCTTTGGGATTTGATAAGCGATGACCTTTAATGTAAAAAAAAAAAAAGTGAGCATCAAGTACCCTTTTTTGAGTCTTCACTACGACTCGACCGAGGATTGAACCCTGGTCTTCAAGCCCATTAGTGCCATTATGCCTAATTGGTTGTAGTTTTCTGCAAATTTTGATAAGCATGAAACTTTTAACGGGTGCAGTGTCTCGGCAGCCAACGACTGATGCTGGCAATTTGTTTCATGCTTCAGCAATTTTCTGAGCGTGAAAAAATGTTTGCGAAAGTCATGAGAGCTGTGCTGTTTTTTGACTTTGCAGACATGTTCACGTTTGTTAGACACAAGGAGATCAAAAAGGTGCTCAGGGTTCTTGTTGGTGAGATGGTTAATTCGTTTAGGAGTGAATCCTATATATTGCAATATATAAGCATATACACATAGAGATATAATAAAAATGCTATGGTTTATTAAAAGTCATTAGGTGTTAATATGTTTAAAAACGTTATCAACACATTATAAAATAAAATAAAATATAAAACTTTTTTTTATTGTTTATTAAGTCACTAACAATAATTCAGATGTTAATAGTTATTATATTTTCTGATATTTCGAGATAAAATCTCCTTATCAAGTAGAACTGAGGACATTTTTTGGAAAATCTATAATAGTGTTGTAAACAATGGATACTGAACAATTACACCACTATCCAACCTCCATGGTGTTGCTTGCACGGAAACAGATAAGGCTAAACTGTTTGCCCAGTGGTTTGCCGTAAACTCTATTTTGGACTCTACTCTCTCCCTAATTTCATACTACCAACCGAAGCAACACTAGAGGATCTGATCATCACCCCTTCCCATGTCCTGGATACAATAAAAAAAAAAACTCTAAAACAGATCTTATCCTTGCTATAGCAATAAAGAAATGCTCTGCTGAGCTAGCCCCTGTTCTTTCCAAACTCTACAACAAACACCTTGCCGATTCTGGCTTCCTTGATCTTGGTATAATTTGGATGTGTAATGTTTATATATTGTCAAATTGCATTTTCAGATGATTATAGCATCTTTGTTAAGGTTGCTTTAATTGGATGGAAATTATGTTTTAGACGTTTTTAGATGAGGATTGATAATTTGTATCATTTGAATCATCTGGGATGGTATTCTCACAACGTTTCGGCCGATGTAACCTCCAACGTTATGTTTCAGAATATTTGAGATGAGGATTGATAATTTGGATTATTTGGATTATTAAGACTACTGTTCTCATCTTGGATTGTATTCTTACAACGTTTCGGCCGATGTAACCTCCAACGTTATGTTTCAGAATATTTGAGATGAGGATTGATAATTTGTATCATTTGAATCATCTTGGATGGTATTCTCACAACGTTTCGGCCGATGTAACCTCCAACGTTATGTTTCAGAATATTTA
>OY744543.1:74732439-74802439 GCA_963556195.1 Sepiola atlantica | reverse complement strand
ATATGGCCAAAGACTCGTACGCGTGTATATTCAAACTCTGTCAGCTTCATAGAGACTCCCTCTTCATCTGCAATTATATCTACGTAATAAAAACAGATGCAACTCGAAATAGAAATTGATTTTGTAGTCTGTAAATCAATAAGTCAATTGAAGTGCTTGAATAAGAATTGCGTATAAATGTGGTTTATTAGTAGAATGAAGCAGTCGGGTTAGGGCTAGAGCTAGGGTTAGGGTGAATGAAGCGGTCGGGTTAGGGTTAGGGTGAATGAAGTGTTAGGGTTAGGGTGAATGAAACAGTCCATTCACTTAACTCTTTTACATCCGGTTCGAACATTTTCGTAGAGCCTCAGTTCTGTAAGGAATGATTAAAAATGGCGAAAAATGTGTGGGTATTTTTATCTTATTTTCCACTTAAATGTTTGCAATACCCTTATTTTTTGACAGATTGTTAGCGCGACTGTGAAGACTTTGTTCTTTAATACGATGTTGTCATCTGTGCTTAAAATAGCGGTTTTCTATGTACGCACAGACATGAAGGAAGTAAATAGACATCCTTGATATCATTCATAATGAAGACTGCTGCCAGAGGATCTTGATCGACATAGGTAGGATAATATTGATTATTTTCCCTCGCTGATCGATTGAACAATCACTTGGTTAACAGTGGAAAGTGGAATCCCGAGATTTGCGGCAATTTGACGCTGATTAAGTTCATCTTCAGATTAACCTATTAAATGGCTCTTCTGTGAGAAAACGGGCTGCAGGGAAGAAAGGTTTGATCTGTCAAATGATGGATAGACAGATCTAACTAGACAAAGAAATTGCCAGTCGAGGATACGTCCTCGACACTCAGTCCGACAGTGGCTTTGTTGCTGTCGGGCTGAGGTATGGTTCTGTTCAGTCCTAGGAGGTTCAAGTTCCCAGGCTTTACCTTCTCTTGTTAAGAAGGGGTTAGTTTATTGCTAATCGCCTGAGGCGTCCCTACCGGAGAATGCAGACGGGGTTGATCAGGCTTCTTTTGTATGCCAGAGTTCACTTTACGTACTGCGCTGGCTTTTCAAAATCCCGCCTGACCTTGTGCCTAACCTCGTGCAGAGAAGGTAACTAAATATACATAGACAAAGAAAGAGATTATGTTAAACAAATAGAATTGTTTGAAATAAACGCTTCATTTTGATTAGTGTTTTTAATTAATTATATTTTTAAAGCGTCTAATTAAGTTACAGATTGATCGACTTCTGTCTGCGTGAGGCGAAGAACGTGAATTTGTGTTCATAACCGAATTCAGAGCTGAGTTTTTTTTTTTTCTTTCTTTTTCTCGGATTAAACGATCACCTGATACGATGACTTTCATTGCATCCTCTCTCTTCTTTTTCTCTCATCCTCCTCCTCATCTTTCCTTTTTCTTCTAATTCGTTTGTTCTTTTTCCTCTTTTCTTCTTCTTTTTTTCTTCCATTTTTCTTTTTCTTTTTTAGTTCTTTGTTTTTAGTGTCTTCTTCTCATTTTTCTTCTATTTCTTCATCATTTTCTTTTTTTTTCATTTGAAACTCATTTAGTTTTTCTTTTTTTCTTTTTTCTTCTCTTTGTTGTTGTTTTTTTCCATCTTCTTCATTCTTTTTTTTCTTCTTTTTAATTTTTCTTCTCTTGACTTTCTTTCTAATTTTCTTCTTTTTCTTCTTCTATTTTAGTTCTTTCTTTTTAGTTTCTTCGAATTTTTATTTTTTATTTTCTTCTTTTTTCCTTCTTCTTTTTTTCTTCTTCTTCTTCTTCTTCTTCTTCTTCTTCTTCTTCTTCTTCTTCTTCTTCTTCTTCTTCTTCTTCTTCTTCTTCGGAACTAGAAAATAAATAAAAATGCTTCCAAAAAAACGACTCCCTCTAATTCTTCCTATTTTTACTCTAACTTCTTTTTTTTTTAATCTGGATTTATTGATTAATTTTTTTACCTCTCTTCATCGATTTTCTATGACCTTAATTCACATCTCTATATTGTTGTTGATTTCTATAGTGGGCCAAGTGGCTCACCACGTTGAGCATCTATATACAACGACAATGCCGATATGGTAGTTTAGTTGATTTTATTAAAACACGAGCCGCCCCTACTCGACGTTGCCCGGGATACAATTAAGTCATTTTAGTTTTTAATTTTTATTTATCTGAACATTTTTTAAAAACCTGCAGTAGAGAACTCCTATGATATTGTTTAAATTGTTTAAATTAAAATGAGTTATCCGCCTTGCTGGTTTTTATTTTTAGGTGATTATTTAAAAATGTTTCATATTAGCATTCGTCTGGGCCCTAACCCTAGAACAAAAAAGCTATCATTAATTTGACAACATCATCATCACCATCTTTTTTTTTTATTTTCACATGTGATGTACAGCTTTTAGAAATTGACTTCCAAACTAACCTATCTCTGGCCAGGTCTTTATTTATCCCTTTTTGTCTCAAGTCCATCCTTATCACTCCCTCCCATGTTTTCCTTGGCCTTAACCTGCCAACTGGCATTGGTACCTCAACAGTTCTACATCTACTAACCAAAGAACTCTCATCCATTCTTTAAATGTGACCAAACCAACAAAGTCTCCTGTTCTGCGCACATCTCCTTATACTGTCCAGATTTAATCTCCCTCTGAGGTCAGCACATCTTTAAGACGCACATTACACATTCATCACTTCTCTCCATGCAACGCATACCCTCAACCTTCACTGGCCATGTTTTACTTCCATACACCATCACACTGCGTACACGTGTCTGATAGATCAACAGTGGTGATGCTCTGCTAGTTAGTAATGGCAGTAGTTCCCTGAACTGACTTCATCCACTCATAACTCTTGCAATCACACTAACACCAGCTCCCCCCTGTGCTCCAAAATAAGGAAATGTAAAAAAATTAAAATAAACAAATACAAATGAATAATTACATGAAAATAATTAAAATAATTAATTGAAATAATGAGATAAAATTAAAAATGTAAATAAAAAAATACAAATATAAATAAATAATTAAATCAAAATAATTAAAATAAATAATTAAAATAATGAAATAACATTTAAAATGTAAATAAAAATAAAAATAAACAAATACAAATATAAATAAATAATTGAATCAAAATAATTAAAATAAATAATTAAAATAATTAAATAAAATAAAAAAGTTACATAAGAATTAAAATAAACGAACACAAATACAAATAAATAATTATATGAAAATAATTAAAATAAATAATTGAAATAATGAAATAAAATTAAAAATGTAAAAAAAACAAACACAAATACAAATAAATAATTAAATGAAAATAATTTAAATAAATAATTAAAATAATGAAATAAAATTAAAAATGTAAATAAAAATTAAAAAAACAAACACAAATACAAATAAATAATTAAATGAAAATAATTAAAATAAATAATTAAAATAATGAAATAAAATTAAAAATGTAAATAAAAATTTAAAAAACAAACACATACAAATAAATAATTAAATGAAAATAATTAAAATAAATAATTAAAATAATGAAATAAAATTAAAAATGTAAATAAAAATTAAAAAAACAAACACAAATACAAATAAATAATTATATGAAAATAATTAAAATAAATAATTAAAATAATGAAATAAAATTAAAAATGTAAATAAAAATTAAAAAAAACAAACACAAATACAAATAAATAATTATATTAAAATAATTAAAATAAATAATTAAAATAATGAAATAAAATTAAAAATGTAAATAAAAATTAAATAAACGAACACAAATACAAATAAATAATTATATGAAAATAATTAAAATAAATAATTAAAATAATGAAATAAAATTAAAAATGTAAATAAAAATTAAAAAAACAAACACAAATACAAATAAATAATTAAATGAAAATAATTAAAATAAATAATTAAAATAATGAAATAAAATTAAAAATGTAAATAAAAATTAAAAAAACAAACACAAATACAAATAAATAATTAAATGAAAATAATTAAAATAAATAATTAAAATAATGAAATAAAATTAAAAATGTAAATAAAAATTAAAAAAACAAACACAAATACAAATAAATAATTAAATGAAAATAATTAAAATAAATAATTAAAATAATGAAATAAAATTAAAAATGTAAATAAAAATTAAAAAAGCAAACACAAATAGAAATAAATAATTAAATGAAAATAATTAAAATAAATAATTAAAATAATGAAATAAAATTAAAAATGTAAATAAAAATTTAAAAAAACAAACACAAATACAAATAAATAATTAAATGAAAATAATTAAAATAAATAATTAAAATAATGAAATAAAATTAAAAATGTAAATAAAAATTAAAAAAACAAACACAAATACAAATAAATAATTAAATGAAAATAATTAAAATAAATAATTAAAATAATGAAATAACATTTAAAATGTAAATAAAAATTTAAAAAAACAAACACAAATACAAATAAATAATTATATGAAAATAATTAAAATAAATAATTAAAATAATGAAATAAAATTAAAAATGTAAATAAAAATTTAAAAAAACAAACACAAATACAAATAAATAATTAAATGAAAATAATTAAAATAAATAATTAAAATAATGAAATAAAATTAAAAATGTAAATAAAAATTAAAAAAACAAACACAAATACAAATAAATAATTAAATGAAAATAATTAAAATAAATAATTAAAATAATGTAAATAAAATTAAAAATGTAAATAAAAATTTAAAAAAACAAACACAAATACAAATAAATAATTATATGAAAATAATTAAAATAAATGATTAAAATAATAAAATAAAGTTAAAAATGTAAATAAAATTAAAATAACCAAACACAAATAAATAATTAAATGAAAATAATTAAAATAAATAATTAAAATAATAAAATAAAGTTAAAAATGTAAATAAAATTAAAATAACCAAACACAAATAAATAATTAAATGAAAATAATTTAAATAAATAATTAAAATAATAAAATAATATTAAAAATGGAAATAAGTAAAAAAAAAACAGATAAGAGGAAAGGTCTTTAAAAAACAAACTAGGAGTCTATCCATCATGGTTCAATGGTTAAGAGCTGAAGCTGCTAACCCTAAGGTTGCTAGTTCGAACCCGACTGTTGCGATTATTATTTTTTTTACTTTTTTCTTTTTCTTTTACTGTATCAGTTTCTGTGTTTTACAAAATTGAAGAAAACTTTTAACCCTAACCCTAACCCTTAACCTAACTAACCCTAAACACTAACCTAACCATTAACCTTAAACCTACCTCCTTTGGTAGTAGTTTTTTTATGTCCATAAATTAGCAGCAGATTAGCCTTTTTAAGTGGATAGCTGGGTGGGCTACCACAAAGATTAACTGTGGGTGGTCTACCACAAACAACCCAGAAAATCTCTCTATATATTCCAGAGCGAAAGTGAGTTTGTTGGCTGAGGGTATCACAGTTTTTGGACGTCTGACCGCTAGTTGATTTTGTGTACCTCTTAGAGAAAATGGGCCCTTAAGCTTTTTGCTAATGGATTTTGTTCGGCTGGACTTCTGTTTTTTTTTTTTCATTTATTCAAGCTTTTCGTTTGCAAGTCTTTTACCTATTTTTTCCGTTAAATAAACAAAAACTTTATAAAATCTTATTTAGAAAAATTAATTTAATCACAAAAAATAATCAAAGAAAAGAGTATTGATTTACTCCTCTCCAGGAGTTAGGCACAAGGCCAGTTTTTATCTTACTCCCACAAGTAAGATGTGACCCAAGGTCGGGTCGGGAAAGTGGGGTTTAAAAATTGCCTGGGCAGCCCCGTCGGCATTCCCCAGTAGGGACGCCTCAGGCAGTAAGCAATAAACTTACTCCTCCCCAAAGAGGGGAAACGAAGCCTGGGAGGGTGGACCTCCTAGAACTGCACAGGACAGACCCATAGACCGGCGTAAATCAAGCCCCGAAGGCCAAGACAATACCAGTCTATGGGGTGCAGTATCCATCGGAACAGATACTACACTTTGATCTTAGCCAAAAGGCCGAGAACGAATTCAAAGTTTGTTTATTGAGATTATTTTTAGCATCCCCCACCACCCAAAATACTCTTTCTGTGCTTACGTTGAAGCGAATATGTTTATTATTTATAATGAAATAAGACGAACGTTGAAATGTTCAATATTATTTATAAAATCAATAAGCAAAAAAAACAAAGAAAACATTAATCAGATAAGATAGTAACTTGAGTTCATTGTTTTAAGCGCTGTCGGTCATAATGTCATCAATCAATTTGTATGAAAGCACTTATACATTCCAACGATCCTATACACTTTTCTGATAATTTTGTGGTCAAGCAAAATACTCCAGGCAAACGCCGGTTCGGGTGATCTAATAATAAATTAAAATAATTAAAAATATTAAACTTTTAATTCGGGGACTACTAATTTTAACTTATTTATTTGCAATGTTGTCTCCATTTATCCTTATGCCATTTAAAAGCCGTGTGTGGTTACAGGATTAATTCAAATAAATAAATACAATAATCAAATGAAAGTAAATTAATAATTAAAATTAATATAAAATAATAAAATTAAAATATTAAAATAAATGAAAATAACAGATATAAATAATGAAATACAAATAAATAATTAAAATAAGTATCATAAATAATTCAATCAAAATAATTAGAATAATTAAAATAAACAATGAAAAAAATTAAATAAAAACAAGAAATGTAAATAATTAGAATAAACAATTAAAATAATTAATTTAAAAAATATATATAATCAAATACATAATTAAAATAAAGTACAAATTAAAAATTAAAAAAATAAAATAAACAATAAAAATAATTAATTTAAAAGTATAAATAATGAGCAATAAAAATAAGTAAAAATAATAAAAATATAAATAATTAAATAAACAATTTAAATAAATAAAAATAATAAAAAATAATAAATATAAATAATTACATAAACAATTAAAATAAATAATAATTAAAAATGTAAAAAATGAAAATAAACAATAAAAAATAACTAAAAAACATAAATAATAAGCAATAAAATAAAATACTAAAAATATAAATAATTGAATAAACAATTTAAATAAATAAAAATACTAAAAAATAATAAATATAAATAATTACATAAACAATTAAAATAAATAATAATTAAAAATGTAAAAAATGAAAATAAACAATAAAAAATAACTAAAAAACATAAATAATAAGCAATAAAAATAAAATAATAAAAATATAAATAATTGAATAAACAATTTAAATAAATAAAAATAATAAAAATAACAGATATAAATAAAAATAATAAAAATAACAGATATAAATAATTACATAAACAATTAATATAAATAATAATTTAAAATGTAAATAATATAAATAAACAATGACAAATGAAGGAGAAATGACAATGGCGCCCGTTGTCATTGGATGTCTATATTTATTAAGTATTTGTACTTAATTATCTATGTAAGTATGATGAAAAGTTAGGGTTAGGGTTGATGAAAGGTAGGTATATTGTGTTGTCCTTTCTCGACTATCTAATTACGAGATTAACCTTGGATTTAATTAGATTTGTTACTGGTTGTACCATTTTCAATTAATCCTTGCCGCACTTATGACAGGTGATCTCGGCTAATTTGACACATATTTGGTTTAATCTAATGAATATATATATATATATATATATATATATATATATATATATATTGTTTCAGGCATTGTATTAGTTTCTAATATGTATATCTAGGCAGCATCTTCTCTTGCAGGCAAGTATTATTTACCTCCTCTCCAGGAGGTTAGGCACAAGGCCAGTTTTATCTTACTCCCACAAGGTAAGATGTGACCCAAGGTCGGGTCGGGAAAGTGGGGCTTGAAAAGCCAGCGCCCGAGAAGGTTAGCACTCTGGCCATTAAAAATTGCTTGTCGGCATTCCCCGGTAGGGGCGCCTCAGGCAGTAAGCAATAAACTTACTCCTCCCCAAAGAGGGGAGGCAAAGCCTGGGAGGGTGCACCTCTTAGAACTGCACAGGACTAACCCACAGACCGGCAGAATCAAGCCCCGAAGGACAAGACGACACCGGTCTATAGGGTGCAGTATCCATCGGAACAGATACTACACTTCCCCGGCTTGCAGGCAAGTATTGTTGAATATAAGAGACAACTCATGTCTAGATATCCTTTGGTAGATTCTTTCAATAGTCCGAATCAGGATCTTAGTTTCGGAGGGAAATTGGCTGATGAATTTGCCATAGTTTGGATTTGTCTCCCAAATACTTTCAGACCCATTGTATTAGTTTCTGTAGATGTAAATCCGTTGAAACTCAAGTGTTTATAAAAAGTGCTCAATAACAAGTAGAGCTGTTTGTAAGTATATATTTTTATTTATGCAAACATTATTGGTTACATATGTGCATACATGTTTCGGTTGTACTCTTCGCAGAGAGTCAACCTCTTCAGACCAAAGAAGACAGAGAAGTGAGATGGATTTGGAAAACCTTCCCTTTAAATAAATCTTTTCCTTAGTGTCAGTATTTTCATTATTTTGAAGGAAGAAGTGCGTTTTCCATCTCATTTGTCTGATTAGTTCCTTTGTTTTCATTATAAACCTCAGAAGATAGTCATTTTTTGTTTGTTGTAGATATGTTCTTGAGGGATGTGTTGAAGTTAATCTTTTCCATTTGTGTTTAATAATGCACTTTGTAGAGTGCTCGACAGTAATGGAGCTTTATATATATATATATATATATATAAAGAGGTGTACTAAAAGCGAACTTTTAGGAAAGGTAAAACCCTATTGTGAAGAGTATACAGCTCAATATCCAGGATAGAGCAGGTAGAAATGAAGGAGAATGGAAACAAATTAGAGAAAGCAAAAGCCAAATCAAAATTCAATTCAAGAGTTCAAAGCAAGGTATATTCCGCAAAAAGGCAATTTATTCAAGTTAAATTTTCCTTAAGCCAGGCTTTTCAAAGATCAAAATCTTATCATCAGAGGAAGTCGCTGGGATAGATAAGTTGGCAATGGCCAAGATTTAAAATTTGAAAAAATGAAATAAAATAAAAGTTGTAGGGAAAGAAACGTAGGGCAAAACTGTGCCAGGGTGCAAGCAAATGTCCGATTGCCAAAAAGTCCGGTGTCGAAGAGTCCAGCGGAGAGAATAAAAAGCCTGGCTTAAGGAAAATTTAACTTGAATAAATTGCCTTTTTGCGGAATATACCTTGCTTTGAACTCTTGAATTGAATTTTGATTTGGCTTTTGCTTTCTCTAATTTTTTTCCATTCTCCTTCATTTATATATATATATATATATATATATATATATGTATTGTTTCATGTATCTACATAAAATGTTATAAGGAGATATAATCTTTTATGTATCAATTTTCACTATTTACTTTAACAGTGCTCAATACGTGAGTAGAGCTAGGTAGTAAGCTATGAAAATATATTGATAGCCATTAAGCTACACAGCTAAAATGCCTGACGATTCCCTACGGGGATGAAACGCGGAAGCTTCTGTGTAGCTTAATTGCCATAAATATATTTTCATAACTTAGTATATATGTACATATATGGTTCTTAAATGTAGTGTTTTAATAGTATCATCATTATTATTATTATTATTATTATTATTATTATTATTATTATTATTATCATTATTATTATTATTATTATTATTATTATTATTATTTGTACTTACTAGTTATCACACAGATCATCGTCAGTAATTGCTCGGCGATAACAGCCGGTTGTATTCCCTGGAGTCTGAGTGACAACAAGCCTCCCCAGATTTCCATTATTTTCCACCTTTTTTCGATAGCCACCGCAAATAACCTTGCGGTATCTCAACAGCCGATTACCATTGTTTTCTCACTGGTAAGGACCATTGGTCTTCTCTGGGATTTGTGTGGCAATAAGCCTCCCCAAGGTCTTAAGCACTCTTCCAGCGTAGATCTGGTTTGTGCTGTCCCTCCTCGGTCTTCTCATCCTCCTTGACCCTATGCAAATATTTTGTATGGTGTCAGCCTTTTTTTTTTTTTTGAATGACGGATCCTGATGTTGACTCTCCCTGAATTTTCACCAAAGCCCTGTTAGTCGGGTAGCTCTAACACTACTACGCCACCACCGGCCCTACCATGACGAGGAAGAGTTGGACTTTAGGGAGATGCTGTTGATGCTGAGAGAGTGGACTTATCACTGTGCGAAAGTCTCTCCACTGTAACTGCATTCCTTCACATCTGATTTCAAGATAGAATACATGTAATCTCTTTATTATATATAAAACTCAGTGTCTGTGTGTATGGATGTACGCGTGTGTTCGTGTGATGGTTGTGTGTTCCCTACAGAAAGAAAGGTTAGCGAATCTACATATAATCTAAAAGTGTATTCTTATGTGGAATTCACCGCGAAAACAATGAAAGTGTTACTAAATCTCGAAGTTCACTCCTAAGGCAGCTATAAAGGTTAAACCCCCTTAAAACTGCAAATATATCCGATTTTTATGAAATTTAAATCATGTGTAAAAAAATTTTCTTGGGAAAACAATGGAAGTGTTACCAAATCTGTAAGTTCACCCTTAAAGCAGCTATGAAGGTTTAACCCCCTTAAAACTTCAAATATATCCGATTTTTATGAAATTTAAATCATGTGTAAAAAAATTTTATTGGGAAAATTTAAATCAATAGAAATGGTCCCGAATCTCTTAAGTGCTCTTCTAATCTAAAAAAGCTATGGAGGCCAAACCTCCTTTAAAATTTCAAATATATTCTATTTTGATGAAATTTATATCAAATGTATGATATTCTCCGGGAAGGACAATTGAAGTGGTTTTCGAATCTCTACGCCAAATATCTACGTGCCCTCACCCCTAAGTGACCCGTGGGGACAGAACCCCCTTTAAAACTTCAAATACGTATGTCCGCTTTTAATGAAATTTAAACCATACGTATAAGACACTAATTCAGAAAGTTTTCCCACATTTCAGCTTCTTCCGACTATTTTAGGGGGAGAAACGTGGGGTCGGCGGGGGGGGGGTGGCAGTAAAAACTAAGAAAGTAAGATGGTGTTATGGGCAGAGTGAAAAAGTACATAGTAGTGATCCTCATTCAATCCCGAGCAACGTTAGGTCACCCTGCTAGTTGTAAATATATTTTAATCTTATGAAATATTTGTTTTGATTAACGAATCACCACTTATCAAGGCTAAAAACCACACAAGGATAAAAAGGGTTAATGAGACGCATAGATTGACAGTAGAATGATCATGAATATTATGAGAGGATTGAAAATAATGAATGGAATAAATACCATTCGATGACGTATGAGGACGGTTTATGACAAACGTCTATTGACATTACATTTACAGATGACCATGGTGTACTCTCAGGGAAGCAATCTTGTGGCAAGAAACTCTGTTCATGGAAATTCTGTTTTAACGTTAGACACACGGAGAAAGAAAGGAAAGTTTTTTGCAGTTGTGGTAGAAGGACAAGTTCTTGCTGTGAATGTTTTACAAGGAGGGACCGGAGATCGAAGCGCAATCGTGCACTTTTCATCGAAATAACGACAGAGCAGAGAGAGACTAGCAACATTTCTTCTGTGAGAAAAGGCCTGTAGAAAACAGAAGACTGTCAACCTCCCTCCCTCGCACTAGATTGCGAAGGCTGCTTTGAATTTTGTCAAGGTAAGAAAGATTGCTCCAAGCGGCACCTCCCCAAATGTGGCAGCAGTACCTCCCCATCTTAGGGAGTATCTGACTCTTATACAGGTAGAGGATTGCATTAGGGGTCAGATACTTTCTGGGGCGGTATATTTGTCGACTGTAACCACCTTCTTTTACAGGTGAGTTAAAAAGTGAGTAGTGAATATTTTATCAAGGATTTGTCGTCTTAGAAGATTCCTGCACAGGTGAGTAAACGACTGAATTATGAAAGGTTTGTATACTTTAATTACATTCTTGTACAGGTGAGCAAATAACTGAATTCAGGTAATTATTAATACACCAGAGGATTACTCTTTCTTCTTTCGTAAAAAATAGTTGTTATTGTCAGCTAAATATTCTTTCAATAATAAATGTCTATCAGGGTTAAAACTATTAAGGAAAGAGAATTACTCTACTTTCCCGACCCGACCTTGGGTCACATCTTACTTGTGGGAGTAAGATAAAAACTGGCCTTGTGCTTAACTCCTGGAGAGGAGTAAATCAATACTCTTTCTTCTTTCGTAAAAAATAATTGTCATTGTCAGCTAAATATTCTTTAAATAAATTAAACGAATGTCTCTTTTTTTCTTTCTTTATTTTAAAATTGTAGCAATTCTTTTTAAAACAATAAATATTCTGTCGTTTTACCATAAAAATAATTGTCAATTGTAAATATTCTTCAAATTAAGAAAATGAATGTCATTTTTTTTAAATGTGTTTATTAAAAATTGTACTGTTTTAGTCGACGGGAGGACATGATTGGATTTTGAAGTAATTCATTTTAAAATGGGGAAAACTGGAATTTTTTACTTATCGAACGTATGTAGATGAAAGATTCACAAACTCTCCGACCTTAGAATATAATTACTGACAATTTTTCTACTAAAATCCTATGTACAATTTTCTTAAATATAAAAAATTCGGTTGGAAACATAGCTAACTAACACACAACCATAAATAAAATAATAATAAAATGGTTACAAAGAGATCAATAAAAAGTCAATATATTATAATATTAATTTTTAGCCAGCCATCAATCTGTATAATTTGCTGTTAGCAATAATATTCCTTTTCAAAATAATTAGCTGATTGTTGGGTTGATCCGGTGTTTTTACGTCGAGAGGGCACTAGAACAGCAAGTTCACCGGAGCACATTCCATTGAAGTACTTGTAAAACAAGCACAGGGATGCAACATTGCGGCGATCAGACAAGGGGCTGGAGCTTGATAGGCGATGGTGAACCTATTAGGTTAGCAACTCTTTTTTGGACCCTGTTTGAGAGGGAAAGACTAGTGAATGGTGCACCAGCCCAGATGTGACAACACTACTCCATGCATGAGTGGATGGTGGCTTTGTAGAAGGTCCCCTGTTGTTGCTGGGGACCATCACAGTGAATGGATGGGATTTTAGCTGATTGTCGGGTTGATCGGGTGTATTTACGTCGAGGGAGCACTAGAGCAGCAAGTTCATCGGAGCACATTCCATTAAAGTACTTGTAAAACGAGCACAAGGATGCAACATTGCGGCGATGGGACAGGGACTGGAGCTTGGTAGATAGTGTGGACCTATTTAATTGGCGACTCTTTTTTGGACCTTGTCTAAGAGGGAGGGGCGAGTGGTTGGTGCACCAGCCCGGATTCTGATCTTTAACTTCTAATGAAATATTCTGCTTTTCTACTTCATCTTACCCTAACCCTAACCCTAAACCTAACCCTAACCATAACTCTAATTCTAACCCTAACCATAACCCTAACCTTTAACCCTTAACCCTAAACCTAACCCTAACCTTTAACCCTAAACCTAACCCTAACCCTAACCCTAAACATAAACCTAACCCTAACCCTAACCTTAACCTCTAACCCTAAACCTAAACCTAAACCTAACCCTAACCCTAAACCTAAACCTAAACCTAACCCTAACCCTAACCTAAACCTAACCCTAAACCTAACCTTAACCCTAAACATAAACCTAACCCTAACCCTAACCTTAACCTCTAACCCTAAACCTAACCCTAACCCTAAACCTAAACCTAAACCTAACCCTAACCCTAAACCTAACCCTAACCCTAACCCTAACTTTAACCCTAACCCTAACCCTATGTGGAAAATTCCGTTTCTAACATTATTTTAAGACATCCACATCCAATATTGCTACATCAATATTGATGAGGACAATAGCCTAAAGATAGATAATGAAAACTAGTGGAGCCTGTGGAAATTCCACGGTGCTTTCTACATCAATCTACAAAACTTACTGTTAATAATAATATTCCTTTTGGGGTCAGTACTATTAAGAAAAAATGACATTTTCTTCTTGCGTAAAAATAATTGTCATGGTCAGCTAAATATTATTTAAATAAAAGAAAAATGAATATGTCTCTTATTTATTTTCAAAATTGTGGCAATTCAACTCTTTTTAAAACAATAAATATTCTGTCGTTTTACCATAAAAACAATTGTCAATTGTAAATATTCTTCAAATTAAGAAAATGAATGTCATTTTTTGAAATGTGTTTATTTAAAATTGTATTGTTTTAGTCGACGAGAGGACATGATTGGATTTTGGAGTAATTCATTTTAAAATGTGCAAAGTTGGAGTTTTTTTGCTTATCAAAAGATCTCATTTTTTTTCATGTGTGTATGAAGAAGAAATACCTTAGCATATTTAAAAAAGTATTTTTTTTTTTAATGAAAATCGCTCCAGACAAGGCATGAAGCCACTTGATGTAAGAAGCTAATAAGAACAAATATGATTATCGCAAAAACTGGAGATGCCTATTGACCTTAGTCTTGAAAAGATCAAAGTTATGGTAGAAGGAAAACAGTCAGCAGGAAGAGAGTTCCACAAGCCTGCGGTTCTTCGAAAGAAGCTACTGGAATAGGAAGCTGTATTACAATGAGGTATCAAAACAGCGAATTGATGGAGACCACTAGACCAACGAGTCAAACGAGCTGGAACAAAAGAAGCGGGGAATAGATCACATAATTCTGAAGAACACATGCCATAATAGTACTTATAGAAAAGACTGAGACTAGCAGCATCACATCTGGGAGAGAGAGGGTGCAGAGAAGAAGAAAGGGTAGGGTCAATCAAATTACAGATACGTTTCTGCACCTTATCAACAACCCTCAAATGGGACAGAGATTCACCAGCCGAAAAATGACAACAGTTCTCCATACATGGTCTGATTGTGGATTTGTAGTTATTATATAGATTACAAATAATACAGCAATGTTAAGAATCATACTTTTAAAGTAACGACAAAAAATCTCTCTTTTATAATTAACTAGTAGAATACCCGTCCCAGGAAAGGTATTCTACTAGTTAATAATTTCAGGGTATAAGCAATAAATATAGCATTAGTTTAAATTTTTTATGTATTTTTCTTTCGGAGTGGGGGTGGGGGTCATTGGTAGCTAAACATTCTTTAAATAAAAAAAAAAACAACGAATATGTCTCTTATTTATTTTAAATTGTAGCAATTTAATTCTTTTTAAAACAATAAATATTCTCTGTCTTCTTACCGTAAAAAATAATTGTCAATTGTAAATATTCTTCAAATCAAAAAAACGAATGTCATTTTTATTGTTTTAGTTGAGTGGACGACATAATTTGATTTCGGTACAATTCATTTTAAAATGGGTAAAGTCGGGATTGTTTTTACCTTAGCGACACCATATTGATCACCAATCGTTGCTGATCGGACGATCTCTTTCAAAAATGTACGTATGAGTATCTTCTCGCATTATTATACAGATAACCATTTTTAAAAGCTTTTCTCCTCGACATTTAGTTTTGATCATTACGATTGATAAATGAAATGTTAATCAAAAAAAAGAAAAAAGAAAAAAGAAAACTGTAGTGGTTCATTGACAGCAGCGACCCTATTTATTTTACTTGTGAAATTTAATGTGACCTTTAGAGGGTAACTTCTTAAATAAATACGCAGACATTTAGGATTCTACTTGTATAAGAAAAATACTCTTTCTCCCCTAAAAATAATTGTAATCATCAGCTAAATATTCTGTAAATAAAAAAACAAAACAAATGAAGAGTTCGAACGCAAAACGCGATAAATCCAATTCGTTTAAATTGAAACCTTAAACAATAAAAACACGAATATATTAAATCTAGACTTCGAATGAAAGCTGATTTTAATTGAAATCAAAAAGAAGTTATTTCGGTATCATATTATGTAACACATAGTTTTGGGGTGTCGTCGAGTGTTGAAATGCAACATTTTTTGTAGGGACGGTTTCGTGATTTTCAAAATGGCGTTTATCATTCGAACTCTTCAAATATGTCTCTTAAGATATTTTTTTCTGATGGCGACAGATTCGCACGTTTAAACAATTGTTATTCGGGTCATGCCTAACTTTGAGGATTCTGAACTTCCCCGTGCCACAGGGGCTGCATCATTTCGAACCGGGCTCATAAGGTATTATTTACCTCCTCTTCAGGAGGTTAGGCACAAGGCCAGTTTTATCTTACTCCCTCAAGGTAAGATGTGACCCAAGGTCGGGTCGGAAAGTGGGTTTTGAAAAGCCAGCGCCCAAGAAGGTGAGCACTCTGGCCATTAAAAATTGCCTGGGCAGCCCCGTCGGCATTCCCCGGTAGGGGCGCCTCAGGCAGTAAGCAATAAACTTACTCCTCCCCAAAAGGGGAGGCAAAGCCTGGGAGGGTGGACCTCCTAGAACTGCACAGGACAAACACATAGACCGGCGGAATCAAGCCCCGAAGGCCAAGACGATACCGGTCTGTAGGGTGTAGTATCCATCGGAACAGATACTACACTTTGAAATATTTATTTGCAGAAAATACATATTTATATTCAAAACAAATTAGGCACAAGGCCATCAAAAGTGTGTGGGAGTGTCGTTGGTCGTCCTATGTCTAAGGTAATAAAGTTGTCTATCCCACTCTTAACTAGAATCATCTCAGTCACCACAATACCACATTTGCTCTAGGGACCGTCCTACTTAGGCTATTATAAAATAAGTCGGCAATCTTAAAATCTTTCCATAGTTTTCTCTTTTTTTTTACACTTTGATCTAAGCCAAAAGGCCAACCGGGCTAAGATGGTCGGCGATTTAGGAGTTTCCATTTAATGGTGAATGGGATGTGGGTCTCCTTCAGGAGGGCGATTGCGTTACGTTTGTTTCTGCATCTGAAGGCTCTGCGTAGATTCGCCGTTTAAAGCCTCCATGCATCGACGTATGTTTCTTTTCTATGTAGTGTTTCACTCGATAATAGAATATCTTTCTTATCGATTGATACAGCATATTTAAGACGTGTTTTAATTAATAATAGTTGTTAAATAGCAGTGATAGATGGATTAGTTCTGTTAGGGTTAGGGTTAGGATTATTGCTGTCTTATTGTATGTAAACAGAGATAATTGATCGAAGGTTAAGAGGCCGAGTTGTATCGTAATCTGAAAATGGGATGCGGCCTGCTTGCTCGTCTTCCAGGTATTTGATGACCTTCTCGCAAGGCCATTTTTGTTTTGATGTCTTGTCAAAGTTACGTCGCAAGGAAAGGACAAACATTTGCACCCACTACTAGTATTGAAACGACACCAGACTCATCATTTGCACGCCGGCATTCATGCAGTATAGTTAACCACGGAGACATCGAAACAAAAATACAACAAATAACTTTTAATGCAAAAAGATTAATTTTTTTTTACCGATCTGCATAGTTTTAAAGTTCTGAAACTTTTTGCACGTTTTTTTTTTTTTAAATTCCAATATAAGATTTCGTCGATACCTGCATTTTTAACGAGTAACAATCCAAAATGGCCGAGACCCAAAATAAATTAGGAAGAACCAATGTAATATATCAGTTCAATGCCCTATGGGACAATGTATCTCCGACAATAGCAATAAAACTAATTCTTACATCGGTTTCACTACCATCACACTTTCTTGAAGACTCACCTTACACTTCTCCGACACTAGCTCCATTTTGCCAACACCTAAAAAAACATGACTGTCACCTTTTCAATATAGACACCCCCTAGTTAACAATACGAAAATAATACACCACAATACCAACATCAAAAGATTAAACATTCTTGAAGCCTTCTACATAAAAACTAAACACCCCACAATCAATAATGTGAATTATGAAACTAGTCACAACATTTCAAAGTGTCTAGCATAGTAATAAACGTTACCAAATTCTTAGCTGTTAAGCAATCATACTTTTGAATCTTGTATGCGCTTAGAACGTAATAACGTCCGCATGTAACATCTCAATATTATAAACGCTCTTTATAAATGTTGTGAAGTTGTTCCACAGTAAATAATAAATAAAGGAAGTCAAGTCGAGGGTTGGTTTAACAAGTGTATTAACAAAGTAAGAAAGTGACTAGCACTTGGCTAGACAGTTACAAGACTGTGCTTTGTCTTCTGGTGACTCGCACTAGTTATAGTGACAACCGGTGTAGTTTCTCCTGTGTAAGAACGGCCGGTGTAACAATAAAGTTGTAAATTACTAGTCTTTTAAAAAAAAAAAAAAACTCAACAGTAAAGACATATTTTTAATAAACCGCCCGAAGATGATTTGACGAATCAAATCGAAAATACTCGCAAAAAAGGAAAGAAAATGGAACAAGAACCCGCGAAACTTACATACAACAATTTGACCGAAACACTAAATGGACCATTAAGAAAATTGAAAAGATAAAATAAAGTCTCATCAAACAAAAACACTCCGTGTTATTTAATAATGTTTGCCTAAATTAAAATATGCTGCCTAAATACACACACACACAATATATATATATATATATATATATATATATATATATATATATATATAAATTTACTTTTTGGTACAGAAAATTAGTACAGCATCAGTACCGGCGGTTTCAAGCTCAGAAGGACTTAACCATCCGCCTTATAAGCTGAAGAGAGCCGGATGGTTAAATCATTCTGAGCTTGAAACCGACGGTACTAATGTTGTACTAATTTTTCTGTACCAAAAAATAAATAAATATTACGCTCTTAATTTTGATTCGCAATTAATCGAGCATATATATATATATATATATATATATATATATATATATATATATATATATATATATAAGGAGATTTAGTGAATTAGAACAACAAGTCTATTATGGCGTACGGTCGTTTCAAAAACATTCTGGAAATACTTTATTTCATTCTTTAATTTTTTAAAAAACCAACAAAACCTACTCCAAAACGTCCTTTCATCAGCGCCTTTAGCATCACATCTTACAGAAATTAAAGGAAAAAATAACAAGCTCGTCTTAGAGGAACATCCATTGGAGAGAGGGCGTCAGGTCACTGTAAGTGTAGTATTAACACCGCATGACGTTACTAGCTATAGATGTATCGTTTCTTTCATTAAGTTGAACGCTCTTATGACGTCATGCCGTCGGATAAAGTGTTAAAATTATCACTGTTTATTCGCTATTCACCGGTGGCCCAGTGGTTCTAGATGTCGGGATTTTAGTTGTAAAATACTCGTAATCTGGGGTTTCGAATACTTATATCTCTATGCTGATGAGTCCCGATTATAAAGGACGAAACGTATACGTATATATATATATATATATATATATATATATATATATATATATATATATATATATATATATATATAATAACACACTTAGTATATAGATTCACAATTACCTCCCCCAACGAAATAATATTACAATTTTAAAGATATAAAAGTCACAGTTATAATTAATCTGCCAGTTTCAGCCGTAAACTCGACAATTTACCAGACATCTGGAAAGGACCAATGGAAACATTTTGTAGATAAAAGTCATCTGTAATACTTAACGAAATATGTCTCCAAGAAAAAATGCTGCCCAGATATGCTGATGAGTCTTGATTGAAAAGAGACGAAACGTATACGTCCATAGATAAACAATAACAAATATTTTATATTTGAAGCTCCTCGTTAAAAAGTAGAGCACTGTAAAATGGTAGTAGTAACACAGCGTAGCGTCACTTGCTTTATATGCATCGTTCCTTCACTTATAGAAGTTTGAATGCCTCTTCGCTTCGCCGCCGTTAACGTGTTAAAATTATCATTGTTTATAAGCTGTTCAGAACTGGCCTAGCGGTTAGCGACGTTGGACGGGAGTTGGAAAATACTTGTAGTCCAGTTTCGAATCGTGTGACCGGTGATGAATAGTCGTACTTCTATGCTGATGAGTCTTGATTGAAAAGAGACGAAACGTATACGTCCATAGATATAAACAATAACAAATATTTTATATTTGAAGCGCCTCGTTAAAAAGTAGAGCACTGTAAAATGGTAGTAGTAACACAGCGTAGCGTCACTTGCTTTATGCATCGTTCCTTCACTTATAGAAGTTTGAATGCCTGTACGCTTTCGCCGCCGTTATTGTGTTAAAATTATCATTGTTTATAAGCTGTTCAGGACTGGCCTAGCGGTTAGCGACGTTGGACTGTAGGTTAAAAAAATACTTGTAGTCCAGGGTTTCGAATCTTGTGAGCTTCAAAAAGTAATTCTATGCTGATGAGTCTTGATTGAAAAGAGACGAAACGTATACGTCCATAGATAAACAATAACAAATATTTTATATATATATATATAGTAGAGAATGGTAGTTTGCTTGAAGCATTGCTGGGTATAGTAGTAGTAAGTTTTTGAAAGGCTGTGGGCAATGCAATTCCGGGTAAGATGCAAGATGAAAGGAAAGGAACAAAAACAATAAAAATAAATCGAAAACGATATAAGACTTACTATTTATTTTTCCTTTTTTTTCCTTTTTTTTTTTTTTTTTCTTACATAACAGCAAGAGTGTTTTAGCTGTCCGGGTGATTAAAAATCACTATTTGATATTTCGGGAAAAGACATCCCTTTTTCAAAAATAATTAGACCAGAAGAAGAATAATATTTTATTCTTCTCCGACTGTGTAGAGAATAATACAAAACAAAATGGCTGCCAGATATAGACCGCAGCAAAAAAACAGTTTCACAGGGAATATAAATTAAGTTAAGTTTTATTTTAATATTATGTTAAATATATGATTGGTGTTTAGAATATTAGTGTAATGTTGGTTAGGTGTATGGTGTTCGATAAACTGTTATTTTTGATAATATATATATATCATTTTTTTATTTTATTTATTTATTTTTTTTTTTTTATATTTGAATATTTACTTTGTTTTATCTTCGTATTTTTAATTTGTTTATCTTTCTATCGTAATTTAAGAATTTTAATATAAATTAAAGTAATTAGTCTCATATTTTAAATATTCTAGATCTATCTACTTATCGATTTCGATTATCATCTATTAAAGAAGTGTTATTAATTACTAATTGTGAGTTTCGTCAAATTAGATTAACGAATTAACTTATTAACTTGATATATATATTATAAGATAAAGGGGAGTAACTCTGGATTTTTTAAAATATTTTTTTTTATAATTAATTTTTTTTTTTTTTTTTTTTAATTTTTTTTTTTAATTTTATAAAATATTTTTTTTTGGTGGAGATCTGTATAACAATATTAGTATATATATACAACATATATACACAAATGCATATATACATATATATATACATATCTATGTATTATTGTTTGTTTAATTGTTTATCTATATATATTCATCAATTTCTTTACATATTTGTTTGTTTTTGTTTTTTTTGTTTTTTTTTTTAATTTTTTATAATCTTTTTTTTTGGTGGAGATCTGTATAACAATATTAGTATATATATACAACATATATACACAAATGCATATATACATATATATATACATATCTATGTATTATTGTTTGTTTAATTGTTTATCTATATATATTCATCAATTTCTTTACATATTTGTTTGTTTGTTTTTTTTTTTGTTTTTTTTTTGTTTTGTTTTTTTATTTATTTATTTTTTATTATTATTATTTACTTGTTTAATTTATTTTATGAATTATTTATTTAATATTTGCATGTTATTTGTATACATTCTATATGTGTTTGGATTTATTAATTAATAATGCTAGGTTATGGAGTGACTTATTTTGGTGGGTTAGACGAGTATGCTGAATATGGTTTTTGGTTTATGGTTGAAAGTGTGTAAGGATGGAAGTTCATATGGGGAGGGGCCTGTTTGATTGTTTGGGTGTATGGTGAGTTTATTATGGGAGGTGAGTAATGAGTGAAATGGTGGAAACGGACTCTGTTAAGTGTTAGATATGGGGGTTGGTTGGTGGATGGGGGGTAGATATTATAGAATGAAAGGTGAGTAGAGCTCGTGACGTTGATTGAGTGAGGGGTTTAATCTGGAGATGAGGATTGATTCTGTGATTCTAAGGTCACCGATGTTTCTGACAGACGCTAAGATGGAGACGTGAATATCGCGCTGAGTGTTTGAGCAAATCTCTATGTGTTTGTGGAAAGAGGATATACGGGTATTCAAGTGCTCCTTTATGCGCAAGTGTAGCGGTCTTGTAGTGTTGCCGATGTAAAATTTTTTGCATTTATTACACTGTAGTTTGTAAACACAGTTAGTGCGAAGGCACAGACCTGTGTTGGAGATAGGGCAATTGGCCAGGGAGCAGGGTTCGGGTGTGTGGTTAGTGTGTTTATTAGATAGATGTTGGCGTAAGGAGGTGCCAGTATGTGTTAGTTGTATGTTAAGGTTTTCCTTATGTATTGCCTTGCGGATGGAGGTGGTGATCTTATCGCTGAAGAAAGGGAGTTTTAAGAAGCATGTGTTAGCGAGGGTGCGGTGTCTACGTGTTTTGGGCTTATTTAGGTGGGCTATGGTTGGGGCGGGGTAGCCATTATTTTGGAGGGTTTGGTGGAAGTTTTTAGTGTGTGATATTTTGTCAGCTATCAAAATATCACACACTAAAAACTTCCACCAAACCCTCCAAAATAATGGCTACCCCGCCCCAACCATAGCCCACCTAAATAAGCCCAAAACACGTAGACACCGCACCCTCGCTAACACATGCTTCTTAAAACTCCCTTTCTTCAGCGATAAGATCACCACCTCCATCCGCAAGGCAATACATAAGGAAAACCTTAACATACAACTAACACATACTGGCACCTCCTTACGCCAACATCTATCTAATAAACACACTAACCACACACCCGAACCCTGCTCCCTGGCCAATTGCCCTATCTCCAACACAGGTCTGTGCCTTCGCACTAACTGTGTTTACAAACTACAGTGTAATAAATGCAAAAAATTTTACATCGGCAACACTACAAGACCGCTACACTTGCGCATAAAGGAGCACTTGAATACCCGTATATCCTCTTTCCACAAACACATAGAGATTTGCTCAAACACTCAGCGCGATATTCACGTCTCCATCTTAGCGTCTGTCAGAAACATCGGTGACCTTAGAATCACAGAATCAATCCTCATCTCCAGATTAAACCCCTCACTCAATCAACGTCACGAGCTCTACTCACCTTTCATTCTATAATATCTACCCCCCATCCACCAACCAACCCCCATATCTAACACTTAACAGAGTCCGTTTCCACCATTTCACTCATTACTCACCTCCCATAATAAACTCACCATACACCCAAACAATCAAACAGGCCCCTCCCCATATGAACTTCCATCCTTACACACTTTCAACCATAAACCAAAAACCATATTCAGCATACTCGTCTAACCCACCAAAATAAGTCACTCCATAACCTAGCATTATTAATTAATAAATCCAAACACATATAGAATGTATACAAATAACATGCAAATATTAAATAAATAATTCATAAAATAAATTAAACAAGTAAATAATAATAATAAAAAATAAATAAATAAAAAAACAAAACAAAAAAAAAAACAACAAAAAAAAACAAACAAACAAATATGTAAAGAAATTGATGAATATATATAGATAAACAATTAAACAAACAATAATACATAGATATGTATATATATATGTATATATGCATTTGTGTATATATGTTGTATATATATACTAATATTGTTATACAGATCTCCACCAAAAAAAAAGATTATAAAAAATTAAAAAAAAAACAAAAAAAACAAAAACAAACAAATATGTAAAGAAATTGATGAATATATATAGATAAACAATTAAACAAACAATAATACATAGATATGTATATATATATGTATATATGCATTTGTGTATATATGTTGTATATATATACTAATATTGTTATACAGATCTCCACCAAAAAAAAAGATTTTATAAAATTAAAAAAAAAAATTTAAAAAAAAAAAAAAAAAAATTAATTATAAAAAAAAATATTTTAAAAAATCCAGAGTTACTCCCCTTTATCTTATAATATATATATCAAGTTAATAAGTTAATTCGTTAATCTAATTTGACGAAACTCACAATTAGTAATTAATAACACTTCTTTAATAGATGATAATCGAAATCGATAAGTAGATAGATCTAGAATATTTAAAATATGAGACTAATTACTTTAATTTATATTAAAATTCTTAAATTACGATAGAAAGATAAACAAATTAAAAATACGAAGATAAAACAAAGTAAATATTCAAATATAAAAAAAAAAAAATAAATAAATAAAATAAAAAAATGATATATATATATTATCAAAAATAACAGTTTATCGAACACCATACACCTAACCAACATTACACTAATATTCTAAACACCAATCATATATTTAACATAATATTAAAATAAAACTTAACTTAATTTATATTCCCTGTGAAACTGTTTTTTTTGCTGCGGTCTATATCTGGCAGCCATTTTGTTTTGTATTATTCTCTACACAGTCGGAGAAGAATAAAATATTATTCTTCTTCTGGTCTAATTATTTTTGAAAAAGGGATGTCTTTTCCCGAAATATCAAATAGTGATTTTTAATCACCCGGACAGCTAAAACACTCTTGCTGTTATGTAAGAAAAAAAAAAAAAAAAGGAAAAAAATGGAAAAATAAATAGTAAGTCTTATATCGTTTTCGATTTATTTTTATTGTTTTTGTTCCTTTCCTTTCATCTTGCATCTTACCCGGAATTGCATTGCCCACAGCCTTTCAAAAACTTACTAATATATATATATATATATATATATATATATATATATATATATATATATATATATATATATATATATATATATCATTGTTATACATGTGTAAATACTGTTAGATTGTTTCTGCATCACGACAGAAGAAATTTCCTGTCTGGGGTGGAGGGGGGTGGGGATTAAACTGAGCGTAATCAAAGCAGGTATTTCAGATATGTGCGTATAATGCGCGAGTCGGGAGCGAGAAAAAAAAAATAGGTGTGGATGCATTAGGAGCCACCGACTCCCGCGTTGCTTGGGGTAACCTTGTTTGTGTAATGAAAATCGAGGGCATTTCCAACTCGCAGGTAAAAATAATAAAATGTTAAGCAGGTTAAAAAAAAAAAAATTGAATGAATCTTCGCAAATTTGATGAAAGGGGAGAAAGGGGTTAGCAAGATTAGATATATGTGTGTGTAAAAATCATGTTAAAACGGTATTTTCCACATAAGGTTAGATTAATCAGAAAAGTGGGGAATTCCACAAGAGACTAAAAGACTACAATTACGGCTACGTGCGTGTCTGGATATTCCGTCACAGACTAGCGGATAAGCTGATCACATCTTTTTCTTGTTTCTGAACTGCAAAAGAGAGCGGTCGTAGTTAAGGCAGCTGCTACCTTTCTCTATGAGAGATTTATTAGGGAAGACCCACCGGCTATACGTAACATCAAAGTATACATGTATACAGAGAAGAAAACAAACAAACAAAACAACAACAAAAACAAAAAACAAAAAACAAACAAAAAAAATAAAACAAAAAAGAACAAAAAACAAACAAAAAATAAATAAAACAAAAGAATTCTCAAACCCCAAATAATTTAGTGCTGTCATTAATAATAAACTTTACAACAACAAAAAAAGAAGAGATGAAAGAACGGATTATTACTACGTGTCATCTATACAACACACACATCCAACTGTTGATGTGTTATGAGCTGCCGTCTGAATAATCTGTTGGTATCGAAGAATTGGTCCATCGTAAAAATACATAAACAGTTTTCTTTATTTGAATTTCTTTGTGATTTAAAATTGTGGAGTGTGCGTTTAGTTGTAGCCCGATGATAGTCTCCATGGTCGCGCTATGGTAAATAAAAAGCAACACAAACTCAGTGGTAAAAAACGACACAAACTCAGTGGTAAAAACGAACACAAACTCAGTGGCAAAAACGAACACGAACTCAGTGGTAAAAACCAACACAAACTCAGTGGTAAAAACCAACACAAACTCAGTGGCAAAAAACAACACAAACTCAGTGGTAAAAACCAACACAAACTCAGTGGCAAAAGACACCACAAACTCAGTGGTAAAAACCAACACAAACTCAGTGGCAAAAGACACCACAAACTCAGTGGTAAAAACCAACACAAACTCAGTGGCAAAAACGAACACGAACTCAGTGGTAAAAACCAACACAAACTCAGTGGTAAAAACCAACACAAACTCAGTGGCAAAAGACACCACAAACTCAGTGGCAAAAAACAACACAAACTCAGTGGCAAAATACACCACAAACTCAGTGGTAAAAACCAACACAAACTCAGTGGCAAAAAACAACACAAACTCAGTGGCAAAAACCAACACAAACTCAGTGGCAAAAGACACCACAAACTCAGTGGTAAAAACCAACACAAACTCAGTGGCAAAAAACAACACAAACTCAGTGGCAAAAACCAACACAAACTCAGTGGTAAAAAACAACACAAACTCAGTGGCAAAAAACAACACAAACTCAGTGGTAAAAACCAACATAAACTCAGTGGTAAAAAACAACACAAACTCAGTGGTAAAAAACAAACACAAACTCAGTGGTAAAAAACAACACAAACTCAGTGGCAAAAAACAACACAAACTCAGTGGTAAAAAACAACACAAACTCAGTGGAAAGAAACAACACAAACTCAGTGGCAAAAAACAACACAAACTCAGTGGTAAAAACCAACACAAACTCAGTGGCAAAAAACAACACAAACTCAGTGGTAAAAACCAACACAAACTCAGTGGCAAAAAACAACACAAACTCAGTGGTAAAAACCAACACAAACTCAGTGGCAAAAACGAACACGAACTCAGTGGTAAAAACAACACAAACTCAGTGGTAACAACCAACACAAACTCAGTGGTAAAAAACAACACAAACTCAGTGGTAAAAAAACAACAAAAACTCAGTGGCAAAAAACAACACAAACTTTGGGATATCGTCCACCCTGACTTGACGCTCTCATCTCAACATAAGACTCGTTACCTTTTGGCCCTTATTTTGTTTTTATTTTGTTTTATTTTATGTAAAATTTTCAAAGTTAAATGTTGCCGATAATAATTTTTACAATTACATCGTCGGCTTTTCCCTATCATCTGATGAGAAGAGTTTATCTTTGAAAATCTATGGATTAAGGGTATGAAGCTCCTTGCTCTGAACTTTTGATGTTCTAATAAATGTTGTATCTTTACAATTTTTTATTCTCATCTTTCATATATATATATATATATATATATATATATATATATATATATATATATATATATATATATATATATATATATAATTAACTTGTTACAAATATCCAGGGGGTATGAATCCGAAGGAAGTTGAAACCGGGTTTATGAGAGTGCTCAATGAAAATTCAGAGCAAAATATATATTTTTTGATTTTATTCCATTAATTGCGACAAAACAGGTTTTGTTTCATTGGTGCGAGTAGCTACCAACTCATCGGGCGAAAGGAATTCAAATGGCATAAAATTTTAAGTTCACTCTAACGGGAGATTGAAAATTGAAAATACATTGGAGGGGGAGGGGGATAGAGTTGGGGCTTTGTCTATAACGGCGACATGGGACATGAGAGGGGAGGGGGGGGACTCCAACAAGTCGTGTTTCAAATTATTACGTGGGAGGTTTTGCACGTGTCAGTGCTGTGTCAATCTCAATCTCGGCCGGGGTGGGAGGAGGGGGATGGGGCGACGGCCGGAGTGAGTTAAATTTAAAATGAGAATTATGGTTACAACCGTCATTCTCATTTTATTTTAATTCTAATAAGTAATTATCATGTGGATAAAAATGTTTGATAATTTTAATTTAGGGTATTAATTGCTACTTTTGCATTTTATTTATTTTATTTTAATGTTTTGTTTACTATTTGTAGTGAATTTTGTTGTGATTATATTTTTTTATTTATTCCCTCTACTTTTTATATATATATATATATATATATATATATATATATATATATTTTTTTTTTTTAAATTGTGATTATATTATACCGAGATCAATACTAGTGGAATCATTTTATAAGAGAGGTTTTCTGGTGTTACCAGTCTTATCAATAACAAAACCGATTATGCCAATGGTAACGCCTGCCAATCATGCCTACGGTAGTCGCAATGATAACCGCCTTATGTAAAAGCCTTAATAAAAATGAAATAAAAAAATAAATAAAGATAAATATAAATAAAATTAGAATAAAAATAGAAATAGAAATAACAAGTTTGTAAGAATATTAATGATAATAACAACAATAATAATAATAATAATAATAATAATAATAATAATAATAAAAATAGTAATAATAATAATAATAATAATAATAATAATAATAATAATAATAATAATAATAATAATAATAGTAATACTGATAAATACCGCCATCAATTACCATCTTGCTACTTGTGAAGTCATTGGGCGAAATAAGTCGACAAGTGATGGTAGGCTTTTTTAATTCCACTACCAATGACAAGGACTAAGTACTAGTTAATAATTAAGTGTTCAAGGTAGTGATCGAGGGGTTAAGTAATTGAGATTAGTCTAAGTGATATCAGTGTTGATAGCTGTCCTAGTTATGGGTTTATGTTAGAATTGGTAGTATGGCTGAGAGGTTATTGAGGCTGTGCATTATAGGTAGAGATTTGATATTATTGGTAGTTCGGAGGGGTGGTTATATATTTATAGATTCATCATGACTTGTTGGGGTGGGATTGGGTTGTAAATTTGGGTGGGTGAGTAGGGGGTTATAGTGTGTTTTGGGGTAGTGTATAGTGGGGGTTTAATGTTATCATTCATTTTTGTAAAAAACAAAAACAAAAAACTGTTAATTTTATGTTGAAGTTAAGTAGGGTTGGTGTGGAGTTAAGGTGGGGTATGTGGGTTGCTAAGGAGGTAGAGTCTACTATGTTTACAGTTGATAGATGTCTCTTGTTTTCTATTTAAGAGTTTGTTTTTGTCCTTAAAGCGGATAATTTCCAGTTTTTCATTTAAGCATAATCTACATGGAGAGTTTATTGATTTGCAGGTGCTGGATTTTTTCAAGATTTTCCACTTTATTATGGGAGTTATATATATATATATATATATATATATATATATATATATATATATATATATATATATATATATAATCTCTGTCTTCTAAACAGGCTTTGTTAGTTCATTTCGTGTCGGAAACCTAAGAGAGGGACAACGTTCCCCTTCTTTACAGTATGGTCCAGCTCGCTCCTAGGAAGTGCACCCTGCCAGGCTTTACCTCCTTTTTCGAGAGTGGGGGTTGTTTTTATTGCCGGTCGCCTGAGGCGCCGCTGCCGTGAAATGCCAACGGGTTCGTTCTCGGCTGTTTTTGTACATTTTAAGAGTGGCCCCTTGGGGAAGCTAGACCGCCTCCCCCCCCCCCAATGTTAAACTTTGCTGCTGTGGAAATCGGGTAGAATGTTGTTTTTTTTTGTGTTTTTTAATAGTTTAAAAAAAAAAAATCTAAGAATATATTTTAACTATAGTGGGATTCGATTATTTTTTTTTGAGTCCGCTCACACAAAAACCTATTTTTTTTGTTGGTTTATACCGAATACAAATATTTTAAACAACTTAAATATTTCTTTCGTTTTTTTCCCCCACTTCTTCTGTGCCCTCTATTTCCCATTTCTCTCTTTCTTTCTCTCTCTCTTTTTCTCTCTCCCTCCCCCCTCTCTCTTTCTTTCTCTCTCTCTTTCTTTCTCTCTCTCTTTCTTTCTCTTTTTCTCTCTTTCCCTCTCTTCTCCCCTCTCCCCAATCTCCCTCTCTCCCTCTCTCTTTCATTCTTTCTCTTTCTTTCTTTCTTTCTTTCTTTCTTACCTTCTTTCTTTCTCTCTCCCTCTCTTTCTCTCTCTCCCCCCTTCTCCCTCTCTCTCTCTTTCTTTCTCTCTTTCTTTCTCTCTCTTTCTCTTTCTTTCTCTCTTTCTTTCTCTCTCTTTCTCTCTCTCCTCCCCTCTCCCCAAACCCCCTTCCTCCTCTCTCTCTCCCTCTCTCTTTCATTCTTTCTCTTTCTTTCTTTTTTTCTTTCTTTCTTTCTCTCTCCCCATCTCTCTCTCCCCTTCTCTCCCTCCTTCTCTTTCTTTCTCTCTCTCTCTCTTCCCCCCTCTCTCTCTTTCTCTCTATCCCTTCCCCCCTATCTCTCTATTTAATTCATGGCTAAAATTAGGGCCATTTCCGGGGACAGTTTTAGCCGAGGACAGGTCAACCAACAAACGGGGACGTCTGGTCACGCTAACGTTACAGCAAATCTTGTCGAATGTAGTTATCAACAGTAAACCATCAGCTAGAAGTTTGAAAAGTGCGATGACCATTAAATTAGTTTTTCTCTAAAATTTTTTACAATTAAATCATTGTTCAACACTTAATAACAACTACCCCCCCCAAAAAAATACCGGTACTTCTCTCTCTTTCCTCTCTTTCATCTCTCTTTCTCTCTCTCTTCTCATTTTCTCTCTCTATATATATATAGATATATATGTGTGTTTTGTTTATTATCTATGTACGTATACGTTTCGTCCTTTATAATCGGGACTCATCAGCATAGAGATATGACTATTCACTACCGGTCATGCGATTCGAAACCCTGGATTCCAAGTATTTTGCAACTCAAATCCCGACGCCCTGAACCACTCGGCCAACGTTGAATAGCGAATAAACAGTGATTATTTTAACACTTTATCCGGCGACCTGATGTCATAAGAGCGCTCTACTTAATTAAAGGAACGATGCACACACACACACACACACACACACACACACACACACACACACACACACATATATATATATATATATATATATATGACAGTGAAACAATTGATATAGTAATATAAAAAAAGCAACAAACGCTACAATCACCAATAAAAAAACAATTACATATAAATACATTAAAAACATTAAATATTTAAGTGATAAAAAACGTATATATTTCCGGAGATAAAACGCAAGACTATAGACATCAATGTCGAAGGTTCGATCCTTGTCTAAGGTAGCCATGCTGATGACGGCTCTGAGCACGGATTACTTTTATGTACGCATAAAAATTAACAAAAAAAGGGCAGAGTGAAACACAAGGTCGGTTTTTAATGTGGGGTAAAATCAATTCCCCCCTAAAAATGGCGCACTGGATTCAGACAAAAATTTAAAAAAATTTGCCTCAGTCTAGAAGGATTTCTCCTTGATTTAGCGAGGACAGCAAAAGATGAAGTGTAGTATCAGAACCCCCACCCTTACCGCACCCCCAAATTTACTTTTATTCATATCGTAGTGATGCTATTAATGTCTCGCTGATGCTGGTCACGTGTAGAGATGAGACAAACCATCTTGATCGACAAGACAAAAAATTGCGAATAGCTTCTCGAACACTCCCAGAAAAGGTAAAAGACGTTTGCCATGTTTAGTCCTGTCCACTGTGTATTTATTTACCTCCTCTCCAGGAGGTTAGGCACAAGGCCAGTTTTATCTTACTCCCGCAAGGTAAGATGTGACCCAAGGTCGGGTCGGGAAAGTGGGGCTTGAAAAGCCACCGCCCGAGAAGGTGAGCACTCTGGCCATTAAAAATTGCCTGGGCAGCCCCGTCGGCATTCCCCGGTAGGGGCGCCTCAGACAGTAAGCAATAAACTTACTCCTCCCCAAAGAGGGGAGGCAAAGCCCGGGAGGGTGGACCTCCTAGAACTGCACAGGACAAACTCATAGACCGGCGGAATCAAGCCCCGAAGGCCAAGACGATACCAGGTGCAATATCCATCGGAACAGATACTACACTTTGATCTTGGCCACTGTCCACTGTGTATTTCCGGATAAAATCCTCGGAGATTCGCAAAGCTATTCAGAGTTTGCGTTATCGTGGCTTCTCGTCAGCCGAGACACGTAATTAAATATGTTAATCCGATCTTTCATGGGTCAATGAATATAATAAAAGCCTCAAATTAAATGCTCAAGATTAAAAAAACAAAACAAAAAAAACAAACAAAAAACAACGACAACAACAACAACAACAAAATAGTTAATTGAAATACCATTGTCTTTATTACATAACTAGCAAGAAGACCTGGCGTTGTCCGGGATTAAATGAGAAAGCCTATGTCCTTTTGCGCCCAGGCCATAACATAATATTTTAGCGGTGGAGACGAAGGGTGATTCGGTGGGAGAGTGTGTAAGATGATATGAATTGAAATAAATTTCGATACATTTTTATCTCCTATCCGCCGAGGCACATCCGGCGTTTCTCCGTGGATAACAGCAGACCCCTGTGCACTCCAGCTTCAAGTCCTGAACCCCTATTAAGATTTTTATTATTATCTTTTAATTTCTGTAAATTTTAAGTTATAAATAATATGAAGTTATAATAAGTTATAATAAGTTATAAATAATATGAAGTTATCATAAGTTATAATAAGTCATAATAAGTTATAAATAATATGAAGTTATAAGTTATAATAAGTTATAATAAGTTAAAATAAGTTATAAATAATATGAAGTTATAATAAGTTATAATAAGTTATAAATAATATGAAGTTATAATAAGTTATAATAAGTTATAATATATTATAATAAGTTATAAATAATATGAAGCTATAATAAGTTATAATAAGTTATAATAAGTTATAAATAATATGAAGTTGTAATAAGTTATAATAAGTTATAAATAATATGAAGCTATAATAAGTTATAATAAGTTATAATAAGTTATAAATAATATGAAGTTGTAATAAGTTATAATAAGTTATAAATAATATGAAGCTATAATAAGTTATAATAAGTTATAAATAATATGAAGTTATAATAAGTTATAATAAGTTATAATATATTATAATAAGTTATAAATAATATGAACCTATAATAAGTTATAATAAGTTATAAATAATATGAAGTTATAATAAGTTATAATAAATTATAAATAATATGAAGTTATAATAAGTTATAATAAGTTATAATATATTATAATAAGTTATAAATAATATGAAGCTATAATAAGTTATAATAAGTTAAAATAAGTTATAAATAATATGAAGTTATAATAAGTTATAATAAGTTATAATAAGTTATAAATAATATGAAGTTATAATAAGTTATAATAAGTTATAATATATTATAATAAGTTATAAATAATATGAAGCTATAATAAGTTATAATAAGTTATAATAAGTTATAAATAATATGAAGTTGTAATAAGTTATAATAAGTTATAAATAATATGAAGCTATAATAAGTTATAATAAGTTATAATAAGTTATAAATAATATGAAGTTGTAATAAGTTATAATAAGTTATAAATAATATGAAGCTATAATAAGTTATAATAAGTTATAAATAATATGAAGTTATAATAAGTTATAATAAGTTATAATATATTATAATAAGTTATAAATAATATGAACCTATAATAAGTTATAATAAGTTATAAATAATATGAAGTTATAATAAGTTATAATAAATTATAAATAATATGAAGTTATAATAAGTTATAATAAGTTATAATAAGTTAAAAACAATATAAAATAAAAATAAAACGGTGTATTTCCTTTTTATGGATGCCAAGCGCGAATGCAGACCCCGTGATAATGTTATACTATTTTTGATCAAAACGAAATATATACTGTGACCCCCCCCTTCCCCAAAATGGAATCTTTAATAAAATTCACAGTTTTTTTTTGCAATCTAACCATATTTGGTACAAATAAACTTCAGTTTATGTCCACTAGGTTTCGAGTAATGAATGCCCAACAGTCTTCGTTTTATCGCTGTTCAATGATATGTGGGGGCACTTTGGTGATCGTGTCATAAGTAGGAGCTATAATACTAGATAGGCTTTACACTCACCGGACTTTAAACCCCGTCCCCCCAGATTTTTAATCTGTGGGGTTGTTTAAAAAATTATATCTATAAAAACAATCCCCAGACTATTCATAAACTGAACAATTATTGACAATTGTAGATTTCGTATGTAGTTGTGTTTGCAATGCAGAGGACAGCAAAATATATTAGGGTTAGGGTTTATGGTTAGGGTTAGGGTTAGGGTTAGCGTTAGGGTTATGGTTAGGGTTAGGGTTTAGGGTTAGGATTAGGCTTAGGGTCAGAGTTAGAGTTAGGGTTAGGGTTTCGTATCCAGTTGTGTTTGTAATGCAAAGGTTAGGGTCAGGGTAAGAGTTAGGGTTTTGTATGCAGTTGTGTTTTAGAATATTCATTCGTTTAAAAATCTATCGTTTTTCAGTTTTAGTTTCCGGACTGTCGTAAATCGTAGAAAATATAATATATTTGCAGTTTTAGAATATTTTATAGGGGATTAATAGACGAACTTTCTCGCTGATTCCAAGTATGGTCTTAATTTCTTTCTTCGAAGCTCCGTTCTTGAGATATAAGCCAAATTTCGCCAAACGAATATTCATTTATAGTAACGTTCCTGTTTACTGCCAATCAAAACAAACTTAACTTCGATCCGAATACAAACACTAAATTAACTTAAAGCTCAAAGGTCCATCTGTCGCTGAGACCCACAGAAACCCAACTGACCACTCTGTCTGCTCTACTGGAATATATATATATATTAGTATGTTTAAGAAGGCTGAGGCCAATGCAGAGTGCCGGGTAGGTTGTAAGCTGGAAGGAACAAAAATAATAAATCGAAATGGGACTTACTATTTATTTTTTCTTAAAATCTTACATAACAGCAAGTGTGGTGTTGGCTGTTTGTGTGTTGTCCGGATGATTATTTTTTGATTTTTAATAATCACCCGGACAACACACAAACAGCTAACACCACACTTGCTGTTATGTAAGATTTTTTAGAAAAAATAAATAGTAAGTCCCATTTCGATTTATTATTTTTGTTCCTTCCAGCTTACAACCTACCCGGCACTCTGCATTGGCCTCAGCCTTCTTAAACATACTAATATATATATATATATATATATATATATATATATATATATATATATATATAGTAAGCAATGAAAATATATATGGCAATCAAGCTACACAGAGGCTCCCGTGTTTCATCCCCGGGGGGAATCGTCAGGCTAACGATTCCCCCCGGGGATGAAACACGGGAGCCTCTGTGTAGCTTGATTGCCATATATATTTTCATTGCTTACTACCTAGCTCTACTTACGTATCGAGCACTGTTGAAGTAAATACTGAAAACTGACACATAAAAAATTATATCTCCTTATAATATTTAATGTGGATACATGAAGTACTAATATATATATATATATATATATATATATATATATATATATATATATATATATATATATATATGTGTGTGTGTGTGTGTGTGTGTGTGTGTGTGTGTAGACCCTAGTGTCGCTTAGAGTAGACCACGCAGTCATTTACTTGAAAACGGAAATACGCTTTATTACTGAACATAAAAAAACTTACTGACCAGAAGGGTCCAACAGCTGGGATGATCTCAACTTTTGGAAAGTCTCAAGCAGCTCACAATCACAACATGGAGTCTTGTATTCAAGTAAATATTATTGCTTCAAAAAGCCAGCCGATTTCTTGGGTGGTCTCTCTTCTCTTAGCTAAACATTCTGCATTTGTCGTCTGCAGCATGAACCTATGCATCTCACAAAACACGCAACATTGCGCATGTTTGCAAAACAATTGTCACCGTTCATATATACCAGTCCACCCGTGAGAAAAGCATCTGCAGAACATCGCCAACTCCGGTTAGGAGCAAAGTGTAGTCTCTGTTCTGTCTGATGCTAAATTTCACCTTTTCTTTTTCTCGGTCACTGAAAGAGAAATCCCTCTAGATTGCGACAATTTTAATTTTTGTTCCATTACAGAGTGCCCATTTTGGGGGGAACTGGATTCTCCCCACATTAAAAACCGACCCTTTGTCTTATTCTGCCCGCGTGGGGAGGCAAGTAAATAACAAGAAAGAGAAGTAAATAAAATATATACCCTTATCAAACTTTGCCTTTTGTCTAGGGGCTAAGGGTAGTATCTGTTCTGATACTACACGCCATCTTTTTTGTCAGTTAATGAGAAATCCTTCTAGACAGAGGCAATTTAAATTTTTGTTCTTATTCAGATTGCACATTTTTGGGGAGCTGGATATTCCCCACATTAAAAAAAAACGACCTTGTGTTTAACTTTACCCTCGTAGGGAGGCAAACAAATAGGAACATTATTAAACTAATTTCATTATTAAACTAATTTCATAGGCTTCAAGAGATGATCTGTGGCTTGGAAGTTTATTTAACTTATTAATATGCACTTTCCCAAATATTCACGTATTTATGTCGGTGTGATTGTAAAGACATCCGTGAAATGCATCACGATTCTAGTGGAGTATTGATTTACTCCTCTCCAGGAGTTAGGCACAAGGCCAGTTTTTATCTTACTCCGACAAGTAAGATGTGACCCAAGGTCGGGTCGGGAAAGTGGGGTTTAAAAATTGCCTGGGCAGCCCCGTCGGCATTCCCCGGTAGGGGTGCCTCAGACAGTAAGCAATAAACTTACTCCTCCCCAAAGAGGGGAGGCGAAGCCTGGGAGGGTGGACCTCCTAGAACTGCACAGGACAGACCCATAGACAGGCGTAAATCAAGCCCCGAAGGCCAAGACAATACCAGTCTATGGGGGTGCAGTATCCATCGGAACAGATACTACACTTTGATCTTAGCCAAAAGGCCAAAGAAACCCTTCTAGTGGAGTAACGACACCGATAATTGGCATATTGAAATAAAAAAAAAAAAAAAGTTTTATATTTTCATGGCGGTGTAATTGTGAAAAAAAACACCCTCATTGTGTAATGTTATTTATAGATTTATTCGTTTTTGGATGACATTTCACAATGGCATATGTTGACTCTCGGTCTGACCTGTTTCTTTTTTTTTTTTTAATCTTTTTTAAAAAGTTATAACTGAAACAGAGATATCAGGTCAGAACGGCAAGAGGTGGTGAAGGAGAAGTAGGATAAAAGAGAGAGGGAGAGAGAGAGAAAGAGAGAGAAAGAGATAGAGAGAGGGGGGAGATAGAGAGAGAAAGAGAGAGAGAGAAAGAGAGAGAGAGAAAGAGAGAGAGAAAGAGAGAGAGAGAAAGAGAGAAGGAGAGAGAGAGAGAGAAAGAAAGAGAGAGAGAGAAAGAGAGAGAGAGAAAGAGAGAGAGAAAGAGAGAGAGAGAGATAGAGAAAGAGAGAGAAAGAGAAAGAGAAAGAGAGAGAGAGAGAAAAAGAGAGAGAAAGAGAGAGAGAGAAGGAGAGAAAGAGAGAGAGAGAGAGAGAGAGAGAGAGAGAGAGAGAGAGAGAGAGAGAGAGAAAGAGAAAGCGCTAATAACTGTCTCCTTGTGCTGTCAATTTGTTTTGGTTGGAGCTTGTGGGTGGTGTTGGATTCTGTGTCAACTTCCTATTTCCTTTAAAATGATAAGACCGCTTTTTAATAATAATAATAATAATAATAATAATAATAATAATAATAATAATAATGATAATGATGATGATGATGATGATGATGATGATGATGATGATGATGATGATGATGATAATAATATAAAAAAATATATGATAGACCCAGTAAATATGTATTATATGGCAGTTGAAAAAGGTCAAGTTGAAAACTGACATATTGGGACACCCTTGGGCAAATTAATGTAAACTATCTCCGCAAACAAGACGTATTAGTCTTGCTAACATGTTATTTGATGAATAACGTTAAGATACGCACATTCCTCTCCCCCCACTATCTCTCCACCTCCCTCTCTCTCCCCCATGCACATTCATACACATTTACACCCAATTCGTGGTTTTGAGCTATCTAGTAATGGAATATCCATTTGTAAAAAGAACAGAGCGCCCTTGGTGGTCGATAATGCAAATGTAAGCATATATAAGCATTGCACTTTCTCTTAGTTTCTGCTATATATATTTAAAAACATTTAGACAAGCACGATCTACTGCAGACATCCTAACGGTCATCTCTGAACACATGTATCATACACTCGACAAGGCAAGTGAAGCTAGGGCAGTAGCGCTTGATATATCCAAGGCCTTTGACAAGGTATAGCATAAAGGGCTTCTCCTGAAAATACCCTTATACGGTATTACTGGGCAACTACTTAATATAATTAGATCCTTCCTAAACAAAAGAAAAATCCAGGTTGTCCTCGATGGCCGTTCATCTAAGCAACATGACATAAATGCTGGTGTACCCCAAGGATCTATTCTTGGACCTTTGTTGTTCCTGATCTATATAAACGATCTCCCTGATGACATAGTGTCTGAGATTGGTTTATTTGCTGACGTCACCACGCTTTACTCTCGCCATGTTGGCAAAACAGACGCGATCATATCTGAGGCAATGGTTGAATCTTTAGAAAATGACCTCCAGGCTGTAGTGGATTGGGGCCATAAATGGTTGGTAACTTTTAATGCCGCAAAGACTAAGCTCCTTTCCTTCAACAACTACAAGAAGCCTCTCCAACCACCGATTGTCATGGCAAATAACACCCTACTTGAGAGTTCATCATTCAAACTCCTTGGCCTAACCTTCACAGGTAACATGAATTGGAACACATACATTGAAGACATTGTCAAGGCTGCCGCAAAGAAGGTTGGCTCCCTCTACCGTGCTAGTAAACTCCTTACACCTGACATTATCCTGTATCTCTACAAAGCCACCATTCGCCCATGCATGGAGTATTGTTGCCACATCTGGGCTGGTGCATCATCTACTAGTCTCTCCCTCCTTGACAAAGTCAAAAAAAGAGTCGTCAATCTAATAGGCCCCTCACTGTCAGCTAAGCTCCAGTCTCTGTCCCATCGCCGCAATGTAGCATCCTTATGTTTGTTTTACAAATACTTCAATGGATTATGCTCCGATGAGTTGGCTACTCTGGTGCCCTCTCGACGTAAATTCACTAGACTAACTCGACATTCTACTAAATCTCATTCATTCACTGTGGAGGTCCCCAGATGCCGGAGAGCATTCTACTCAAATAGCTTCTTTCCTCGTGCTGCTGGCCTCTGGAACTCCCTCCCTGCCCCCTGTTTCCCCGACAGTACTGACATGCAGAAATTTAAAACTAATGTAAACAGACATCTCGCTGCGCAGATCCCAATTTAAAACTTCCGATCTGCCACTTTGATATTTTTTTCTTATTAACTGATGATACATGTTATGCATAGTCTATGTATGTTTATTTTGGTGTTTGTATGAGAAATAAAGGAAGACTTTTAGTAATTGCATCTTTCCGCCATTGACTTCCGTTTTCTTTGATTATTTCGTTGCTTCATTTCCCCCTTCCTTTCGCGTGAAGTCGGCGGCCATTACTCAGTCAACATCCGGTTTTCAGTTCCTATTTCAACAGACATCAACAACAAAGAACAGAGAAAGAAAATGATGCATACGTAGACGTCATCAGGGTTAGGGTTAGGGTTAGGGTTAGGGTAAGGGATCATCAGTGTTCATCATTATCTAACATTCTGAGGTACACCCCCCCCCACACACACGGAGAGTTTGGTTTGGTTTAGTTTGGTTGTTTTTGTTTCACGGCATATCAACCCTTTTTGGGTTATTTAAAGCTGAATCCGGTCATTTTGGGGAAGGTTTTTATGCTTCAAGTTTTCTTTATATGTTTAAGTATTTATTCATGGTGTTTGGTTGAGTCAAATGGGGGAAGTGAAAGAGAGAGGGAGAGAGAGGGGGGAGGAGAGAGGAGGGAAAGGGAGGAAATTGTTTTTGTTTTGGATTTCGCAGAACCTGATTGAGTTTTGTAAAAAAAACAACAAAAAACAATAAAACATCAATGTTTGGTGCATTTTAAGTCAGAAACTCAATAACTCCAGACAGCCTGATTTGGTAGCGCCATTAGGTTCTATTTGACCCATAGATGGGGCCCTTACAGGTACTACCACTTCGGGCCAGAGTGGACCTGGGAGCAACGACAACTAAGGGGCAACCCCACATTCCCCACAGCACCCAAAATGGAGGCCTCACCACTGGATGTCTTTTATGGTCATATCCAGGACCATGGAGAGTTTAAATTACCCACTAGAGAGTTTGAATTACCTACTGGAGAGTTTGAATTACATACTAGACACTGCTCTCGAGTGTCTTCGATCTCTCTGTACAAAGGTTTGTCAGGACAACCTATCATGAGGATACTTCACCCTACAAGTAAACCCTGACCAAATATTCAAAATAACATAGTATTCAAAGCACAAATATGATCCCCTCGACCGAGCTATTTAAACTTATAAATAACATTGGTTCTTTCTAGTGGTTTTTGAGTTGGGGAGGAATTGTTTTTACTACAAGAATTTGGGTTTTAGATTTCTCATAGTAAATAATGAGTCTAATTTTATTGTTATTGTCAATTGGGGACATTTATCTGTGTATAACATTTTTCATGGCTTTTTCTTCTAATTTGAAGTTTGGTTGCATTTGAGTACAATAGTATATGTTAATATTGTTTGAGTTGTGATGTTGAACATAATTATTATTATTATTGAATATTCTTCTTCTCATTATATTTTGATTTTAATACAAACAAGAAATTAAAAAAATAAACCAAGTATAATTAAACAAGCGGATTCTGTTATTTTAAACAATGTTTGCATAATATATATATATATATATATATATATATATATATATATATATATATATATATATATATATATATATATATATGAGGTTTATGTAGTTTGCTTGAAGCATTGTTTATTAGTATATAGAGTTAGAATCTGATCTTAACCTCAGATCATATTTGGTTCTCTGCAAATATGATCAGAGGTTAAGATCGGATTCTAACTCTGCCTGATGAGATCTCAGTTTATAATAACTGTTGATCGATAACATCGACATGCCAGTGTCGCAGATTTTGTACATGTCTGTGTAAATAAAAATAATCATATATATATATATATATATATATATATATATATATATATATATATAAGGTTTATGTAGTTTGCTTGAAGCATTGTTTATTAGTATATAGAAATGTGATACTTAGAAGGCAATACAATGCAGAGATGTGACAGATAGACACAAATTGGAGCAAATAAGACAAGTTAACATAACAGGTTAAATAGTTTTACCCTTACTACAATGTACACACACACACACACACACACACACACACACACACACACACACACACACACACACACACACACACACACACACATATATATATATATATATATATATATATTTAAAACACACATATATCTGTCTATCTACACAATGTTACAATGTTATGTAATACCCGTATACAAAATGGTCTGGTGGAAACACCGTATGATATTATAATATTTCGGAAACTCTTTACTTCTTCAGAACGGTGCTCAACTCAAGTTCAAACGTACATATGAAGGTGGCAGTGGGCGCAGTCCCGCAGAAAATACTGGTGAAATAGTGGTGATATATATATATATATATATATATATATATATATATATATATATATATATATATATATATATATATATATATATACTTACTATTTTTTAGTTATACAAGAAGAATATATTAACAGATATGCCACTTCTATCTATCTATCTATCTATCTATCTATCTATCTATCTATCTATCTATCTATCTAGCTATCTATCTAGCTATCTATCTATTTCTGTTCATCTATCTATCTATCTATCTATCTATCTATCTATCTATCTATCTATCTATCTATCTATCTATCTATCTATCTATCTATCTATCCATCTATCTATCTATCTATTTCCGTTCATCTATCTATCTATCTATCTATCTATCTATCTATCTATCTATCTATCTATCTATCTATCTATCTATCTATCTATCTATTTCCGTTCATCTATCTATCTATCTATCTATCTATCTATCTATCTATCTATAGCAGTTTAAATCTGTTTATCTATCACAAAACATAATTTTGTAAAATCGTCACTCGGACGATCATAGGACTGAGAAAAAAAATCTCTTTTTTAGCTCCCCCCCCCATCCCACCGCCCCCCTCTCTCGCTCGCCATCTCTTCCAAGAATTTTTCTAATTACGAATGAAAAGAAATTCGGTCAAAGCGTGCTGCATATTTTGTTTCTATAAATGAATGGAATTCATGTCAGTCTGAGTTCTTTGTGATTGAAAGACATTTTACTTTTAACTTATTACATCTGACGTTTCCTTGCAACATCTGTCGGTGCCCGTCTGTGAGTGCTCGTCTTCTATGGACTCTCGTGGACACGCGACTGCGTATGTGTACATATTAGCGTGTGTTCGGCTCGTGTCTCTATTTGATTTCGTTTCGCTGTTCTACGGAATATCGACCCTTGCTGGCTTACTTAATACTAATGTATACCTAATGACGAACGCAATTATGCTCCGCCAGTGTTGACACTAATAGTCATATAAAATAATAGAATTACGTCAATAATTTAATTTTTCTTATATAAATTCTTATTATCATTTCTGATGACCTAAACAAGTAGAAAAAGTGCCGTTGACTTTTAAAAATTTAAAGTGAAGGATTAAAAAATGTTTTTTTAATTTTTTTAAAAAACTTAGTTCACCCCAAAGAAGGCAGGACTTCACTGTAGACGTAAGGGGCTACTGAGAAAAAAGGGAGAAGGGTTTTTTTGGGGGGAGGGGGGGGGGTCAACCTAAATTGGGAGCTGCGCAGCGAGATGTCTGTTGACATTAGTTTTAAATTTCTGCATGTCAGTAGCGTCGGGGAAACAGGGGACAGGAAGGGAGTTCCAGAGGCCAGTAACACGAGGAAAAAAGCTATTAGTTTTATGTTGGTCTATGTCTACCTTTTTGTTTCTGTCCTACATGACAAATAGTACTATCTTCACTATATATATATATATATATATATATATATATATATATATAGTCTAAAGAAGCTTTGAGTTATTTTAACCAAAAAGACAAAAAAAAAAATATATAAAAAATAAAATGCAGTTTAAATTCCCAGAGAAACTAACTAAATCCAAAATAGTGTAGACTTAACATTTGTTGGAAAATTCATAAATAAATAATATATAATAGTAAGTAAATAAAATAAAAAGGGGGATTAAGTATCTAACAGTGAAACAAAAACAGGAGACCTTAACGTAAGCATCTAATATTAACACGGGGATCTTCAGCTGTTTACCATGTAACTGTTTCGGAGATTTAAAAACAGGACAGTTATATGCATGGCTCTCCAATGGTACATATAAAACAACCATTTCCCCAATAATCAAGTGTCGAAATAATTCAGCTTAAAATGTTACTTATATATACATAAAAAAAAAAAAAAAAAAAAAAAAAAAAAAAATAATAATAATAATAATAATAATAATAATAATAATAATAATAATAATAATAATAAAAATATACTACCTTTAAGACTACCGTGTGATATGGTAATTTGCATATCAAATAAAATTCTTTATAACAATAGTAATACTAGCAATAATAATATTAATAATAATAATAATAATAATAATAATAATAAAATACTATCTAAACACTAAACCTACGAACCATTCTACGATATATATATATATATATATATATATATATATATATATATATATATATATATATATATTCATTACGTATTATATTATTAACGAGGCTGAATATTTTAGAATATTTATTATAATATCGACTGTAATACAGCGACGTTTTCACTGTATGTTGACAGCATCTATATGTGCAAAATGTGTAAATAGCCTTTCGTTATGTACATATGTAAACATTCGACAGCCATTTAGCCGAAGAAGAGCATATTTAAATATGTTAAATTATTAACGAAGGCTCCTCAAATACTTCACTCATAGGACGTAACAATAAATTATTAACGAAGGCCCCTCAAATACTTCACTCATAGGACGTAACAATAAATTATTAACGAAGGCTCCTCAAATACTTCACTCATAGGACGTAACAATAATTTGACTATTTCAAAGAAACCAAAAATCAGTTCTGAATTATCTAAAGGCAAATACAATTGACAATGTTTAAAACAATTGGCAGATACACCCGAACGGTTAAATACTTTATCAAAGAACTCGTTTTATTACCACCACTGCCAGGAATTTTCGTTTCTTCTATTGTGTGTCTAGCATCCATGAAAAAGAGAAAGGGGAATAGGTAGGGGCTCAACTTCTAAATCCGGCTTTCTTTTTCTTTCTTGGACAACCAATAAGGGGGAAACATAATTTAAAAAAAAAAATCCAATTAATTGATTCCTACGATTTATACCGAGAATATGCTGAATATGCTGAATGTGCGAGTGTGCGGTGTCGGGTATGGCGCTAAGCCCCCCTCCCCCGTAATGTGACAACATCTGTTCAGCCAACTCAAGCTTAGCTATTATCAGAACTGCCACAGTTATATACAGTTAAATATTGGGTGGGTATAATTGTTGTTAGTTGAGGATAACAGGAAATAGAGGTAAGTCGGGTCAGCTTAGTGTATTCGGATGTCAGATCGACCTTATGTCTACTAGAAGCGGACGTTGCTAAAAGTTATAGGTTAAGAGAGAAGCGGGCAGTCTGTTGGAAGTCTTGGAGAGAACCGGACGGGTACAGATGACTGGCAGAAGAGATGGCAACGCCGACATCTCAATAAAAGATCCTTTTTTTTTTAAATTGATGATTTCTTTCGTTTCTTTGTGCTGTTGTACATCATTAATTGCGAGTATAATTGGTTTTACTTGGGGTAAAAGGAAATGGGGTTCAGTCGAGGTCATTTAGTGTACTCGGATGTCAGTTCAACCTTCTGTGTACCAGAAATGGACGTGATGCCACATTGCTAAAATGGAGGGGGTGAAGAGAAAAGTACGCAGTCGGTTAGAAGTCTCGACGGGAACTGGACGGGTAGAGATGACTTAAGATCGACGATAAACAAAAAACCAAATATCCGGATTTCGAGATGCCTTCCCCTGTCGCTGGCAGAAGAGAAGGCAACGCCAACATCTCAATAAAAGGTCCCTTTTTTAATTGATGATTTCTTCGTTTTAATTGCAGGTGCTCCGGTCACGGGGTGGGCGTGGGGGGTGACGACACGAGGCGAGATCGAACTGTGCAGTTATGATTGTGATCTGCATTCGATAGCAAACTATTTTTTATGAACCCGTGTATTTTAATTGATTGTGACTTATGGGGCATTTAGACGCCCCTCCCTGGAAGGGAAGGTAATGCAACAATACCACCTAACAACTACGAAGGTTCCATTAGCAATTCACAAGCCATTAGAGATTTCGACTACATCGACTTGCAAAGAAGCGAATAAAAATAAGCTCGATGATACTCGATTACAGGGTACAGAGCATTTATATGTGATTTTTCGACGCGGACTTCAATACTGAAAACACAGAAGAACATTTATAGATGTAAGGCCTCGTCTTCGACTTTAACTGCAAACAATTTTCCTTTCTTCTTCCGTGTGCCTAACATCAAACATAATTTACATGAACAGAGTTTCTTGCCAAGAACTTCTCATTAGATTACATCCCTGATGGCTACAACATGGTCATCTTCAAATCTAATGTCCATAAACTTTTGTAATACACCGTCTTTTATTCATTCCATTCCTTATATTCAATTATTTCATCTTTGCGTATGTATATTTCTTCTTTAATCTAATATATATATATATATATATATATATATATATATATATATATATATATATATATATATATATATATATATAACAGTTTTTTATTATATTCCAATAACCATGGTTTGTTTTATTACTTTTATTTTTGTATTTTTTTCACATTTCCAAAAATTCCAAATTTCTGTGAGATATATTTAACGGTCCGTTTCATTTGTTTTGTGCCAAACAACATTTGTATGTCAATATCGTCTCTGCAACACTAGAAAATCATCAGAAAAAGTTCACAAATATAAGAGTTCTTAAATTAGAGTGTCTTGAACAACACCCACATCATACATCAGTTTCATTTTAAGGTGAAAATAAACAAAAGAACAAACAACATTTTTTAGAGCAAACACTTACACGTGTGCGATCAAACTAATCCGCCATTTTGATTTTTTTTTAGGGGGGGGGGAATTTTTGGAAATGTGAAAAAAATAAAAATAAAAGTAATAAAACGAACCATGGTTATTGGAATATAATAAAAAACTGTTCTATATTTTGCTCTGTTATCAATAATTGACAAACATGGAGCTGAATCTTCAAAGGAGACTACAAAGTAAAAGGATCTGATGATATATGATAGTACATATATTGTCTTTAATAATTAATTATATATATATATATATTAGTATTTCATGTATCCACATAAAATTTTATGAGGAGATATAATTTTTTATGTATCAGTTTTCAGTATTTACTTCAACAGTGCTCGATACGTAAGTAGAGCTAGGTAGTAAGTAATGAAAATATATTTATGGCTATTAAGCTACACAGAGGCTCCCGCGTTTAATCCCGTTGGGATCTTCAGGCTAAAATGCCTGAAGATAGCTCCGGGGATGAAACGCGGGAGCCTCTGTGTAGCTTAATTGCCATAAATATTTTCATAACTTACTATATATATATATATTACTTTGAACTTATATATAATGATGCTACATCAGCTCTATTACATATATTGAGCACTCTGCCCTATAAAAACAGCGTTTGATACAACTACATATATATCCTAGTTTATCGATCTCAGTACATTTATATATATATATATATATATATATATATATATACTCTATCTAGCTTTCTAATTTTTAATTCACTTTCTACTCTCCTAGTGTGTATATATATATATATATATATATATATATATATATATATATATATATATATATATATATATATATATATATATATATATATAGCAAATACGTTCATTTGCTTAAGTAAAAACTATGAAACGCGTACACGGATTACTTTTATGTATGTAAAATTAAAAATAATGAATAATAAAAATTTTAACAAACAAATAATAACATACGCTCTGTCTACATATCTATCTATCTATCTATCTATCTATCTATCTATCTATCTATCTATCTATCTATCTATCTATCTATCTATATAGATCTCTCTCTCTCTCTCCCTCTCTCTCTCTCTCTCTCTCTCTATATATATATATATATATATATATATATATATATACATTGTGTGTGTGTGTGTTTATCATTTCCCATAGTCGAATGTTGAGTTGAGTGTTGAGTCATCTCTGTATCATCATCCTCATCCCTTCCCCGAGGGCCATCATTCTTCTGTCACACCCAGAAGAATTCGCATCCATCTCTCTCTCTCTCTCTCTCTCTCTCTCTCTCTCTCTCTCATCCATCTTTCTCCCTCCCTCTCTCTTACTCTGTCTCTCTTTCTCTCTTCCTCTCTCTTTCTCTCTCTCTCTCATCCATCTTTCTCCCTATCTCTCTCCCCCTCTCTCTCTGTTTTAGACATTTAGTTTTTGTCTCTTTATTTCAATCCTACGTTTTCCTTCCTTTATTGCGACTCTTGAAATTCTTTGACCTCGGCATTTTTTACCATTCTCTTATTTCCTATCTTCTTTTGTCTAAGATTATTCTTTCTTCATTTCTTTTCTTTTCAGTCTTTCTATTTGTTTTTTCTTTTAATCTATTATATATATATATATATATATATATATATATATATATATATATATATATATATATATATATATATATATATATAATATCGGGAACGCAATATACAGATTACGTTGTTGTATACATGCATACTCTCTCTCTCTACCTCTCATATATGTATATATATATATTTTTTCCCAGTTTGGTCTAAAAAATATATATTATTTCTCTCCTCCGCCCCTCTCTCTCTCTCTCTTTCTCTCTCTCTCTCTCTCTCTCTCTCTCTCTCTCTCTCTCTCTCTATATATATATATATATATATATATATATATATATATATATATATATATACAAATGTTGTTTGGCACAAAACAAATGAAACGGACCGTTAAATATATCTCACAGAAATTTGGAATTTTTGGAAATGTGAAAAAAATAAAAATAAAAATAAAAGTAATAAAACAAACCATGGTTATTGGAATATAATAAATAACTGTTCTATATATATGTATGTATGTATGTACTATCTCTCTCTCTCTCTCTCTCTCTCTCTCTCTCTCTCTCTCTCTCTATATATATATATATATATATATATATATATATATATATATATATATATATATATATATATATATTCCAGGCAAGGTAAACATCCACAGGATAGTAAACCAAAGAATTTAAACCGGGCTTATAAAAAGTGCTCAATATCAAATAGAGCTTTTTTATATGATTATTTTTTTTGACAAAGACATGTACAAAATCTTCGACACTGGCATGTCGATGTTATCGATCAACAGCTGTTATAAACTGAGATATCATCAAGCAGAGTTTACATCCGATCTTAACCGTAGATCATATCTGGAAAGCTTTTAACTCTACCTGATGAGATCTCAGTCTATAACAGCTGTTGATCGATATCATCGACATGCCAGTGTCGCAGATTTTGTACATGTCTGTGTAAAAAGAAATATGCTTATACTTTTGACAAGAGTGTATACAACCGAAAGTACTCAAGTTTTTAAAGTAAATAAATAATTTATTTAAAAAAAACATAAATAAATGCGTTGTCAAAGGTTTTCAAAATATATTTCAAAATATTCTCCTTATTATTGCCATTTCATCAACGCTTCCAAGTGTGACTTTTTATTCTCTCTCTCTCTCTCTGCCATTCCTGAAAAATTCTTGGTCTGATGAGGTTGACTTTCTTGGAAAAGTGCAACCGAAACATGTATGCACATATGTAACCAATAATGTTTGTATAAATAAAAATTTATACTTATAAACAGCTCTACTTGTTATTGAGCACTTTTTATAAACATTTGAGTTTCTACGGATTTACATTTACAGAAACTAATACAATACATGTACGATATATATATATATATATATATATATATATATATATATATATATATATATATATATATATTCTTTTTCTTCTTCAGTTTATTTTTCTTCTCTAAATGTGTCGACTCTCATTCACACTTCTACAAGCCCGCCCGCCCACCCGCTTTTTGTCTTTTTTTCCTTTTCGCAATCCAATAACGCCATTCTCCCTGACTCACAGATCTGACTTTTACAAATACGCCGTCCTCCGAACTACCCAACCGTATGTCGTTAAGCAAACAGCCATCTGTCGAACACGGTTTTGTTACCATACGCGGAAATAGACTCGCAGATGAAGACAACATTTTGATAGGCAATATTTAAACTGGTATGAATTGTTCGATAAATAATAGATATGGACAGATTGACATAGACAGATCGATATATAGATAGTGTTATAACTGCGATTTATAGATAGAAATGAATAGATAATGTTAACATTGGTATAGATAAATGGATAGATAGAATTTTTTAAAAAGTGAAATAGACTGATATATATATATATAACATAGTTATAAAAATATATTTATGGCAATTAAGCTATACAGCTATAGCTTAAGCTATACAGAGGCTCCCACGTTTCATCCCCGGAGGGAATCTTCAGGCTAAAATGCATGAAGTTAGTTTTGCCGGGTGTTTTTATGTGGACACATGAAATAGTAATATATATATATATATATATATATATATATATATATATATATATATATATATATATATATATATATATATATATATAATTATCGGATATTATAATTTATGAATATATCTGGATAATACCTATGTCATAGTTGATTCATTACTCTCCAGGAAAAACTGACATCGTCTGCCAGGAGATTAAGGACAGACAAACTAATAAAGCGAGCATCATGATTATAAAAGCCGGCATCTGCACGGGCAAAACTCTTAAATCCGCTTTGGTGCCGGTCCATTTTAATACGACGTTTTCGTCTGCGCCTACACCTACGTAGACAAACACTCGGATTAGAAAGAATCTGTTTCGCATTTCAAAATTTCTGTACACATGTGCACACATCTGTATTTCTGTACACATGTGCACACATCTGTATTTCTGTACACATGTGCATACATCTGCATTTCTGTACACAAGTGCACACATCTGTATTTCTGTACACAAGTGCGCACATCTGTATTTAGTGTCGAGAATATGCTCGACTGAACTCCGGTCTTTGGTTCTTCCCTGTAAATCATTCGTTGCAAGAACTCGTTTTCTGCCGCATCGCAACACCATTATCCTTCCTCTCCCCCGTCTGCCTAGCGCCAGGCCGACATTCTATTGCCAGACCATCTGTCTGTGGAACACATTGTTTCGGACTGCTTCCCTGCTGACTACAACTTGATCGTCTTCAAATCCAATGTCAACACATTTTTGTCAAAATCTGTCACTGAAGTTATAGTTAGTTGATACCATTGATCAATGTTAGTACTCCCATAGTTTTCCTCATCTTTCAGGTTACAAGCATTTCAGTTTTCTTAGTCCTTATCCTCGAGCAGTTCTTGATCTTGATAACTGGAACCCCAACAGTAAAAATAAAAGGTAAAATTCATTATTTCAAGCATATTTCGTTGACAGACATTCCGTGTATATTTCGTCTGTTGTTCATTCTTTCCAAAATGATAAAAACACGTACACAAGTTATCAAATTAAAGTTAAATAAAATCTTTATCAAAAGTCATGGGGTTAGGGTTAGGGTTAGGGTTAGGGTTAGGTGCTAGGGGATAGGATTAGAGTTAAGACTAGGGTTAGGGTAAGGAGCCAGGGGATAGAGTTAAAGTTAAGGTTACGGTTAGGGGCTAGGGATAGGATTAGAGTTAGGGTTAGGGTTAGGGGATAGAGGAAAGGGTTAGAGTTAGGGTTATGGGTTAGGGTAAGGGGCTAGAGGAAAGGGTTAGGGTTAGGGTTAGAGGTTAAGGTAAGGGGATAGGAGATAGGATTAGAGTTAGGGTTATGTGTTTGCGTTAGGGGCTAGGGGATAGGATTAGAGTTAGGGTAAGGGTTAGGGGTTTGGGCTAGGGGATATAGGATTAGAGTTAGGGTTAGGGTTAGGGTTTAAGGTTAGGGTTGAGCTTAGGGTTAGGGTTGCCTTGAGTTTTGTTTATTTTTTTAGCTTCAACTACACTGGTCAACAAGAATGTTTTGTTCTGCTCTCTGGAAAAAGTAGGTGGTTCTGGGTGACTTGAAGCCGCTGAATTTAAATAAAAAATAATTTTTGCCCAATCAGGTCAACGTTTCTTGAGTATCCAATACATGAATAAATATCAATTTCTAAATTGATATTTATTCATGTATTGGATACTCAATTCGTTTAAGATGACTGTATGATGTGCTTTTAAGCAAGTTTTCACTGTTTAACATAGAATTGATAGCTTTTATATCACTTATATTAAGTTAATTATATAGTTTGCATGATTTCTGTAGATATTTTAATTACGAGATTTTATTCGTATATACAGCTCTTTGGCATTTGAGGCACATTTTCTATGTGATTTCCCTGCTGTTATGTAATGAAAAGATATCGAGTTAATATCTTTTACTTATTTATTCTATCAATTTATTTTCATTCTTTAATTCGTTACTTGCAGCAGACCAGAGTAATTCTTATTGCCGAAACAAGTTGTACAATGAATATGGAAACATCAAACCGGAAGTGCTTGAATCAACCGGATGTGTTCTGTTTTACTTGTGGATTATCTACTTTGGTGGAAAACGGAATGAAAATTGACGATTTAGTAAACACATTTTACTTTGCATATGTTGAAGTGATGCTTGGAGATCAGGACAAATCATGAACACTTCACATAGTATACAAATCTCGCAAAAAGAGATTGAGACAATGAACTAAAGATTTGCGGAAAGGTTTAATATTTGGTGTGCCAATTGTTTGCAGGAAGCATTTTCCTGCTACTTGCAAACAATTGGCACACCAATTGACTTTATGATAACTGTTACTTTTGTGGTCTCAATTTGAAAGGTGTAAACACGATTGCTAAAAAAAACCATAATCTTGATGTATAATGTACGAGGCCTGTCTAAAACGTATCCGAAAAAAATATTTCAAATGCGTGACCCTAATCCCCCTCAAATTAGGTCCCTTGTGCTTGCAAACACTTAGCACATCGATAAATTCACTACCGGAAACACCTCTGGAAGTCTTTTATTGCAATGGTGTTCATCTTCGCCGTCGCATTAGATTCAGCAGGTGTTTGGAGAAGATGCGATGGCTGTAACACAAATGAAAGAGTGGTTCAACCGATTCAAAAATGGCCGCACATTAGCAGAGAGTGACCAGCGTTCTGGCAGGCCACAAACTGCTCAGAGTACAGCTGTTGTTGAGAGGGTACAAAGAAAAAACATAATGCGGGCCAACGATCTAATGTTGTGCTGGGTGTAACATAAATTGAGAAGTAGTTTAACCGATTCAAAAAGTGCCTCACATCAACGGAGAATGGCCAGCGTTCTGGCAGGCCCCAAACTGCTCGGAGTGCAGCTGTTGTTAAGAGGGTGCGAAAAAAAGAGATAATGCGGAACGCGACGGTTGTGAAAAAATAAATACGTTTTAACAATGAAATAAAAAGTATGGTGTAGTTATTCAAACTTAGAACTCAAATTGGTATTTCTCTCTCATGAAATATTCTTTGGAGTTCATAATTAGATCCATTACTCTTTGTACTTCTCATAAAGTCGGTTCTCCCTATCGCTCCAAACACTTTCTCACACCTGAGGCTATCCTCTATCTCGACAAATCCACAACCAGACCATATATGGAGTACTGTTGTCATATTTGGGCTGGTAAATCTCTGTCCCATTTGAGGGTTCTTGATCAGGTGCAGAAACGTATCTGTAATTTGATTGGCTCCACCTTTTCTTCTTCTCTGCACCCCCTCTCTCACAGACGTGATGTTGCTAGTCTCAGTCTTTTCTATAAATACTATTATGGCATGTGTTCTTCAGAATTATGTGATCTATTCCCCGCTTCTTTTGTTCTAGCTCGTTTGACTCGTTGGTCTAGTGGTCTCCATCAATTCGCTGTTTTGATACCTCATTGTAATACAGCTTCCTATTCCAGTAGCTTCTTTCCAAGAACCGTAGGCTTGTGGGACTCTCTTCCTGTTGACTGTTTTCCTCCTACCTATAACCTTGGTCTTTTCAAGACTAAGGTCAATAGGAATCTCCTGTCTTTGAGATAATCATCTTTCGTTCTTGTTAGCTCCTTACATCAAGTGGCTTCATGCTTTGTCCGAAGCGATTTCCATAAAAATCGGAATTGTCCATTCGCATTATTAACTTACGATAGGTTAATTAACCAAAGGGCTCTTAATTTGAAATATTACCAAATGTGTAAGATATCAGAATTAAATTGACAAAAAATTAGAGAATTTAATTAAAATTTCAAACACTTGTTAATTAATTGGTAAGCACTTGTTAATTAATTGGTAAGCACTTGTTAATTAATTGGTAAGCACTTGTTAATTAATTGGTAAGTTTATTCTATTAGAAACTATCAGGGCTACTTGGCGTTGCCCGGAGACATGTATAAGAAAATAGATAAAGTCTGTGTAACGTCTTTATTTTAAAAGCTTTATTTCTGTCATTCAACACATCCTCAATCGCATCAATTTTTGAAAACGCTTTTCCATTTCGATCTTTCTCACACATGTGCAAACTTTGGCAACTGGTTCAATATAATAATCAGAAAGAAAAGATAAATCAACTTTGGATTAGAGTTACTCGGGTTCAGGGTCCAAATCGTTCGATCAGCGGTACAGTTATATAAGCCACACTGATGATTGTTAGTGAACCTGAAATATATATGTCTGTGAACACTTGGCGATAGTCGACCGATGTTTACCGGTGCGTTTTTATTATTTATCGCTACCCTGAGCAGTTTGTTTATTTTAAGAATATGCAGTGGACCGCACGCAAAATATTAATCTATAAATTAATGAAATAAATCTGTATACAAAAATTAATTAATAAATTTATATATATATAGTCTCGGAAGTTCTTTTAACCTTCAAAACTGGGGAAAAAAAAAAAAAAAAAAAAAAAAAAAAAATTTTGTTGAAAGATTTTAGTCTAGTAAGTCAATAAATCTACTGCAATCACTATTTTAGTTTACTTCCAAGAATACTCTAATATAAATATATTTTTATATATGTTTTATATATATATATATATACAAGTATCATTAAAAATAACGGACATCTTGTGTCTGGATATTTTTTCTAAGATCCTTTCCGTTTTTCTGATTAGGTTCTTAGTTTCAGATGGAAACTGGCTGATAAAATTGCCAAAGCTTCCCAGGTCCATCGTCAGTGGAGTAATGTTAACCAGGCATAGACCTAGGAGTGAATATATATATTTAGGCAATTTTATCAGCCAGTTTCCGTCTGAAACTAAGAACCTAATCAGAAAATCGGAAAGGATCATAGAAAAAATATCCAGACATAAGATGTCCGTTATTTTTAATGATACTTGTATAAAAGAAAAGATGCTGCCAAGATACACACACACACACACACACACACACACACACACACACACACACACACACATATATATATATATATATATATATATATATATATATATATATATATATATATATATATATATAAGTCAGGTTCATATTATATGCCAATAACCATGTTTTTATTTTATTAATTTTATTTTTTCACTTTTCCAAAAAACATCAGATTTCTGTGGGATATATTTTTTACGGTCCGTTTCCTTTGTCTTGTGCCAAACAACATTTTTATGTCAATATCCTCATAAAAATGTTGTTTGGCACAAGACAAATGAAACGGACCGTAAAAAATATATCTCACAGAAATATGATGTGTTTTTGGAAATGTGAAAAAATAAAAATAAAAATAATAAAATAAAAACATGGTTATTGGAATATAATATGAACCTGACTTATATTCGCTCTGTTGTCACTAATTGACAATCATCGAGCTGAATCTTTTAAGGAGACTGCGAAGTAAAAGGGCACTGATAGTATATGCTAATACATACATTGTCATTAATAATTATATATAATATATATACATATATATATATATATATATATATATATATATATATATATATATATCTAAAGTGTTCATGTGTACGTTGCTATTAATGCATCAATGGTAATGGTTGAGACGCAGTATTGGAATGCAGGTTCGTCCAATTGTATGTGATGATTTCATGGCATCGAATTCTTTGTCTGTGTTTCACAAAAATCGATTGAGTCTTGAAGAATAATAATCGAAATTATTAATAGCCAACGTTTTGGGAATTGATAAAATGGCAATCGTTTCGCTTCAGGCAATGATGAAATATCTCACCAGGGAATAATTACAGGCTACACAATAATGTTCTTTTCAATTAAAATCAGTAAAGAGTGTGGTGTGCTTAATGGATACAGTCACAGACTATGGAATCGACTACGCCGTGTTCAAATCCTGGCGGATAAATTCTACTGATAACGTTAGAGAAGGTATGAACCCGTTCTCCCTCCTAATGGAACATGCAATGATAAATAAATACGACAAAGGAAAGATCAAGGTTGGGGTTAGACGCATGCAAGGACCGAACTCGTATCAAAATCTACACATGCGTAACCCTAACCTCCTTCTGTAGCTAAGCACCATATTAATTTTAGATACGAATAATAAAAATAGAAAGAAAGAAGTAAAACAATAAACAAAAGACAGTAATAATATTTTTTGTATTGCCACACGGACTTAGGGGTAGTTATAGTGTTAACGAAAGGCATGCATTGTATGAAATACATATAAAATATCACCTTCCTTCTAGTGTTTGCGTATAGACACAATTATTTAAACTTCCACCAATGCTGTGAGGGTGCTTACTCGTTGTAATGAAATGATACGAACGTTTAAATGTTTATTAGTATTTATAAATGTAATACTTACAGCTGGAACTTTTTTCTTACTGAGGTCCGGGTCAATTTCAAGCCAGCTCCAACTCAATCACAGATCATTTTTACATTTTATACTATCTTATGAATTGTCAGTCAATCAAAGTCTTCGTTTCACGTATGTAGGAGGAGCTTCCAGTCAAGTATACCTGAGCTTTGTCGATTTAGAGTACTATTACACGCCGTTTGAGTTTGATTATCAGATGCGTGTCTAGTGCACTCAGTCACATTTTAAATTGTAAAACTGTATTTTTTCACCGGCGCCAGTCAAAACATAATCGTTTTAATAGTCCTGCAAGACCGTTGGAGATCCATGACTGAAATCTGGTGGATAAGTCAGGCATAGACCGAAGTAAATTTGTATCAGATATGGTTGGATTGCAAAAAAGTTTGTGATTTTGGTTAACGATTTCGTGGGTGACATTTTCATTGCGGAGGTTAGGGTTTAGGGTAAGGGTTTAGAGTTAGCGGTTAGGGTTAGGGTTAGGGTTAGGGTTAGGGTTAGGGTTTAGAGTTTGGGTTAGGGTTTAGGTTTAGGGTTTAGGGTTAAGGTTAGGGTTAAGGGTTGGGTTTAGGGTTAGGATTAAAGATTAGGGTTAAGGGTTTAGGGTTAGGATTAGGGTTAGGGTGTAGGGTTAGTGTTTACGGTTAGAGTTATTCTGAGGTGGACAACATTCTTTTTACTATTAAGTCACCACGTATTAAGGCCAAAATCGACTCGAGGATAAGCGTTAAAGTGATGGCTGGATTGTCGGTTTAATAATGAAGAATATTATGAGAGGATTGAAACTGACCAATGGTATCAACAAGGTTTGGTTAATTATAGGGACGATTTACGACAAGTATTTGTTGATACTGGACTTGAATACGACCATGTTGTAGTGTGCAGGGAAGCAGTCCAGTGGTATCGTGTTCTACAGTTGTGTAGTTCTTGGAAATAAACTTTGTATATGGAAATTCCGCCTTACATCAGGCACCCGTTTTGAAAACTTAATAAATTAAAATGGCACCAAACATCGCGTCACCATTTAAAGCCCCTCAATTCAGCCCCTTGCAGAGGATGGGGAGTGGACGTGTCCTTCAACGGACGACATCAAAGAGAAAAGAGGAAAAACCAGACAGAAAGCAGAAGCAACCTCACTATTATTCCGGCTTTGAGGTCACTCGATCGCCGACAGTGGTAAATAGATCGGCCTCCCTAATTGTCACAGGAGTCATGATGAACAGAATCCTTACAGTTGGGAATGGGGACGGGAGGGGGGGAGGGGGGCTGATCTTTTCTAATTTGAAGCAAAGCTTTTCTTTTTAATTTGAAGTTAAGCTGTTTTAAATTAGAAGTTCAACGTTTCAAATTCTTAGGGACAAATGGTGCGGTCCACAATATTTCTTTTATTTTTCTGGAAATAAAATGTTACTTAGTCGTTATAATCGATAATCGATATTTCTTTTAAACACAAACGACCATTCCTGTAATCGGGTTCTCACGAGAAAATAAAATAAAACTATTGACTTTGAATGGAAATCGTTTTCTTTTTTGGGAAGAGAATAGTCGGAATTATTTATAGCCAACACATTAGAAATTCTTGAAAAGCAAAAAAAACAAAAAACAAAAAAAAAACAAACAAAAAAAACAAAAACAAAAAAAACAAAAACAAAAAACAACAGAACAAATAAAACATTTTCGTTGAGGACTAAAATGAAAGTTAAAAAATAAACGAACCAAAAGTCGGACAACTCATTATTCAATTTCCTCCAAGTCTGTTCGTTTCTTGAAAAAAACAAACAACAAAACAAATAAGATAGGATGGAAACACATAACTTATTATATTTTAAACATTTTCTGATAAGAATTACATCTGGTTTTGAAATCAACATTTGCTTACTAATTCCATTTCTGAAAGAAACAAAGATCTATGCAAATCTCGTCGCAATGACGGAACAAACTTCAGAAGGAACTCCTGTTCACCCAACACCGTAACAAAACTCACAAAATTTCAGAAGGAACTCCTGTTCACCAAACACCGTAACAAAACTCACAAAATTTCAGAAGGAACTCCTGTTCACCCAACACCGTAACAAAACTCACAAAATTTCAGAAGGAACTCCTGTTCACCCAACACCGTAACAAAACTCACAAAATTTCCAACATCAACGTTTTCGCTTAGTCGTCAAAAATTTAACTCCCCATTTGTTTGTTATCCGTCTTTTAAAAAGTCATTTGCACATGGAAATTAGTCGTTCCCACATGAAAATTAGTTCCGTTATTATGAACACAAATTCTTTTCTATCTGGAAAACAATCGCCTGACACGCGAAACATCTAATCCGCTTTAAAGCTGGTAAGTTTTCATGTTCGTCTCGATTCTTAGGTACTTTAGTGGAAAAATAAAATTAATTGTACTTCTTATCAACATATCTATAGCCCAGTGGTCTTTAATGGGAATAAAAATAAAATCAGTTGTAAACATGTGTACAGTTAGTTTTTTTTGTACTCTTCTCTTACCAGATTACGGCGGTAAAAAGTACCGTTTTTTTTTGTACTCTTCACTTACCAGATTACGGCGATAAAAATGTGTTTTTTTTGTACTCTTCTCTTACCAGATTACGGCGGTAATAAGTATCGTTTTTTGTACACTTCTTTTATCAGATTACGGCGGTAAAAATGCGTTTTTTTGTACTCTTCTCTTACCAGATTACGGCGGTAAAAAGTACCGTTTTTTGTACACTTCTTTTACCAGATTACGGCAGTAAAAATGCGTTTTTTTGTACTCTTCTCTTACCAGATTACGGCGGTAAAAAGTACCGTTTTTTGTACACTTCTTTTACCAGATTACGGCGGTAAAAATCCGTTTTTTGTGCTCTTCTCTTACCAGATTACGGCGGTAAAAAGTACCGTTTTTTGTACACTTCTTTTTACCAGATTACGGCGGTAAAATGCGTTTTTTTTTGGTACTCTTCTCTTACCAGATTACGGCGGTAAAAAGTACCGTTTTTTGTACACTTCTCTTACTAGATTACGGCGGTAAAAAGTACCGTTTTTTGTACTCTTCTCTTCCTAGATTACGGCGGTAAAAAGTACCGTTTTTTGTACACTTCTTTTACCAGATTACGGTGGTAAAAATGCGTTTTTTTGTACTCTTCTCTTACCAGATTACGGCGGTAAAAAGTACCGTTTTTTGTACACTACTTTTACCAGATTACGGCGGTAAAAATGCGTTTTTTTTGTACTCTTCTCTTACCAGATTACGGCGGTAATAAGTATCGTTTTTTGTACTCTTCTTTTACCAGATTACGGCGGTAAAAATGCGTTTTTTTGTACTCTTCTCTTACCATATTACGGCGGTAAAAAGTACCGTTTTTTGTACACTTCTTTTATCAGATTACGGCGATAAAAATGCGTTTTTTTTGTACTCTTCTCTTACCAGATTACGGCGGTAAAAAGTACCGTTTTTTGTACACTTCTTTTACCAGATTACGGCGGTAAAAATGCGTTTTTTTGTACTCTTCTCTTACCAGATTACGGCGGTAAAAAGTACCGTTTTTTGTACACTTCTTAAAAATGCGTTTTTTGTACTCTTCTCTTACCAGATTACGGCGGTAAAAAGTACCGTTTTTTGTACACTTCTTTTACCAAATTACGCCGGTAAAAATGCGGTTTTTTGTACTTTTCTCTTCCTAGATTACGGCGGTAAAAAGTACCGTTTTTTGTACACTTCTTTTACCAGATTACGGCGGTAAAAATGCGTTTTTTGTACTCTTCTCTTACCAGATTACGGCGGTAAAAAGTACCGTTTTTTGTACACTTCTTTTACCAGATTACGGCGGTAAAAATGCGTTTTTTTGTACTCTTCTCTTACCAGATTACGGCGGTAAAAAAAATGCGTCTGTATGTCAAGCGACACGATTCTAGCACCTTTTTTTCAATGTTTTATAATTGACTAATTTAAATGTTACCGCAATGTTCAACATACAAACAGAGAACTCAGGATGTGTCCACGTGATCCCTGTTCGAATATAGGCGCAGCATTTTGATTTGGGCTCTGTTTAAAATCTCGCCTTCCATCGGAAAACATCTCGACATATTTGCTTCCACCCTCGCTATTAGCTTTCCTGTGTTAATTTCTTAGCATCTCTGCTCATTCATCATGGAACCCTTGCCATATTTATCTACCTCCCACAAGGTAAGATGTGACACAAGGTCGGGAAAGTGGGATTAGATAAGCCAGCGCTCGAGGTGAGCATTCTGGCCATTTAAAAATTGCCTGGGCAGCCCCGTCGGCATTTCCGGTAGGGCGCCTCAGACAGTAAGCAATAAACTTACTCCTCCCCAAAGAGGGGAGGCGAAGCCTGGGAGGGTGCACCTCCTAGAACTGCACAGGACCAGACAACCCCCAATAGACTGGCGTAAATCCAGACCCAAAGGCCCGGACAATACCGATTTATTAGGCGGGGTAACACTTGCTAGCTATGGAATATCGCGCAATGTCTTCTCTCCTACCTTGGTCTTTTCAAGATTAAGGCCAATAGGCATCTTCTGTCTTTGCGCTAATCATATTTCGTTCTTGTTAGCTCCTTACATCAAGTGGCTTCATGCCTTGTCTGGAACGATTTCCATTAGAAGAAATCTCATACGATTTGCGATTTAAATGAAACAAACCCAAACATGACATTTATTAATTTGTAATGTTAAGCAATATTATTAAGTAAAACCTAAAGTGGGCGGCCATAGTCGAGGGCAACCTGAAGGCTACCTTTTAATTAGCTACTGCACTGAGGTGTATGAAAAGGCGGCACTCTTTTCCTACAATTTGACTCGTTGGTCTAGTGGTCTCCATCAATTCACTGTTTTGATACCTCATTGTAATACAGCTTCCTATTCCAGTAGCTTCTTTGCAAGAACTGCAGGTTTGTGGAACTCTCTTCCTGCTGACTGTTTTCCTCCTACCTATAGCCTTGGTCTTTTCAAGACTAAGGCCAATAGGCATATCTAGTCTTTGCGATAATCATCTTCCGTTCTTGTTGGCTTCTCACATCACGTGGCTTCGTGCCTTGTCTGGAGCGATTTCCATTAACAAATCTCATACGATTTGCGATTTAAATGAAACAAAACCAAAAATGACATTTATTAATTTGTAATGTTAAGTAATATTATTATTAATTTGTAATGTTAAGTAATATTATTATTAATTTGTAATGTTAAGTAATATTATTATTAATTTGTAATGTTAAGTAATATTATTATTAATTTGTAATGTTAAGTAATATTATTATTAATTTGTAATGTTAAGTAATATTATTATTAATTTGTAATGTTAAGTAATATTATTATTAATTTGTAATGTTAAGTAATATTATTATTAATTTGTAATGTTAAGTAATATTATTATTACTTTGTAATGTTAAGTAATATTATTATTAATTTGTAATGTTAAGTAATATTATTATTAATTTGTAATGTTAAGTAATATTATTATTACTTTGTAATGTTAAGTAATATTATTATTAATTTGTAATGTTAAGTAATATTATTATTAATTTGTAATGTTAAGTAATATTATTATTAATTTGTAATGTTAAGTAATACTATTATTAATTTGTAATGTTAAGTAATATTATTATTAATTTGTAATGTTAAGTAATATTATTATTAATTTGTAATGTTAAGTAATACTATTATTAATTTGTAATGTTAAGTAATATTATTATTAATTTGTAATGTTAAGTAATATTATTATTAATTTGTAATGTTAAGTAATATTATTATTAATTTGTAATGTTAAGTAATATTATTAAGTTAAAAAAAATGTCACACGAAGACATGGAACTGATATATGTCTACCAGAGTGTGCATCCAGCTATGTGATAGCATAAGTGTAAGTTGCATTAGTTCTTGTTAGTCCATTGCATCAAGTGGCTTTATGCCTTGTCTGGAGCGATTTCCATTAAAAAAACCCATGACATTCTTTTCTTTCTCATAGATCTATACAAGTAAAATTTCTCCACATATTTGCTTCCGCCGTCGCTATTAGTTTTCCTGTGTGCTTTTCTTGGCAACCCTGCTCATTCAATATAAATCGGTAGAACTTAGGTAAAGACGGAAATTTACATACCCAGGTACTGTACTAACCCGACGGTCAAGGAGTGGGTATGAACTCGAATACAATCACGAAGACTTCCATCTTTCTGGCAGCAACACAGAATCGTTTACTATATAGGAGGGTTATGTAGCGATAATGAAGATATGTCCCTCCCCACCAGGGCAAGTTAGACACAAGGTCGGTTTTTAATGTGGAGAAAATAAGCTCCCCAAAAAGGGGCACTCTGAATTGGAACAGAAATAAAAATCGTTTCAGTCTAGAAGAACTTTCACCTTTCAAAATCTGCTAGCTATAGGATATTTGGCAATGTCTTTACAAGAACCGCGGGCTTGTGGAACTCTCTTCCTGCTCACTGTTTTCCTCCTACCTATTAGCCTTGGTCTTTTCAAGACTAAGGCCAATAGGCATCTCCTGTCTTTGCGATAATCATCGTTCGTTCTTGTTAGCTGTTTACACGAAGTGGCTTCATGCCTTGTCTGGAGCGATTTCCATACCTCCTCCCCCCCCCCCCCAAAAAAACCATCACATCCTTTCTTTGTTATATGTCTATATATGGTAATTGTTGAGGGGCAGATGTCTGAAGAACAGAGTACAAACGCCGGCGTTCCCCAACTCTCTGATCTTCCAAATTATATTCTAGGATCATTTGATGACATCTTCACATATGAAGAAAACACCCCTATCTATGGCAGCGCTTCGAAGAGCATTGGTGATGAAGACTTTATTGATTTACTCTATTCTGATATGAATCATGTGGCGCAATGAATAAAAGTGGCTTGTTACCCCTTTTCCCTCTAAAACCAAGCTCGCCTCCTTTCACCACCAATGCTCCGATACTTGTTTTGCTCCAGTCTAAATGAATAGATCTATTCTTGAGGGGGGGGGGGCACTAGCTTTGATAAGCACCTTGGATTCACTTTGAAACCAGATCTAAAATGGAAGACTTATATTCAATCTATTGTTGAAGTTAGCAAACGCAGGGTCGGAGGATTTATCTCTCCAAACTCTTAATATACGACTCTCGCACCTTTTATCAATGTTTTTGATGTCACTAATTTGAATGTTAGAGCAATGGCCAACATCAAATTCAAGTGTTCATTTTATTAAGTAGTCATACCTCAATCTTGACATTTTTTTTTTACTAATTTGAAAGAAAACGACATTTGAAATTTATTTTTAAAACAACAACACGAATGTGACGAAATATGATTGTTATAGAAAAAACTTAGGTTTACTTTCGGCAGCTTCCCTTATTTTGTCCTTTAGTCCTCACATTCCATGAGCGATGTTTCTGACAAAGGGGGAATAATTGCTGTTTTCTGGGTCGGAATCTATCCATCTAACTATATCGTTTTGTTTTTACCTTGAAGTTGTAATTTTTTTTTAAATAAATTGTTTAACTCCTTACATCAAGTGGCTTCATGTCTTGTCTGGGTCGATTTCCATAAAAACCAAAGAGTACAAGAAAACAAAACAAAGAACTCAAGATGTGTTCACACGATATCTGTTCGAATATAGGCGCAGGACTTATCTAATCACATACGTCTTAATATGGAGTATCGATCTCAAATCTGGGGAGGTACCGCCACGACCACTTTTTTTCTCGCCTTGACAGAGTGCTTAATCTTTTCTCTTCTCTACAACCCCTTTCTTATAGAAGAGACGATGCCCTTTGTTCTTGTCCTTTTGGCTAAGATCAAAGTGTAGTATCTGTTCCGATGGATACTGCACCCCATAGACTGGTATTGTCTTGGCCTTCGGGGCTTGATTTACGCCGGTCTATGGGTCTGTCCTGTGCAGTTCTAGGAGGTCCACCCTCCCAGGCTTCGCCTCCCTTCTTTGGAGAGGAGTAAGTTTATTGCTTACTGCCTGAGGCGCCCCTACCGGGGAATACCGACGGGGCTGCCCAGGCAATTTTTAAACCCCACTTTCCCGACCCGACCTTGGGTCACATCTTACTTGTGGGAGTAAGATAAAAACTGGCCTTGTGCCTAACTCCTGGAGAGGAGTAAATCAATACTCCTTTATATATATATAGAAGAGACGTTGCTAGTCTTTCTCTACTCAATCGTAATTCCCATGGAATGTGCTCGACTGAGCTTCACTCTCTGGTTCATCCTTGTAAAACTTCCACAGCAAAAACTTGTCTTGTTACCATCCATTAAAAAATATTTTCCCTTCCTTTCCCGATGTGCTCAACATCAAATTTCAGGAACTTCTCATCAGGGAAACACGTTATCACTCGATATTTTCCCTGAGGGATGCAACATGGTCATCTCCAAATCTAATGTCCATTAAAACCCTTGTGATAAAACGTCCTTATAAGTGATCAAGCTTTTTTTTTCTTTTTTCTTTTTTTTAACGTAGTTCACCCTAAACAAGGCAGGCCACCACTGTAGACGTAAGGGGCTACTGAAAAGAAAGAAGAAAGGAGAAGGTTGAGGGAGGGGGGATTCAACCTAAACTGGGATCTGCGCAGCGAGATGTCTGTTTACATTAATTTTAAATTTCTGCATGTCAGTACTGTCGGGGAAACAGGGGGCAGGGAAGGAGTTCTAGAGGCCAACAGCACGAGGAAAGAAGCTATTTGAGTAGAAAGCTCTCCGGCATCTGGGGACCTCCACAATGAATGGATGGGATTTAGTTGATTGTCGAGTTGGTCTAGTGAATTTACGTCGAGGGGACACCAGAGTAGCCAATTCATCGGAGCATAATTTATTGAAGTACTTGTAAAACAAGCACAACTTCATTCCATTCTTTATTTTCAATCCTCTCATAATATTCATCATCAGTCAACTGACAATCTATCCATCTCATTGACTCTCATCTTTCAGTGCTAGTCTTAATAATTGCCATTGTTTTATACATTGATTAGGTCATTACCTCGTGTTGTCTTCGCTGAAATTAGATTAGAGTTGATCTGATTATTGTGGAAACGGATTAATTCGCATTCCACCGTTTCCTATGGGAATAATTGTTTTGAAATTCGAAATTTGTGGGAATCGAATCACCCCCCCCCCCCCAGAAACGAATATAATGTCGAGTTCTAACGGATTATTCTAAGCTATCATATCTCGCCAGGGAATTACCAGAGGCAACAAAATAAGACTCTTAATTAAAACCAGTAAGAAAAGGTGTACGTGTAGACGGTTGTTTCAAAATGACGGCTCGATTAGATACAGACTTTGTGACGATATTTCTGAGATGAAGTATTGTTGTTATTTTCTGTTATATAAAGTAAAGTCGGTCATTGTCTGTTTGTGTGTCTGTCCGTCTAATACTTGAGTAATACCAAAAATACACTTACAAATTACACACAACCACACACCCACCCACCCACCCACACACACACACACACACACACACACATATGTATATATATATATATATATATATATATATATATATATATATATATATATATATATATATATATATGAGGAATAAAAGAAACAATGTTTCAGACAAAATGTAAAAATAAAAATGGAATAAAGGATAAGCTAATCAACAACTAGCAAAAATAAACTCAAAAACACATATTGAAAAGTTCTACCAAAATATTTCGATTTATTTTCTTTCTTTTCCTTCTTCTTCCTCTTCTTTTTCTTTTTAACATTTCTTTCTTTCTTTCTTTCTCTCTTTCTACTGTTTATTACACGTGACTATTTTTTATCCAAATTGCGTTTTTTTGTATAAATTTGAAAACTTTTCTGTTTTTAATTAAAGTTCTGCTACCAACTGATGATGATTGTATTTTAACAATCGAAATATTTTGGTAGAACTATTCAATATGTGTTTTTGAATTTATTTTTGCTAGTTGTTGATTTGCTTATCCTTTATTCCATTTTTATTTTTACATATATATATATATATATATATATATATATATATATATATATATATATATATATATATATAGAGAGAGAGAGAGAGAGAGAGAGAGAGAGAGAGAGAGAGATTTTTCACTTGGAAGATAGCTTATTCAGTGAAGACCGGGATTTAGGCCAATAAAAATAAGCTCGATGATACTCGATTACAGGGTACAGAGCATTTATATGTGATTTTTTGAAGGCTTATCAATGCATTCCGTTCAGGAGACCAATCATCACCACAAAAGACTTTTTCTTTCAAAGATTATTTATTTATCATATATATTCAAATTAAATTTGAATATATATGATAAATGAATAATCTGTTTCACCCCTCCGCCTTTTTTCAAACCTTATTAAACCTTCCTTACACTAAATTTAAACAAACATACATAACACTCTCAGCAAATAACGCGTCTAAACAAGGGTGACACGTGACTTCACATTTCTGAAACAGATGACAACAGAAGCTGAAGAGAGCCGAATGGCTAAGTCCTTCTGTGCTTGAAACTGACGGTACGAATGTTGTACTAATTTTTCTGTACCAAAATAGATAAATATTACGCTCTAAATTTTAAATTTTTTTTACTTTAATTCTCAATTAATCAAGCACTCTGCAGGGATTTTTCCTGCTATATTATAAAGAAGTTATATATATATATATAATCATAAAAAAGAAAAACTATACACACATTAAGGTTGTATACATTATAACTTATTTCGACCCCTTAATTAGGTCTCCTCAGATGTATAAACAACCACGTCACGTGGTTTTTTGACGTGGTTGTTTATACATCTGAGGAGACCTAATTAAGGGGTCGAAATAAGTTATAATGTATACAACCTTAATGTGTGTATAGTTTTTTATTTTTTATAATTCTGTTTTGCTCTGTTTAAATTACATTGAGCTCTGTTATTCAGATTCTCAACACAAAATTGAAATCTACACTATATATATATATATATATATATATATATATATATATATTTGGATTTTTTACTTAGAAAAAGATTATTCCGTGAAGACCGGGATTAGACCAATGAAAACAAGCTCGATGATATTCGATTACAGGGTACAGAGCATTTATATGATCTATTCCACTCTGATAAATAACAAGGTAGCTCTCGGCAGTAAATTAAATAAAAGATATTTTCCTGGAATGAAGGAAGACGTCCCAGACGTCGAATAATTAATTTTTTATGATGAATAATTTTAAAATAGAAACTAAATTTTTAGAAACTATATTATGGATAAATATTTTATGTCTACTATTTAGGGAGCTTTTTTTAAAAGGGGATTTTCTGCGGGATTATTATTCATTCACATCGTAGTGTGTCAATCTCGAATGGGAGCGAGGTAGCCCTGGAAATAAGGCTAGCACGACTGTATGAATTAAAAACGGACATTTGTGTCGCCTTTCCTTGTGATGGAATAGATCTGAAATGCCAATACTATCAGTGACGTGGAATGGTAACTTGGTAACGGAGTTTTGACTGTTTGGTCTTTATTGGGGGGGGGGGGGATACTTTTCATAGTTGTGCCGCCCGTCAAGAAGGTGTATTCTTATTATTACTGTTTCATTTGGGTGCATTTGGGACAGGGTTTTTTTTGCTGTTTCGCCTAGTAGCAACAATGTTGTAGAAATCTTCTAAGATATTCTCTATTTTTCCCTTTTATTTTTTCCTTTTTTTATCTTTTTACTTTTTATTTTATTTTTAATTTATTATATATTTTTTTCTTCCCTTCTGAAGTGACATCAATTAAAGTAACACCACATTGTGTATTGCCGGTTGTTGTAATTTCTTATTCAAGGTACTCAATTTCCCTGATGATCTGCCAAGCAAGGACCTGCTTGGTTGTGAAACACGTGTAGGTAAAATAACTCTTCAATTTGGAAAAAAATGTTAAATAAATAATTTTTGAATGAAAAAATCTTTTGTGGTGTTGAGTGGGCTCCTGAACGGAATGCTTTGGTAAGCCTTCAAAAAATCACAAACACACACACACACACACACACACAAACACAACACAACACATACACACACACACCCACCCACACACACAACACACACACACACGCACACACACACACACACATATATATATGTATATATATATATATATATATATATATGTATATATATATATATATATATGTGTGTGTGTGTGTGTGTGAGGATGGAAGGATGAGAGTAATCCGACGTAATGGGAAATGAAAAAGGAAAAAAACAAGAGATAGTTTTTATAGATTCATCAACGTTTTGCCTTTATTGTAAGACTTCATCAGGGTGATAATTTGAAGAAAAATGTCATGCAAGTACATCGAAGTTTGGGGTTGACATGGTGAAGAGATGAAGGGATGTAGTAGCCGTGGACTCTATGAGCGCCGGAGGAGAGTCCAGGCTGTGAAAAGTCAATGGTGGCGAAGAATGAAATGAATATGGAAAGCTTTGAGTAAATACCATTGAGGCAGCTATGAAATGGGGAGGGTTGAGAATATAATTGAAATTGCTTCAGGGTGAGAGAGGTGAAAGAGGGCTGAGATTTTTGTTGTGGTGAGGTGTGGCATGAATTTTGAGAGGTTGGGGAAAGAGGAGGGAGGGGGAAACACTGTGTGTTTAGCATGTAGGTGGTATCATAGTTTTAGAAAAAAAGATGTTAAGAAATGACGACAACTTTGAAAATAGGGGGTGGGTAAGAATATGATTTAAATCGTTAAAAGGGTGGGAGAAGTGAAAGGGCTATCAACTCACTGTCACTTTTTTAGGAATTATATTCCCCTTTTCCTTTTTCTGAATTATATTTCGATGTTCCTATTTTACGTCAGATTTTTTATTTGCCAATCAATAATTTGCTTTCAGCATTTTTTTTATTATAAACAAATGAAAAAAATTAAACCGGTTTTTATCATTGGAATTTTTTATTTTCATTACAAATAATCCAATCAAACTTTTTTTCATAATTGAAACCGTTTTTTACTTTAAAATATTTTTTAAATAGTTTAAAAAAAATATTTTAAATATTTGGTCGTTCTACAGAATTTTAACAGAATCAAACCGACTTTTGTACAAACTAAACCTAAAACTTAGGTTAGGGTTTGTTAAGGGTTTGTTTAGGGTTAGTCTAGGATTAGGGTTTAAAAAAACAGTTCGGTTAAAATTCTGTAGAAGTACCGTCTATTTACTATATTTTTATAATTGGAATGTTGATTGGCAACCATTTAATTGCTTTAATATTTTTTGCCGTTTCGAAGGCTAACTCTCTGAATTAACTGATTTAAAAGACATCCCTGTAACGAAGTAGATCTAAGGCGGAACTGTTTTGTGATGAACCCTGGTTGTCAATTTCCGATAAGAGAAAAACGGAAGTCATCGCCAAGTGGAAACTTTATATCTGACTATAAACTATATAAAATGATGTAAATGTGAGAATTTAAGTAATGCTGAGGAAAGAAATTTTCCAAATGTGGATTTTTTAATGGAAAAACCAATTTAAATAATACGTGAAGCTCCACAGTTGCTTTCTTAGATGCAACCAACTCCCGACGGCCATTTTCTTTTCTTTTTAAAAAAAAATGATATTTCACCCCAAACAAGGCAAGACGCCACTGTAGACGTAAGGGGCTACTGAGAATTAGGGAATAGGTTTAGGGTGTCATTTTAAGTTGGGAGCTGTGCAAGATGTCTGTTTACATTAGTTTTAAACCTCTGCATGTCGGTACTGTTGAGGAAACAGGGGGCAGGGAGGGAGTTCCAGAAGCCAGTGAGCTATTGGAGTAGAAGGCTCTTCGGCATCTGGGGCTTCCGTAGTGAATGGATGGGATTTAGCTGATTGTCGAGTTAGTCTAGTGAATTTACGTTGAGTGGGCACCAGAGTAACCAGTTCATCGGAGCATAATCCATTGAAGTATTTGTAAAACAAGCACAAGGATGCGACATTGCGACAATGGGACAGGGGCTGGAGCTTGGTGGATAGTGAGGGACCTATTAAGTTGGCGACTCTTTTTTGGACTTTGTCAAGGAGGGAGAGACTAGTAGATGATGGACCAGCCCAGATGTGACAACAATACTCCATGCATGGCAGATAATTGCTTTGTAGAGATACATGATAATGTCAGATGTGAGGAGTTTACTAGCACGGTAGAGAGACCCCACATTCTTTGCTGCCGCCTTGGCAATGTCTT
>OY744543.1:74719939-74727439 GCA_963556195.1 Sepiola atlantica | reverse complement strand
TAAATAGTTACAATTTTTATTATTAATAGTTAATTCAAGTTAATTTCTTAGTTAATATGTATAATTATTATTATTAATAGTTACTTCCAGTTAATTTCTTTATTAATAGTTCCAATTATTATTATTAATAGTTAATTCCAGTTACTTTCTTAATTAATATTTATAATTATTATTATTAATAGTCAATTCCAGTTAATTTCTTAATTAGTATTTATGATTATTATTATTAATAGTTAATCCTATTTACAAAAATCAAACAAGCTAACTTTATATTCGTCCATTAGAATCTTACCCCCTTTTCTTTGAAAAATATAGAAATTAGAAAAAAATGGTGGTTTAGAAACTAAAGAGAGTTTGTCGTCATTCTGTCGTCATTCTGTCGTCATTCTGTCGTCATTCTGTGCGATCTCAAACCGCAATTGTAACGCGTAAGGTTTTTATCGCAGCCATGCCAGTCTTAGTCATCGCTAAAGAAGTCATAAACGCATAAAAGGTTTAGGACGATGGTTTGAATGGTGTTACTATATAATCTGCCTATTATATGGGAAAAGAATGAATTTCGGATGAATGCATAAAACATCACATGAGGGGTCGTCAGAACAATGAAACAATTCCCTTTACATACTCCAGAAAAGTAAGTCATTGGAACGGCTTAAAACAACCTTCACTCTACACATGTTTAACTAAAGAAATGCGTTTGGATAGTGTTGTGAAGTTGTCCAACAGTAAATAATAAATAAAGGAAGTCAAGTCGAGGGTTGGTTTAACAAGTGTATTAACAAAGTAAGAAAGTGACTAGCACTTGGCTAGACAGTTACAAGACTGTGCTTTGTCTTCTGTGTGTCTCTGGTGACTCGCACTATTTATAGTGACAACCGGTGTAGTTTCTCCTGTGTAAGAACGGCCGGTGTAACAGATAGAATAATCAGTGTTTGTTTCTGATGACGCAGTAAACCTCTTTGAATGTAGTGGCCACTGGTATTTTTCAGGGATTTAGTAGAAGGCTACATGTAATATATAACCTACTTTGCATGTCTTTTGGCTTTTTGATACTTTTATACGGCTGTTTATGTAAACTACCGGAAGATGCCGACGAAACGTCAATTTCAGTACGGATCGTAAACTGCACAAGTACTAAGAAAAAACAACAACAAAAAAAAAACAGAACGTTTTATCACTTAGTCAAGAGGATAGAATCCATTCATATCATTGTGTATTTGCATAAAAAACCGTTTCTCTTTTATTTATGCCTTTACATAAACTCACACAGTTAGCTGTCTACAATTCTGCCATGCGTTCCACGGTAGCGTTTATTTGGAATTTTAGACGGTGAGAAATGAGGGTTCCATCGATCTAACTCTAACTCTAACCTGACGCATGTCTAGGCAAAACTCAGAAAAGTTGTTTAAGGACATATGCGCGTACTGCGCGTGACTAGTATTGCAACACTTTTAATTTCCATTAGTGGCCGCGTTCTATAACAAAAGGGGCAAGTCGACGTCTAAGAATTTTTGTTGTCCTAAAACCAGACCGATAGAGTAGAATGAAAATCTAGCCAATCCAATGTTATATATTCCATCTTACAGAAGGTAAATGAAACAATATCAATGACGCGATCATGTGTGTAGTTGTGAGAAGTGAATTGAGGCCATTCTAGTATAAAATTTGATGATTGAGACATAAATGTAGCAGCACAGATACAAATTTTGTTTTCGCTTGAAAAGAAATACTGAAATACCCTGAAAACGAACTTGCTAAGCAGAAAAAAATACTGGAATACCCTGAAAACGAACTTGCTAAGCAGAAAAAAATACTGAAATACCCTGAAAACGAACTTGCTAAGCAGAAAAAAATACTGAAATACCCTGAAAACGAACTTGCTAAGCAGAAAAAAATACTGAAATACCCTGAAAACGAACTTGCTAAGCAGAAAAAAATACTGAAATACCCTGAAAACGAACTTGCTAAGCAGAAAAAAATACTGAAATACCCTGAAAACGAACTTGCTAAGCAGAAAAAAATACTGAAATACCCTGAAAACGAACTTGCTAAGCAGAAAAAAATACTGAAATACCCTGAAAACGAACTTGCTAAGCAGAAAAAAATACTGAAATACCCTGAAAACGAACTTGCTAAGCAGAAAAAAATACTGAAATACCCTGAAAACGAACTTGCTAAGCAGAAAAAAATACTGAAATACCCTGAAAACGAACTTGCTAAGCAGTAAAAAATTCTGAAATACCTTAAAAACGAACTTGCTAAGCAGAAAGATTACTGAAATACCCTGAAAACGAACTTGCTAAGCAGAAAAAAAATACTGAAATACCCTGAAAACGAACTTGCTAAGCAGAAAAAAATACTGAAATACCTTAAAAACGAACTTGCTAAGCAGAAAGATTACTGAAATACCCTGAAAACGAACTTGCTAAGCAGAAAAAAAATACTGAAATACCCTAAAAACGAACTTGCTAATCAAAAAACAACGGATACAAACAAAGAAAAAAACTGATATAACTTGATTTCCCGGATCAACCGTTTCACCTAAACAATGGTTCATCAACACACACCAAACCCACTAAATGTCCCTGAACCACTAGGGATTAAAATGCACGTTTTACTTTTTTTGATGAACATAAATCTGTATTTACGTTTCACGCCACGATTGTCGCTTGAATTTGCCCGGGAAGCTATAACTAGGATTAAACGTAAGAAAAAATTAGATATAATCTAAAACAAAATAAATGAGACTACCAGCAGCAGGTGCAGTGTAAACAAACAAATTGATAGCGCGCTACACGCAGATTTAGTTGTTGGCCGCCCAATAAGCTTGTTTGATAACAGAACCTGTACTATCACTTGCGTTGGAATGTGTCTTTTATCATCATGTAACGTGTCTTTTATCATCATGTAATGTGTCTTTTATCATCATGTAACGTGTCTTTTATCATCATGTAACGTGTCTTTTATCATCATGTAACGTGTCTTTTATCATCATGTAATGTGTCTTTTATCATCATGTAATGTGTCTTTTATCATCATGTAACGTGTGTTTTATCATCATGTAACGTGTCTTTTATCATCATGTAATGTATCTTTTATCATCATGTATTGTGTCTTTTATCATCATGTAACGTGTCTTTTATCATCATGTAATGTGTCTTTTATCATCATGTATTGTGTCTTTTATCATCATGTAACGTGTGTTTTATCATCATGTAACGTGTCTTTTATCATCATGTAATGTATCTTTTATCATCATGTATTGTGTCTTTTATCATCATGTAACGTGTCTTTTATCATCATGTAACGTGTCTTTTATCATCATGTAACGTGTCCCTTATCATCATGTAACGTGTCCCTTATCATCATGTAACGTGTCTTTTATCATCATGTATTGTGTCTTTTATCATCATGTAACGTGTCTTTTATCATCATGTAACGTGTCCCTTATCATCATGTAACGTGTCAACTCTGACGGATGCGCCTGGCTTTTGGCCACACCTCATTTGAACTGTCATGAACCGAAACCCTTTTCCCTTCCGTTTTTCCCTTTTTTAATAGTAAACAAAGTGGAGAATAGGAATTCAAGTTCAGTCAACTTGACAAACAGCAGAAGCAGCAGCAGCAGAAGAAGCAGCAGCAGCTATGAAAGCTTTACCGAGTTTTTATTTCGTTTTTACATTCGCTGGGCGGTGGCCGGTGTTTTGCGCATCAGTCGCTTGAAGACATCTTGTTATCTTCCGCATTCAACCATTATCTATACTGTCTATTTCGTCCTTGTTCACAAAAAAAACACACACACACGTATACACAAACACACGAGGAACAAAAAACAAACACATAAACATTCACATTCTCCACTCTATATCAAATACCATTATATATATATATATATATATATATATATATATATATATATATATATATATATATATATATATATATATATATATATATATATATATATATATTGGATCATTCAGTTCCTAAATGTGGCTGTGCACGCGTCTGATGAGATCCATCTAGGTCGAGATAATTTATAATACGAACAGCTCTAATGTCTGTTTAGTTTAATTCGTTTATATATATATATATATATATATATATATATATATATATATATATATATATGTATTTATATATATATATATAATGTTTTAATTATTTTATCATAGAAAAAAAGGGTTTTTAATTGAGGCATCCAATTGTTTCGGCTAAAACCCAGTTTTTAAATGTGTTTTTAAACGTATTTTTGAAACGTATTTTTAGTTATTTTAAAACGTACTTTATAACGTACATCTATAAATATTTTGAAATACTTTAAAATTCTTGAAAACGATATATTTGGTTTTTGCCGAAACAATTGTTTGCCTTGATTAAAAACGTTTTTTTCCTATGAACATCTTTCAGCATCATTTTTTTAGGGTAAAATAATTAAAACTTTGTAAAATAGCTCTTGTCACGCACTATAAAGCTATAGCTGACTTTATGTTATAAAATAATCCTACATTTGAAGAACTTTGAATGTTGAATTACAATATATATATATATATATATATATATATATATATATATATATATATATATATATATATATATATATATATATATATATATATATTGATCTGGCAGCCATTTTGTTTTGTAGTATTATCTACACAGTCGGAGAAGAAAAAAAAATTTCTTCTGGTTTAATTATTTTTGACAAGGGATGTCTTTTCCCGAAATATCAAATAGTGATTTTTAATCACCCGGACATCACACGAACAGCTAAAAACACTCTTGCTGTTATGTAAGATTTTAGAAAAAAATAAAAAATAAATAAAATAAAATAAATAAATAGTAAGTCATATTTCGTATTCGATTTATTGTTATTGTTTTTGTTCCTTACAACTTGCATCTTACCCGGAACTTGCATTGCCCACAGCCTTTCAAAAACTTACTACTAATATATATATATATATATATATATATATATATATATATATATATATATATATATATATATATATATGCCTCAGACTCAATCAAAGTAATCAAGATATCGTAAACTTTTCGCGTCTCGATGTAGCGTCAAGGAAGATATTTGTGGCAACCGGAAATTGAAATGAAACTGAAGGCCGCCATATCCCAGAATCCTCTCTTCTATTACTGAATACTTACGAGAATATCATTAATTTGTGCATTCACTTGATTTTATGATTCCCTGGTATCCTAGTTGCCAGGACTCCATTTTGCAGATGGTATATGATCAGAGATAACGCCGAGACAATGGGGAATGGCGCGTCGGCTTTTTATAAATCGACTCCGAAGCATGTATGAAAAAAAAAAAAAAATCTCGACTCACTGCGCATGCGTTGAAATAGGGATATTTTTTTATTGTCGAATTACCGTGAGGATTATGAAAAGAAAACTAAGAATATTCCATGATAAATGCCAGTATACTGAAATCATATGCCCTTAATAGGGCTAAGATGAAAATTCATATACACTAACTGTACAAAAGCAAGGAAATTCCCAATTTTTTACACTTTTATTGTCATTAAGGGTATGCGAGCACAACAGCGCGATGTATTTTACTGGTAGGGATTTTTCTTCATCCACTCATGTATAGAGATTTATACTGTAGTGATGTGATAATGAAATGGTTTGGTTGATATGTAGTCATACCCTTAATTAATGACAATAAAAGTGTAAAAAATTGGGAATTTCCTTGCTTTTGTACATTTAGTGTATATGAATTTTCATCTTAACCCTATTAATGTTATATGATTTCAGGATAGTGTCATTTTTCATGGAATGTCACTACTTTTGTAAAGGCTATGCCTCAATACAATGGTCATTTTTAAGGATTTTTGGAATTTTCTGGAAAACTAGGGTATATGGTAAACTGAAATTAAAATGCCATCAACTAGACTCTAGAACCTCTATCTCTGCCAAAAATCAGCTGAATCCATCAAATAGTTGATGAGATACAGAGTGGCACATACGTACGTACACACAGATAACATGATTTCATGATTGAACTTTCTGGATCTCTGGGTTGCCTTGACTAATGATGCTGAAATTCTATACACTTATAGAACCTATCAAATGAACATTTTGTGCAAAGTTTTAACTAATTTGGTTTATTGGTTTTTGAGTTATGATTGATCAAAGAAGTGAGATTTCCAGCATAGGTTCATTCGTGAAATCTATTAAGGGATAGAGCGCTCTCGCGCCTCCCTTGATATAAAATAGACCTTACAATTAAGTGAGAGATAATCTCTTCTCCTCCCTACAAATCCTTTATCACAGAAGAGACGTTGCTTTCTATACTCTATCGTTATTTTAACGAGAGATGCTCGACTGAGCTCCAATCATTGGTACTCCTATGCAAAACATTCAAAATAAAAAAAAACGAGTCTTGTTACAACTACTGTAAATAAAATTATTTTCTTCCTATGTATACCTAAAAGCAAACAAAACTTTTAATTTTTTTTACATCTTTGGAGCACATTACCATGGGGCTGCATCCTCGCAGACTACAACATAGTCGTATTTAAATCTTATGTAAAGAAATACTTCCCCTCATAGTATTATTAATCACAATCCCACTAACCCTTGTCCTCGAGTAGCTTTTGGTCTTCAATTAAGCTACACAGAGGCTTCCGCGTTTCGCTACGGGGATCAAACGCGGAAGCCTCTGTGTAGCTTAAGTCTTATATTTGTATAAAAACATTAAAAACAACGCGGTTAATTTTCTCGCAAGAGGTATATTAGCAACTTGTGTTCAATTAATAATATATGATGAATCCTTCACAATGGATATTGCGTTTTTGGTAAAAGTGTTGACATGTCGAAGAAGAAGCTTTATTGGTCTTAGACTAGTGAACGTTAAAAATGTATGGAGGCACGTACACGCAATAATGACGCGAAACAAAGCAATCAATGAATCATTAAAAAAAAAGTTGGGATTTTCCGTATCAAATAACGAAAAATGTATGGAGGCACGTACACGCAATAATGATGCGAAACAAAGCAATCAATGAATCATTAAAAAAAAAAGTTAGGATTTTCCGTATCAAAAAACGAAAAATGTATGGAGGCACGTACACGCAATAATGAGGAGAACCAAATCAATCAATGAATCAGTAAAAAAAAGTTAGGATTTTCCGTATCAAATAACGAAAAATGTATGGAGGCACGTACACGCAATAATGAGCAGTAACAAAGCAATCAATGAATCATTTAAAAAAAGTTGGGATTTTCCGTATCAAATAACGAAAAATGTATGGAGGCACGTACACGCAATAATGAGGCGAAACAAAGCAATCAATGAATCAGTAAAAAAAAAAGTTGGGATTTTCCGTATCAAATAACGAAAAATGTATGGAGGCACGCACACGCAATAATGATGCGAAACAAAGCAATCAATGAATCATTAAAAAAAAAAGTTAGGATTTTCCGTATCAAAAAACGAAAAATGTATGGAGGCACGTACACGTAATAATGAGGCGA
>OY744543.1:74709939-74712439 GCA_963556195.1 Sepiola atlantica | reverse complement strand
CGATAATAAATAATTAAATAATAAATTTAAATAACGATAATAAATAATAAAATAATTAATAAAAATAACGATAATAAATAATTTAATAATTAATTAAAATAACGATAATAAATAGATAATTAATTAATTAAAATAACGATAATAAATAATGAAATAATTAATTAAAATAACGACAATTAATAATAAAATAATTAATTGAAATAACGATAAAAAAATAATAAAAAGAATTGAAGAAATTCAAGATAAACCCTTTTCTAAATGATCTTTTATGAGCCCCCCCATATATATATATATATATATATATATATATATATATATATATATATATATATATATATATATATCTGTAACATGATGAGCTTTTATCAATGACTAATTATTTAAAGCAGGCCCAAGATGTTATCATCTTTATTATCCTACAGAAATGTCGCAGTGTCCAGTGTGACGAGTCCCCTTGCTGCCATGGCAACCACCTTGGCTGCTGCTGCTGTTGCAACAAGCCTTGCACCTATCTTCCAGAGAAAGCAACAGTTCGTCAAGCGCTCTCATTACCATAGCAACAGTGAGTTGTCACCATGACAACCATCAGAATCGCCGGAAGGACAATTATAATGAGTCTACCAACGACCCATTACAAGTAGTTTGTCACACTATTAAAATTAGACGCGTCGTGTGTTTAATTATTTACTAGTGAAATAATGTGTTTAATTATATACTAGTGAAATAATGTGTTTACTTATATACTAGTGAAATAATGTGTGTTACTTATATACTAGTGAAAAAAATGATGCAAAAAAAAAGAAGAGGAATTATGCTTCGCCAGTGTTCGCACTATTCTCCCCACTCTATAATAAATACTCTCTGAATGTTTAATTTTACTTCAGTCGAAGTTCTCAGAAATCAAGGGGCCCCTTCCTGGGGCTAACACTTGATCTCTATATGAGATACATAGATACTCGAATATTCTATTAAAATTCTCCTTTATTTCTCAAACATTGAGTTAGTAAAAAAGTTAAGAATAATAAATTTATTCTCTCCCCAACTGACCAGTTAAGTATGTCATAGTATATCTTTCTTGTGGTCTCTTGGTCTTACCGGATTCTAGGACAAGAATTCTTCTAGTCTGGTGGAGTATCCAGCTACGTGCTGCTATTTGAGGTAAGATGACTTGGAGAAGATGCACTATTCCTCGTATGAGCAAGTGTTTAGCCGTGCTGAGGGAATCTTATTTGTGCTGCGGATACTATGTAATTTTGAATATTTGGTCAGGGTTTACTTGTAGGGTGAAGTGTCCTCATGTCAGGTTGTCCTGACAAACCCTTGTACAGAGATACAGGAGACATTCAAGGATGGTGTCTAGTAAGTAATTCCAATGTGTATTTATTTGTATATAAATAAATATTTATTAATTCAAGAAAATGGGTTGTTCATTTCAAAGCATTGCTGGGTCAGTATTATAAAATTGATAATAGAAGCCTTTATCAATGCAAGATTAGTTTTAAAAAATTTCTTTACTTTAATCTTATTGATTTCGGAATAATATTCCATCATCAGAGTTGACCAGTATTGTGTCATTTTTTTAAAAATTTTTTACTGAAGATTTTATTGAAATCGGTTAATCGTCTGCTTTTTTGGGGGGGTGGATTTTTTTTTCAATCAGAGATATTAAACTTTTGGTTGAAAAAAAATCCCAACTTATTTTCACTTTCATTGTCAGTTCCATCAGATTGATTAAAACAATTCCCGCTTGGATTTCTTAAAGTTAGTATCGATAATTCTTTAAGGTTAAGAAACACAATGATTTTAAAATAGGTTTGAGATATTTTAAAAAATTCTACTTTGGTTATACTCATATACTAATATATAATTTTCTTCGTTTATCTCCAGCCCCGTGGAGTAAATTAAACGTTTATTTAATAGTATTATCTACACTAGCACTAGTATCAACAAAAACAGCGTAATACATAATATACTGTCGGAAATATATTCCAAGACACACACACATGTATATATATATATATATATATATATATATATATATATATATATATATATATATATATATATATATATATATATATACTTATTTATTTTTAATTTTCACCCTTTAATTCTTAATTAATCGAGCACTCTGCTGGGATTTTTCCTGCTATATTACAAAGAAGTTATATATATATATATATATATATATATATATATGGAGAAAGAAGAGAATTTTTAATAAGACGACGGAGAAACACGCATAGAACGTTTTTTTCGCATTCTTCCAGGAAGTCGTTGACGATTTAAATTCAGCAATGCTGGATGGCATCATAGAACAAAATCGCATTACGTTAAGCATTTCAAAATGTTATCACTGGTTTCATATGTGATGTTGTTAATTTTAGGTTGTTGTGTCGAGTTTATCTTTCTTATGGACTTTTCTTGGTCATGCCGGATTTCAGGATAAGAATTCATCTAGTCTGGTGGAGTATCCAGCTAAGTGCTGTTACATGAGAGA
>OY744543.1:74694939-74704939 GCA_963556195.1 Sepiola atlantica | reverse complement strand
TGTTGTAATTTAAAGCTATATATATGTAATGTAATCTGAAGCTCCTCGTTAAAAAGTAGAGCACTGTAAATGGTAGTAATAACACAGCGTGACGTCACTTGCTTTATATGCATCATTCCTTCACTTATAGAAGGTGAATGCCTGTACGTTTCGCCGCCTCTAAAAGTGTTAAAATTATCATTGTTTATAAGCTGTTCAGAACTGGCCTATCGGTTAGCGACGTTGGATTGGGGTTGAAAAATACTTGTAATCCAGGGTTTCGAATCGTGTGACCGGTGGTGAATAGTCGTACTTCTATGCTGATGAGTCTTGATTGAAAAAAGACGAAACGTATACGTCCATAGATAAATAAACAATAACAAATATTTATATTTGAATCTCCTCGTTAAAAAGTAGAGCACTGTAAATGATAGTAAATATATATATATATATATATATATATATATATATATATATATATATATATATATATATATATATATATATATTTATAGTGTCTCGGAAGTTTTTCAACCATTAAAACTATATAAATGAAAAAAAAAATGTTTTTTATTTTTATTACTCCCAAGTCGTTCGGTGGAAATCACTTTTCTTGTAAGTCAATTTACTTTTAACAGTCACTATATTAGTTTGCTTCCAAGACTGTACGCTAGTCTTAACATTATTTAAGGGATCATCAGTTGTTTACCATGAAAAACAGTTTCGGGAATTTAAAAACAAAACCGTATTTTATCTCATGGCTTCCCAGCAGAGTTGATCAGACCCCACTTCCCTTAAAAGACAAGAACAAAAACGTTCCGTATATTAGATCTAAGTTTTGTTCTAGATTAATGTTTTGCTAACTTATTTTGTTATTAAAAATGTCTTCCTTACCTGTGTTGTTCGTCTGTGTCTAAGAAAATGTATCCGTTATTTATATATTTGACAAAGGGAAGATTTTCCCGAAATATTAAATAAATTATTTTTAATAATCATCCGGACAACACACAAACAGCTAACACCACACTTGCTGTTATGTAAGATTTTAAGAAAAAATAAATATTAAGTCGCATTTCGATTTATTATTTTTGTTCCTTCCAGCTTACAACCTACCCGGCACTTTGCATTGCCTTCTTAATCATCTTATATATATATATATATATATACAGTATCTACAATAAATAAGTACACCCAACGAATTTTTTTACTTTTTACTTCATAGAACTTTAATTTTTCGTAGGATTTAAATGAAACTCGATGTGAACATATCCATGTAGTGGTTTAATAGCTTTATAAACTATGAAGGAACAAATATCTTTTCAATGCAAAAAAATTGAACGAAAACATTTGGAACAAGCAACAAAACGTGAGTACACATGAGCATTTTAAACAAATAATCTTAGTTTTAATACTTTGTATGGCCTCCATTGTTATCAATAACAGCAGACAACCTCCTAGGCATTGATTCGACTAGTTTATGACATGCATCCGCCGGAATTGCGTTTCATTCACACTTGATAACCTCCTTCAGTTCGTTATTATTAGTAACATTTTTTCCTCCAATATCTGGCAATAGAGTTTGGAATCCATTTTTCCTTCGATAAAAGCAAGTTTTCTGATCGAACTAAGAGGCACATCAAACAACTAATAGAGGGAAACAGACGTCGAAGCGCTGCTAGCATCGCAGAAGAAATTTCGCACAGTTTAAACGTAACTGTGAGTGCTCAGACAGTGCGCAACATTCTCCATGAAGACGGGTTTAAAGACTGCATGCCCCGGAGGAAGCCTCTGCTTAAAACTTCTCACAAAAAGAAGCGTTATGAATTTGCTAATGAACATAAAGACAAAAACATGCAGTTTTGGGATAAAATCCTTTGGTCTGATGAGACAAAAATAAATCTATTCGGATCAGATGGCGTTAAGCGTGTGTGACGACGAAAAGGGTTAGCTTACAAGGATAAGTGTGTCGTTCTAACTGTAAAGCATGGAGGTGGGAGCTTAATGATTTGGGGGTGTATGAGTGCCAAAGGAGTTGGACGACTTGCTTTCATCGAGGGAAAAATGGATTCCAAACTCTATTGCCAGATATTGGAGGAAAAAATATTACCAAGTCTAACAAGTGTTGGCAGACGTGGAGTTTTCCAGCAGGATAACGACCGTAAGCACACGTCTCGGGCTACGAAGGCGTTCTTAGACAGTAAACGGGTGAATACCTTACCATGACCGAGTATGTCACCTGATTTGAACCCAATAGAGCATTTGTGGGAGCATCTGAAACTGAAAATTGAAGGAAAAATCCGAGAAATAATAACGAACTGAAAGAGGGCATCATGTGTGAATGGAACGCAATTCCGGCGGATGCATGTCATAAACTAGTCGAATCAATACCTAGGAGGTTGTCTGCTGTTATTGATAACAATGGAGTCCATACAAAGCATTAAAAATAAGATTATTTGTTTAAAATGCTCATGTGTACTCACTTTTTGTTACTTGTTCAAAATGTTTTTGTTCAATTTTTTTGCATTGAAAATATATTTGTTCCTTCATAGTTTATAAAGCTATTAAACCACTACATGGCTATGTTCACATCGAGTTTCATTTAAATCCTACGAAAAATGAAAGTTCTATGAAGTAAAAAGTAAAAAATTCGTTGGGTGTACTCACTTATTGTAGATACTATATATATGTATTTGTTTTTTTACTTCCTTCAATTAAAAAAACAAAAACGGTTTCCCACGGCGGTTCAATGGCCAAAAGCGCATGCGCGTATCGGTGCGTGACTTTTTGAAATCGTGACACAATCTATTTCTCGATCAGAGACTTCGTTATTTCAACGACTTTCATCTTTTACTTACTGAATACTTTTCTCTTTGATAATACAAAACATGACATGGATACACGTGATACTAACCGACAATTGCACACGCACGCATCTAGTGAATAGGCAACGCAAATGCAATCACAATTCGATCATAGATCTCAGTGGGCTAATGAGATCTATGATTGACATGTGATTGCATTTGTATAGTCATTCACCACATATTATTATGTTTACTCACTAGGAGTTCTCATACAGGCCGTCATCAGTGATTGCTCACTGATAACCACCAGTGGTTTTCCCTGGAGTCTGAGTGACAACAAGTCTCCCCAGATTGCCAGTGCTCCCCACCTCTTATTATTATTATTATTATTATTATTATTATTATTATTATTATTATTATTATTATTATTATTATTATTATTATTATTATTATTATTATTCATTTTTATTATTATTATTATTATTATTATTATTATTATTATTATTATTATTATTATTATTATTATTATTATTATTATTATTATTATTATTATTATTATTTTTCATTTTTATTATTATTATTATTATTTTATTTTTAATTTTTATTATTATTATTATTATTATTATTATTTTATTTTTTATTTTTTTATTATTATTATTATTATTATTTTATTTTTCATTTTTATTATTATTTTATTTTTATTTTTATTATTATTATTATTATTATTATTATTATTATTATTATTATTATTATTATTATTATTATTATTATTATTATTTAAAAAAAAAATTTTTTTGTACTCACTAGGAGTTCTCACACAGTTCATCATCAGTGATTGCTCGCTTGAAATGTCGCCAGGAAAGAGACAGAAAAGTTCCGGCCGGAAATCACGTGGTTTCATCGACTTCTGTTGGGGTGACTTCTGAGCTTTAAGGTGTCACTGAACCCCCCTCTTCATTCAAACAGGGTCCTGGTTACGTAAAATCAGTAGTATACGTAGGTGATTCAATAGATAAGGTTGATTATTTGAAAATGAGCAAAATAAAAAAAAAAACATTTAAGAATATGTTTTGAGGTCATTCTAAATGGCGACAAATAAAACATGGTGTCCCAATTTCAACAGGCTCTGTCGTCAGGAGATTTTGTGGCTGAGAAGTTGAAATTATTTGAAATTTAAAGAAGAGTGTGCGATCTTTTAGCCAGATAGTTCTAAGATGGGGTACCGTTGCCACATCCGGGGAGGTACTGTTGCCACATCCGGGGAGGTACTGTTGCCACATCCGGGGAGGTACTGTTGCCACATTCGGGGAGGTACTGTTGCCACATCCGGGGAGGTACTGTTGCCACATCCGGTGAGGGACTGTTGCCACATCCGGGGAGGTACTGTTGCCACATCCGGGGAGGTGCTGTTGCCACATCCAAGGAGGTACTGTTGCCACATCCGGGGAGGTACTGTTGCCACATCCGGTGAGGGACTGTTGCCACATCCGGGGAGGTACTGTTGCCACATCCGGGGAGGTACTGTTGCCACATCCGGGGAGGTACTGTTGACACATTCGGGGAGGTACTGTTGCCACATCCGGGGAGGTACTGTTGCCACATCCGGGGAGGTACTGTTGCCACATCCTGGGAGGTACTGTTGCCACATCCAGGGAGGTACTGTTGCCACACCCGGGGAGGTGCTGTTGCCACATCCGGGGAGGTGCTGTTTCCACATCCGGGGAGGTACTGTTGCCACATCCTGGGAGGTACTGTTGCTACATCCGGGGAGGGACTGTTGCCACATCCGGTGAGGTACTGTTGCCACATCCGAGGAGGTACTGTTGCCACATCCGGTGAGGGACTGTTGCCACATCCGGGGAGGTACTGTTGCCACATCCGGGGAGGTACTGTTGCCACATCCGGGGAGGTACTGTTGCCACATCCGGGGAGGTACTGTTGCTACATCCGGGGAGGTGCTGTTGCCACATCCGGGGAGGTACGCCTCAGAGAACTCTGACCTGCCTTAACAGAGTACAAAATTGACTTCACAATCTAGTGGGGAATGTTCTCTTCCTCTGAACTTCCATGGGCAGAGTTTATTTCCAGCAACTGACCGTCTGTTGAACACAATACAACGGAGTTGCTTCCAATGTTAACAAATTCTCTTAAATAATCAAATTCTGCCCACATCTAACCGTCGTTTGTAATCCTCAGGGTTTTTGCCGGACACAAACCAATTAACCCTTGTCCCCAAGTGGCTTTTGGGCCTTGATGAGCGGTTACTGGTTAGTAAAAAAAAAACTCTGCACGATAACATACGGACGTAAAAAATAGTGTAAATCATCAGTTGTTTGGTTGAGAACAGCTGCCACATCTTCCTTACTATCCAGATCTGGTCCACCCTCTGAATTCCGCTTGTTCGGGCCAACTCAAAGAATGTACGCGTGGGGAGACAACATTTTCAAGCGATGATGGAGCGAATAACACCGTGAGAAAATGGCTTACAACGCTGTACAAAGATAAAGATGTCTGTGCTGAGGAAATACAAAAGATTGTTTTCCGATGGGAAAGTCTGTTTTAAAGAATCGAGATTGTAGAGAAATGAATAAATGGAAAAACACACAACCGCAAAATATAGAAAACAAAATCAAATAATTAAAAAAAAATCTTTGTGTGACGTATTTGTATGTAATTATTTTTATTGGTGATTGCAGCGTTCGTTGTTTTAGCTTACTACTACTATTTCGATTGTCTCACTTCCTAAGTGATTAATTAAGATGCAGAAAATTGCATTATTAGTCGCCCTTAACTTTATAGGACGTATTTTTCGTTTATATATATATATATATATATATATATATATATATATATATATATATATATATATATATATATATATATATATATATATATATATATATATACATGTCGAAGATTTTGTACATGTCTTTGTAAATAAAAATAATCATATATATATATATTTATTTATAAGATACAGAAATTCAATGCAACATCAGTACCGTCGGTTTCAAAGCGGGAGGTTAATCCCGATTATCGTCAGCTAAAAAACATTTTAGAAATTTCTAAAATTTTTTGTCACCTGACGATAATCGGGATCAACCTCCCGCTTTGAAACCGACGGTACTGATGTTGCATTGAATTTATGTATCTTATAAATAAATATTAACGCTCTTAATCCTTCGAAATCTCGGATTTCTTAATTAATCGAGCACTCTACTGGGGGTTTCCCTGCCCTACCACACAGTACTTATATATATATATATATATATATATATATATATATATATATATATATATATATATATATATATATATATATATTAATTGTATACGTACATAAAGGTAATCCATGGACACGTGTATCTGGCTCACAGCCGTCATCAGCATGGCTAACTAAAAATTAATATATATGTATATATATATATATATATATATATATATATATATATATATATATATATATATATATATATGTGTGTGTGTGTGTGTGTGTGTGTGTATTCGCAGTTATTAATCTATCTGAATATATTGTCTTATATCTATCAAATGTGTGAGGGGAATGTGTACCAATCAACGTCTATATATGCGAAACAAATAGAAATATACAAAACAAAAATGTTATTCTCTTTGATGGATTGCGACGAACAAAAGTATGACAGGCCTGCATATCTCAAATAAAAACGAAGCCGCACATCAAGTCAAGCTGCATTGGTAAAACTCACCGAATCAAACCATCGCGTTGAATGCGCGGCGGACAGAAATTTGACACTGAATAAGTTGACCTTGCATGCGATTTTCCTCTAGCTCTGCGGAGATGCAGAGATGCATGCTAAAAATATCGAGCGATGTAAAACCGTGTAAGAGAGTAAAGATTCAATTGTGAGTGTTTCATTTGTACTTGGCAAACTACAGCCTGCGTTCCACATGTGGCCAGCGACGCTTTCGGAATAGCCCGTTTAATTTCATCAGGAAAATAACATTTATTAAAATTTACTTTTTATCGATTCGTCCTATTTTTCGTTTCGTAAATTAATAGTCTTACGACTTTTGTGTGCATCTTTATGCGTTTTAATTTAACCATCAAGTTTTAATTAAAAATGCACACATTCAGTTATTATTAATTGTCAGATTGTTAAGTTATGGTTGAAAATTCTTTTGTTTTGACCCTAAAAAATATCTGCCAGTGGCTCGTAATAGTAATTCGTCTCCGCAGCAAATCTCGGGGAATGCAACATAAACAGTTGTGTGTTGTTAACACGCACTGAGTAACTCAACTGTTATATAACTATAGCCGCAGTTTCTGGAAAGAGAATGATTGACGGATTAGGGTTCAAAAGATTGACCACAGCGAGTAAACAGAAGTGAGGGAATCACGTGATTTTTTTGGTCTGACACGCTTAAGTTATAAATAGAATTTTCGTTGGTCTGTCATGCTTACGTTATAAATAGCATTTTCGTTGGTCTGACACGCTTAAGTTATAAATAGCATTTTCGTTGGTCCGACACGCTTACGTTATAAATAGAATTTTCGTTGGTCTGACACGTTTACGTTATAAATAGCATTTTCGTTGGTCTGACACGCTTACGTTATAAATAGCATTTTCGTTGATCTGACAGGCTTAAGTTATAAATAGCCTTTTCGTTGGTCTGACACGCTTACGTTATAAATAGCCTTTTTGTTGGTCTGACACGCTTAAGTTATAAATAGCCTTTTTGTTGGTCTGACACGCTTAAGTTATAAATAGCCTTTTCGTTGGTCTGACACGCTTACGTTATAAATAGCATTTTTGTTGATCTGACACGCTAAAGATATAAATAGCATTTTTGTTGGTCTGACACGCTTACGTTATAAATAACATTTTTGTTGGTCTGACACGCTTACGTTATAAATAGCATTTTTGTTGGTCTGACACGCTTACGTTATAAATAACATTTTTGTTGGTCTGACACGCTTACGTTATAAATAGCATTTTCGTTGGTCTGACACGCTTAAGTTATAAATAGCATTTTCGTTGGTCTGACACGCTTAAGATATAAATAGCATTTTTCGTTGGTCTGACACGCTTACGTTAAAAATAGCCTTTTCGTTGGTCTGACACGCTTACGTTATAAATAGCATTTTCAATGGTCTGACACTCTTACGTTATAAATAGCCTTTTCGTTGGTCTGACACGCTTACGTTAAAAATAGCCTTTTCGTTGGTCTGACACGCTTACGTAATAAATAGCATTTTCGTTGGTCTGACACGCTTACGTAATAAATAGCTTTTTCGTTGGTCTGACACGCTTCAGTTATAAATAGCTTTTTCGTTGGTCTGACACGCTTACGTTATAAATAGCCTTTTCGTTGGTCTGACACGCTTACGTTATAAATAGCTTTTTCGTTGGTCTGACACGCTTACGTTATAAATAGCATTTTCGTTGGTCTGACACGCTTACGTTATAAATAGCTTTTTCGTTGGTCTGACACGCTTACGTTATAAATAGCATTTTCGTTGGTCTGACACGCTTAAGTTATAAATAGCATTTTCGTTGGTCTGACACGCTTAAGTTATAAATAGCCTTTTCGTTGGTCTGACACGCTTACGTAATAAATAGCCTTTTCGTTGGTCTGACACGCTTAAGATAACGCGCACTGTGTAGTTATCTCGTGCCATTGTCTGCAAATGTAATTTTCCGAGACACGTACTGATGACGTATGCAGCTTTCTATTTATAGAGTCACGCACGGCCTTGTGCTGATTTGTGTGTAGATCTAAAACAATCAATGGCACGAATTGTAACAACCACTGGCAGCAGTTGCATGTACTATTCGTTTCATGTCAAGTATGCATGTTGAAGACCCCGCTTCGTACAGGCGGATAGCAATCGATTTTCAAGGATTGGCATCCGATTCGCTTCTGTGGGCCGGAACATGTATTAATGAATACGGGTCGTGCCAAGTAAATCTAAAAGGGGAAAAAAAAACAAAATAAATGAAAAAAAACAACAAAAACACAAAAAACAACGTTTTCTTTCGGTTTAGGTGTAAATCCATCTTCTGTATTCGATTGCTAAGATCAATGTGTAGCATGTGTTCTTCCTGTGCCAATGAAACTTCGTCGACATCGACATTGTAGTCTCGGCAATTACATGGATTATTATTATTATCATTATTTACCAAGGCCAAAAACCACTCGAGGATAAGGGTAATGGGATTGTCGATTGATAAACAACACTATGAGAGGATTGGAAACGATGTGTATAGTAGTTATGATTTGATTATTTAAAATAAACGGCTCAACAAGTGTTACTTAACATTGGAATTAAAGACGACCATATTGTAGTAAGCAGGGAAGCAGTTCATAGTATAGTCTTACATGAATGAAAAGTTCTTAAAAATACAGTTCAGGGAAGTTCTGTTTGGTTTTAAGTACACAGGGCCTTTTGGCTAAGAGGAAAGTGTAGTATCTGTTGCGATGGATACTGCACCCTATAGGCTGGTATTGTCTTGGCCTTCGGGGCTTGATTTACACCGGTCAATGGGTCTGTCCTGTGCAGTTCTAGGAGGTCCACCCTCCCAGGCTTCGCCTCCCCTCTTTGGCGAGGAGTAAGTTTATTGCTTACTACCTGAGACGCCCCTACCGGGGAATGCCGACGGGACTGCCCAGGCAATTTTTAAACCCCACTTTCCCGACCCGACCTTGGATCACATCTTACTTGTGGGAGTAAGATAAAAACTGGCCTTGTGCCTAATCTCCTGGAGAGGAGTAAATCAATACACAGAGGGAGAAGAAAGGAAAGTTATTTGCAGTGGTGATTGTTAGACGAGTTCTTGCTGTGAATGTGTTGCAAGAATGCCCCCCCCCCTTCCCCTGAAATAGTTGTACGCATGTCTAATAGCCATGCTGGTAAATACAATGTCGGTAACGAATTGCCTGTACAATCATCCCTAATTCCTTCGGGCCGATTGTTTTATTTAGGGTCAAATTGTGATGGTAATTAGAGTCAGGACATATGCTTTATTTAGTTATTTATCTAACAAGCAAAGTTGTAAATCCTATTAGTCGTCCAATAAATATAATTAATCCGGTTAAATATTAGTAGCGACTTCTTCCGTTGTGGCTGGAGTTTCTGTTTTAGATTCAGGTCAGCCATAAAGTCGGCTCTCTAAAAATTGAACCCAAATCATAAAGCAATATAAAGCATATAAGAAGGCAGAAAGGTCACAGTTCAGAGC
>OY744543.1:74657439-74689939 GCA_963556195.1 Sepiola atlantica | reverse complement strand
GCAAGTCAGTCACCCCCACCATCTAAAATTAATTCGGAAAGAATTTTAATAATGAGACGTTTATTTCTTTTTTTCTTTTTTCTATACCGATTGATACGTTTTTTAAAACCTTCTAATTTGACACATTCCCTTTCTTTTTAAAATTGTATCTTCACTGATTTAATCGTTATTTCATGTGAATATTAATATTAATGCGAACACTAGCGAAGCACAATTTTTTCTGTCAAAATTAGAAGTTAAGAACATCTATTAAATATATCTCATCCATTTTTTTTATTAAAAAAAAAATAATTCAGCTTAAAATGACGATCGATATCAGCTAAGAAAAAAAAAAAAAGCGGAAACGCTATAGCAAACAAAAATGTCTACCATGAGATTCAAACACTGAAAGATGGCAGACAATATTGGAACTGAAGACGAACGAACGCCTATCAAACGATCAAACGAAAATATTTTCTCTTCTTAATCTGTTTAAATGAGTTCGGCACAGAGATATTTTGTTCGGTCGGTTGGAAAGAGAACGCTAAAAATGTCGGCACATTTGTTTTTGATTTTATTTTTACGAACTTTTAAAATGTTGAATAATGAGTTTTGTAAAAAGGTTCTTCAAGAACTTCTGACATTGATGAGGACATCGGATCGAAGATGCTGATTCCAAATCTGCGATTAGTTTGGTTCTTGGGTAAACCGTTTAATTGTGATGCCGCGAAACACATACATATATTATTATTTATAAAAGTGCTCAATACCAAATAGAGCTTTTATATATACGATTATTTTTATTTATACAAACATGTACAAAATCTGCGACACTGATATCTTGATGTTAGCGATCAACAGCTGTTATAAACTGAGATCATATATATATATATATATATATATATATATATATATATATATATATATATATATATATACATATATATATATATATATATATATATAATTAATTATTAAAGACAATATATGTGTTATCATATATCATCAGATCCTTTTAGTTTGTAGTCTCCTTTGAAGATTCAGCTCAATGTTTGTCAATTAGTGATAACAGAGCAAAATATAGAACAGTTAGTTATAATATTCCAATAACCATGGTTTGTTTTATTACTTTTATTTTATTTATTTATTTATTTTTTTTTTTTCACATTTCCAAAAATTCAAAAATTCATTTCCAAAACTTTTCACATTTCCAAATGAAACGGACCGTTAAATATATCTCACAGAAATTTGGAATTTTTGGAAATGTGAAAAAAAAAAAAAAAAAAAAGTAATAAAACAAACCATGGTTATTGGAATATAATAAATAACTGTTCTCTCTCTCTCTCTCTCTCTCTCTCTCTCTCTCTCTCTCTCTCTCTCTATATATATATATATATATATATATATATATATATATATTATTTTTACTTACATACGCTAGGGTTTAGAGATTCGCTCTCATCAGTGCAGGGATGATAATCTCGGACGGTCGCACGGTTCGAACCCCTCCAACAGAGTCAACCTAGACTCCGTAAGCAAGCGCTGTAACCATCAGGATATATATATATATATATATATATATATATGTGTGTGTGTGTGTTTGTGTGTGTTTGTGTGTGTGTGTGTGTTTTCTACAATTCCAGATGTACTCAAGTAAGTCCACTACAAAAAATAAGTTATACCTTGAGCGAATAACGACAGAGTTTCATTCATTTCTTTCGCTGAGACAACAAAGTTGCCTCAATGGCGCTAACGATGTGTTCGTTTGGAGAAAAAGGATAGTAAAAAAAAGCAGAAAAACAAAACAAAGACATGAAACAAAAAGCAAAAAACAGAAAGTTGAGTTGAACAATGAAAGCAGATGGAAGTCGTTCTATTTCGACTCCATTTTTTTTACAGCTCTCATTCTCATTCATTTTTTTCCACTTTGAATGAAAAGCCTAATCAAACAATGACTTGTTGAAACGCGTCCACACGGCCAATACGCGAAGACGTGTCTATCAGAATGGCAATTCAATTAAGATAGAGTAACAACACAAAAAGCCTTTAAATAATAGGACACACAAACGCCTTGAAAAAATAGAACACCAAAAAGCCTTTAAATAATGGACACCAAAAAGCCTTAAAATAATAGGACACACAAAAGCCTTGAAAAAATAGAACACCAAAAAGCCTTTAAATAATGGACACCAAAAAGCCTTTAAATAATGGACACAAAAAAGCCTTTAAATAATAGGACACAAAAAGCCTTTAAATAATAGAACATCAAAAAGCCTTTAAATAATGGACACAAAAAAGCCTTGAAATAATAGGACACCAAAAAGGCTTGAAAAAATAGAACACCTAAAAGCCTTTAAATAATGGACACAAAAAGCCTTGAAATAATAAGACACCAAAAAGCCTTTAAATAATGGACACAAAAAAGCCTTGAAATAATATGACACCAAAAAGCCTTTAAATAAAAGAACACCAAAAAGCCTTTAAATAATGGACACCAAAAAGCCTTTAACTAATAGAACACCAAAAAGCCTTTAAATAATAAAACACAAAAAAGCCTTTAAATAATAGAACACCAAAAAAGCCTTTAAATAATAGAACACCAAAAAACATTTAAATAATAGACACCAAAGAGCCTTTAAAAATAGGACACCAAAAAGCTTTTAAATAATAGGACACCAAAAAGCCTTTAAAAATAAGACATATAAAAACATTTAAATAATAGGACATGAAAAAGCCTTTAAATAAGAGGACACCAAAAAGCCTTTAAATAATAGAACACCAAAAAGCTTTTAAATAATAGGACACCAAAAAGCCTTTAAATAATGGAACACCAAACAGCATTTAAATAATAGAAAACCAAAAAGCCTTTAAATAATAGGACACAAAAAAGCCTTTAATAGGACATCAAATAGCTTTTTAAATAATAGGACACAAAAAACCTTTAAATTATATGGCACCAAAAAGTCATTAAATAATAGGAAACCAAAAAAGCCTTTAAATAATAGGACACAAAAAGCCTTTAAATAATGGACACAAAAAAGCCTTGAAATAATATGACACCAAAAAGCATTTAAATAATAGAACACCAAAAAGCATTTAAATAATAGAACACCAAAAAGCCTTTAAATAATAGGACACCAGAAAGCATTTAAATAATAGAACACAAAAAAGCCTTTAAATAATAGAACACCAAAAAGCCTTTAAATAATAGGACACCAAAAAGCTTTTGAATAATGGACACAAAAAAGCCTTGAAATAATGGACATCAAATAGCCTTTAAATAATAGGACACAAACAAGCCTTTAAATAATAGGACAGAAAAAGCTTTTAAATAATAGAACACCAAAAAAGCCTTTAAATAATGGACACCAAAAAGCCTTTAAATAATAGAACACCAAAAAGCCTTTAAATAATAGGACACAAAAAAGCCTTTAAATAATAGAACACCAAAAAGGCCTTTAAATAATAGGACACAAAAAAGCCTTTAAATAATAGGACACCAAAAAGCATTTAAATAATAGAACACAAAAAAACCTTTAAATAATAGGACACCAAAAAGCATTTAAATAATAGAACACAAAAAACCTTTGAATAATAGGACACAAAAAAGCCTTTAAATAATGGACACAAAAAAGCCTTGAAATAATAGGACACCAAAAAACCTTTAAATAATAGAACACTAAAAGCCTTAAATAATAGTGACATTCTCCGATTTTTGAAAAAAAATCTGGTTAGCCCCCCAGGGGGTCAAAAGACCTCAAAATGGCAAAAATGACGTTGTTTGCCCCATAACTTTTCATCCATCCATTCAATTTCTCTGAAACTTGGCCAAAATGTGGAGGCAATTGTTCCTAATAGAAAATAAGTATCGCTGACCTTGAAAAAACCCGGTTCGCGCCCCCAGGGGATCTTCCATAACGTTTGATCCATCCATTGAATTCTTTTTAAAACTTGGCCAAAATGTAGAGGCAATTGTTCTGGATATAAAATGAGCATCCTTGACCTCAGAAAAATTCTGGTTTGCACCCCCAGGGGGTCAAAGGGGATGGGGGTAAAAAATGCCCCAAATTTTCCAAATTTATCGCAGGGGACCACGCACGCGCGGCTGTTTATAATCATTTTTCTACAATTAAAGCCGGTTATTACGATCACTTTTTTTTTACAGAAGGAGTAACTTATAAAATTTGTTCTACTGCTTCAGCCGGTTATTAGAACAATTTCAGTGACCAATTAATATGGTCACACTAATGGTTTTGATTCTTCAGCTAATCGCCCCTTTTATGTAGTATAGGGTTAGGGTTAGCGTTAGGGTTAGGCTAATCGCCTTTTTATGTAGTATAAGAGATGGTTAATTTCAAGTTGTTCTGGTGATTCTCTGAAAAAAAAAAAGAACTCTAATCATTGATGCTCAATATTGCATTGCTAGAAGCTTGTGCCTAGGATATAATAAATATATATTTTAAATATAAATAGTATTCGGATTATTCAACTTGAGAACTGACAATCCGGCCACAGATATACAGCTTCATGGAGAATCGCCACCAGACGTGTCCTCACTGGCAGAGTAGGACCACTTTCCAACTAGTAGACATCTTCATACATTCATCTCTTCAGACTGTGTTATCACGTAAGTTTTCATTTCGAACCCACCAATAATGACAATATACAAAATTTAGAGTTCATCGACCATGGATTCCAGTTCGTCGAAAAAGACACTTGTCAACTTTCGTTATTTATAATCACAACTGTTGCTTTTGGTTGCCACTCAAATACAAATAATATAACCTTTTGAATTAATCGTTCGTGAAAATAAAAACTGGCGGTGTTTGTCACCCTCAAAGTGTGTTGCCACCTAATTGAATTTTATTATTAATTATTCCGGAAAGATTGTAACTCAATTAATAGATTCATATTGCACCATCAAACTACTTATCGTGTCACAATAGCAGTAATTGAAAAAGTAATATAGAAAAGTTGAAAACTTTGCTGTTGAACGAGGAATGATGTTATAATTTAAGGTATGAGATAAGTGGGGTCCATATCCTTGTGCAGGTGATCTAGAAAACACATTTTTTTTAAACAGACCCAACTTGTTTAAGTTAAGGTTACAATAACAAGCTTTCCACTTGAATCAAGGGAGGCGCGAGAGCGCTCTATCCCTTAATAGACTTCAAAAACGGCATATGCTAAAAATCTCATTTCTTTGATCAATCATAACTCAAAAACCAATAAACCAAATTAGTTAAAACTTTGCACAAAATTTTTATTTGATAGGTTCTATAAGTGTGTAGAATGTCAGCATCATTAGTCAAGACAACCCAGAGATCCAGAAAGGTCAGGAGTGATTTTGTGTTATCCGTGTGTACGTACGTACGTGTGTGCCACCCTGTATCTCATCAACTATTTGATGGATTCAGCTGATTTTTGGCAGAGATAGAGGTTCTAGGGTCTAGTTGATGGCATTTTAATTTCAGTTTACCATATACCTTAGTTTTCCAAGAAATTCCAAAAAACCTTTAAAATGACCATTGTATTGAGGCATAGCTTTTTACAAAAGTAGTGACATTCCATGATAAATGCCAGTATACTGAAATCATATGCCCTAAATAGGGTTAAGATGAAAATTCATATACACTAAATGTACAAAAGCAAGGAAATTCCCAAATGTTTACACTTTTATTGTCATTAAGAGTATGCGAGCAAAACAGGGCTATGTATTTTACTGGTAGGAATTTTTCTTCAGCGCACCTCACACACTTCATCCACTCATGCATAGAGATTTATACTGTAGTGATGTGATAATGAAATGGTTTGGTTGATATGTAGTCATACCCTTAATGACAATAAAAGTGTAAAAATTTGGGAATTTCCTTGCTTTTGTACATTTAGTGTATATGAATTTTCATCTTAACCATATTAAGGGCATAAGATTTCAGTATACTGCATTTTTCATGGAATAAAAATAATCTTTTGATTTTCAAAATCGAATTTTTACAATGGTGTTTTCTTGAGTTGTCACGAACTTTACACATTTCCGATGGTTTTGCTCTGAATATCTGACAGAATAAAATGAATAAATACTTAAGAAGATGATGATTATCTTTCATTAATAGGTTCACTTTTGGTCTATCCTGTACAATACTTACTTATATTTCGTAACCGATCTGTCGAAGAATTGTAAAGCTGTTAAATAATCTGTTCGATAATGGCCGTGTGAGGCCGGACGCATTTTATGTGGGGAGATCGTTTGGTTTGGCTTGCGCGATTTAGTGCGGGTACACCCGTACAGTCGAGTGCAAAATAAACTGGTTCTCACAGACGGAGCTCATAGGCGTTGACAGGACCACCACATTGACGAGACCTCAAGTCAAGGGTCAAGGTACACCTGCGCATGGAGGTTCTGTGACGTCACGGGCAATTGTGTGGGAAATTGAGTTTTGCCAGTCTGGGGTTTGGAAGCGAGCCGAACGGACGATTTCTCTATGTAGTCTTCAAATGATTAGGGGAATTACATTCCCTAAGAGAATACAGGCATGGGATTTCTTCTTTCCTCCTCCTCGAATGGCTAAGGACTTAAGCTAGGAATTAACTACGATAGAGTAGTAATTTGGTCTCTCCCTTAACGTTGGTGAAACATCTCCAAGATCGACGGTAGACTGACGCCTGAAATAAACAAATCAAAGTAAAATTTTGTTGGGAAGGTTTTTGTTGTAGACGGCAGAAACGAAGGAAGAACTCAACCACTAGACGACATCGAAATTGAAAAACTGTGCAACAAAGCCCCAGTGTTTGGATCTTGAACTGAATACCCCAACTCGTTCTTATAGTTAATTTGTAAACTATATTAAATATCTGCCTCATGTATCAGGCGTCACTGACCCTGGGATCAAACCCTGTCCATCAAACTCGCTGAACCTCTACGCTTAACCCAGAAACATATTCTGACTAACTTAGTGTGTTACAATAAAGTCATCATAGGTGAAAAAAAACAGAGATTTAAAAATATCCACGGTGTCCCCATAGATTTTATACATTTTCAATATGTCTATAATAATTATATAAAGTTAAATATGTATATATGTTTATATATTTGCATGTACAGGATTCACTCCTAAACTAATCAACCGATCATTATGAACTTTTGAAGAAGAAGAAGCAAAAAAAGAAGAAGAAGAAAAAAAAGATAAAGATGAAGACGAAGAAGTAGAAGAAGAAGAAATAGAAGAAGAAGAAGAAGAAGAAGAAGAAGAAGAAAAAGATGAAGAAGAAGAAGAAGAAGAAATAGAAGAAGAAGAAGAAGAAGAAGAAGAAGAAGAAGAAGAAGAAGAAAAAGATGATGAAGAAGAAGAAGAAGGAGATGAAGACGAAGAAGAAGAAGAAGAAGAAAGAGGAATTAGAAGAAGAAGAAGAAGAAGAAGAAGAAGAAGAAAAAGATGATGAAGAAGAAGAAGAAGAAGAAGAAGAAGAAGAAGAAGAAGAAGAAGAAGAAGAAGAAGAAGAAAAAAAAAAAAGAATTGTAAATTTGGTTTTCTCCATAATGGCGTTTTCTTGATGGCAGCTGCGATTCGGTTAAAGTGACGTCTTTCATCAAAAGGCGACATCTTGTGGCGGAGGCATTTTAAATGAATTATATCAAAGATTTCAGGAAATTGAATTACGGTGCCGACTTGGAGTTAAACCACTTTCGTAAGAAAGAAAAAAAACGCGCGAAAGATTTGATTCTTGAGATGCGATGGACACTTTAGCGAAGACAGTATCAATGGCTTACGGTGTTTCGCTCAAGTTTCAGATATATATATATATATATATATATATATATATATATATATATATATATATATATATATATATTAGTGTATGCAGAGTTGAATGATTTCGATGGGAATCTGAGTAAGAGAGCTCAATCTACTTGTTAACAGAGAGCAGGAAAAAATTTAATGGAAATAAACTAAACACACATTAGGGCTGTCGGCATTATACATTATTTCGACCTAGATGGGTCTCATCAGACGCGTACACAGCCACATTTAGGAACTGAATTATGATCGAAATAATTAAGAATGCGGACAGCCCTTAAGTTTGTTTAGTTTATTTCCTTTAAATTATATATATATATATATATATATATATATATATATATATATATATATATATATATATATATATATATATATATATATATATATATATATACGTTATGAGGTTTAAAAAGACTAAATATACATTCGGATTGTACACATTATAAGTTAAGGTCGAAATAACTTATAATGTGTACAATCCGAATGTATATTTAGTCTTTTTAAACCTCATAACGTATTCATGCTCTGTTTGAACGGACATAGAGCTCTCTGATTCGGAAACCTATCGAATATTATCGAACCTGAATACTATATATATATATATATATATATATATATATATATATATATATATAATATTTTTCAAATCAACCCATATACACATGTGTTTCATGCCAAACCTGCAATCATCCGTGTATGAGGAGACAATCCTTGTCGGTCACACTATTCGAACATCGATACGAAAGTCATATTTAAGTCAGTAGTTGGAGCGCCCACCACTCATTGTCTGGAAATGGGAGCGTAAATTACCAACTCAAGCATAAAAAAAAACCAAACAATAAATCGTTTTAATGTTGCATAGCACGACTATCCAAGCGCGAGTTGGTCGCATGCTCTGCTTCGAGCCTTTTCTCGTCTGATGACGAGTATGATTGCGATGATTCATGGTGATATATATATACATGTATAGCTATATGAAACTTGACACACCCAGGTCGTCAGTCCACATCGTCATCCACCTAACCACCGTCTCATCGCTTGATAAAAAAATCATAGAATGTATGCGCTTTGGTGTTATTAAGACATGTCTATTTTTAACAAGAAGGAAGAAACACGGATATAAAGGTAAATAAATAGATATATAGATACATGCGAAGAGAAGGTGTAATAGTCTATAAATACAGAGTCCACCATGAGTAACTATATGAATTGTTTTAAATTTAATAAATGTAACATGGAAGAAAAATATAACTGCACTATAGACAGTAACAAAGGGAGTAACTTGCATCATACAACTAGAAGAGAAGATGTAATAATCTATAAATACAGAGTCCACCATATAATTTTTTTAACTTAATAAATGTAACATGGAAAAAATATAACTGCAACATAGAGAGTAATTAAGTGAGTCACTTGCAACATACAACTAGAGTTATATTAAACAGATTTGTTAAATATCCATGTGTTGCCTCTGCACTTTGCTAATCTTTAAGAGGTTGAGCGGCATACATTGGTGTAGAGCTTCAATTTCCCGATTAGACCAACAAATAAAATTAATGATTAGAAACTTAGACAATACTAATAATAATCAGCGAAATAATTCCCACTACATAAATCTATTCTACTGTAACCAAATGCATCCGAACTTTAAATTTGATTAAAAGCTCTTAAAAATAGAATACATCGCTACATATCCCCATCAACTCTGCTAATAAAAAAAGATTCGTCATTTATTACAACAAAATGAAAATATCGAACCATGTAGTTAAAAATAACACTGGTCAGACCCAAAATACATTAGGAAGAACCAATGTAATATATCAGTTACAATACCCCATGGGAGAATGTATCTCTGACAATAATAATAAAACATCAGAATCGCTTGAATATTTCACCACTAAAGTCATTTATTTCTCTACTGTTGGCCCAGGAAGATTTTAGAATGGCCAGATTTCTCATATCAATTCCGTTTAAGTGCGCTCCATCAACGATTTAAATTTGACTTCTCACCATTGGAGTTACTTCATTTTGAACACTTTTCCATACTGCCTCTACGGAAAAAAATATTTGTTCCTTCTTTAAAATATCCTTTTCATTGGACACTTTAGTAGCGGACAATTACCATCTGGACAAATCCCATATCTTTTTCACACGAACTCTTTTTCACTCCATCTTTAATAATAATATGTTTTCAAACGTTTGAACTTTGGCTTTTCCACAGCCAACTTATCTATCTGTATATCTCCTCTGATGATAAGATTTCGATCTTCGAAAAGCCTTGGCTTAAGGAAAGAACAATAAACATTAGTTTATTAAAGAATATACCTTGCATTGAACAATCTAAGTTTGAAATGAATCTGGACATTCGTACATGTTTATCACTTTTATTTCTTCTACCTTTATATATATATATATATATGTGTGTGTGTGTGTGTGTGTGTGTAAATACAGGGTAACTATATATTTTTTTGTCTTAATAATTATTACATGGAAGAAAAAGATAACTGCAATATAGAGAGTAATAAAGGGAGTCACTTGCAACATCCAACTAGACTGATAATGGGAAAAACTTAAAGTTTTTGCAACATAAAACTAGAGTTGTATTAAAAAGATTTGTTAAATGTCCATGTGCTGCCTCTGCATTTTGCTAATCTTTCAGAGATTGAGCGGCACTTCAACGGCGGTTGAGTAATGGGGCTCCAATTTGTACCTTAAGTTCAACGATGCTATAGAATAATAGGATTTCCGCCTTCCAATGTTACATAACATTGAATATATATATACGAGGTATGTCTAAAAAGTATCCGACCTTAGGCCAGAAAAAATATTTCAAATACGTGACAGGGTTGGGACTCTAATCCCCTTCAAAAGAAGGCTCCTTGTGCTTGCACACACTTAGCCCACCGATCCATCCACTGCCGGAAACACCTCTGGAGGTCTTCTTTTGGAATTGCGTTCATCTCCGCTGTCGCGTTAGATTCAGCAGCTGTTTGGATAAGATGCGATGGGTTTAACACAAATTTAGGAGTGGTTCAACCGATTCAAAAAGTGCCGCACATCAGCAGAGAGTGACCAGCGTTCTGGCAGGCCCCAAAGTGCTCGGATTGCAGCTGTTGTTGAGAGGGTGCGAAAAAAGAGATAATACGGAACGGAGATAACGTGTCAGAATGGCATGTTGACATCTATGTCTACAGCCAGGCATATTTTAAATCTGTGTCAGATGAACGTTTGTGTCTGGGTTTTAAAATATCATCCTGTTAGGTTATTTTTACATTTTTAATTTAATTTTTTTCTTTACTCCGCTGTATTATATTTTATTTCCAAAATGTATTTCGATTATTAATACACTTATTTTATTAATTGTTTGTTTTATGCTAGTGTCGCAAATTTTCTACATGTCTGTTCGAATAAAAACAATCATATATATATATATACATATATATATATATATATATATATATATATATATATATATATATATATATATATATATATATATATAGTAAGCTATGAAAATATATTTATGGCAATTAAGCTACACAGAGTCTCCCGCATTTCATCCCCGGGGGAATCTTCAGGCCAAAGTGCATGGAGTTATTTTTGGCGGGTGTTTTTATATACACGGCTAGCTAGTTAACCAATCGGATTCTTTGGTGTTCTCTCAGTCAATCGTTGGGCTTCCCACGAACAAAGGTGTGGTTAGTGTTACTTCCTGTATCCTGTTCTATTGTTCTGTTTTCTATATATTGGCCTATATCCTGTTTCCTTTGTTGTATCAATATAATGGGTGAATTCATTTAAACACGTGTTTCCTTGTATTTCTATTTTAGGTTTAATTTTTAAATTGTTAGGCTATATATATATATATATATATATATATATATATATATATATATATATATATATATATATTGAATTTTCACTTATAAAATAGATCATTCAGTGAAGACCGGGGCTGTTCCAATAAAAACAAGCTCGATGATACTCGATTACAGAGTACAGAGCATTTATATGTGATTTTATGAAGGCTTACCAAAGCATTTCTTTCAGGACACCAATGATCACCATTAAATATATTTTTTCTTACAAATATTATTTATTCAAATTAATTTGAATAAATAATATTTGTAAGAAAAAATATCTTTAATGGTGATCATTGGTGTCCTGAAAGGAATGCTTTGGTAAGCCTTCATAAAATCATATATATATATATATATATATATATATATATATATACACACACACAATCATTTTTTCCAGATACTTATGTTCTTTTTTCTATCGGTTCAAAATGAAAGATGTCTCCATGCCACACCGTGTACAACATTTATACTTATCTTTGTTATGTTATGAATAAGCAGACGGTGGGTTTAAGAAAGTGGCGTTGTCCTTGTCTCTCTTTCTCTCTCTGTCTCTCATGTTGTGGTTTAAAAACGATGACCTTTCTTGATTATTTCGCTATCTCTTCGACGGCCAAATCTGTCGATTCAAAAGTCAACGGTCATGGGGAGCTCTTCGGCACTCATCTAACGAAAACCCGGCCGTCGTTGCATTTATCTATGAGTTTGCAGCGCCATCTACACTTTTTGGCAATTGGTTAACATACACCTTCTCCATACCCCGAACCCCTCCCCAAAGCCGAATCTATTTCGGGAATGGCTGAAATCAGGAAGAACGTCATTGCCAACATTGAGTTGGACGTTCTCCAGGAAGACGGTTCTTTTTTTCAGATATAAAACGAAATGAACGCATTAGTTTGACCAGTTATATTCACTTTTCTTGGATTTATGACAACGTTTCGGCCGATACTCTTTTCGGTATCCCGCCCCAAAACGAAAGGGATTTGAATAGGTTTATTACTTATCAAACTGATACGCTCATGTTGATGGAGCGTGTCTTTATTATATTTGTGGTCTGTGTCTGCCCTAGACGTCTGTCGCAGACGTCTGCCCCAAATTGTCTGTCTGTCTGTTTGTCCGGGGATTCAATTTCCAAACAAAGCTATACCAATATCAAACAAAATTTTACGATCAATACAACGGTGGCAATAATTTTGTGATAGAGTTTTTTTTTTTTACAATAATATCGTGGGGTCTGTGTTCGCACCGGACACCCATAAATAGCAAAGAGAACGTTCTATCTATTATAACAATTTTTCTATCATTTAATATTTTGTTATGGGACAAGATAAATCAATTTCCCACACTTGATGGTGATGGTGCAGCCTCCCAGGCATTGCCTTCCCTTTTTTGGGGTGTGGTTATTTTATTGCTAACTGCCTGAGACGCCCCGACCGAAAAATGCCGATGGTGCTGCCCAGGCTATATTCAGGGGCCCACAGTACGGTTCTTCAAGGTCACAACAATAAACCTTTTTTTTTTTTTTTAAATCTTTAAACTAACCAACAATGGTCGGTGTGGTTTTGTATCAATGGACTAAAAATCAATCTGGGCTCACAACGATTATGGTGGCGGCGACGAAACGATAAACCTGCGTGCATTTTATCAACAACTTGGGTGCAGAACGATGATGGTGGCGGCGACGAGGCGATCAACGTGCGTAAAGGATTTTATACATCCATCGGTAAGGGTGTATATAACACACTTCGACCAGGGGGGGGGTTATTACATCCAGGGTTCCATCTATAAATCAAACGGGAAACTGCAATATGTATAATTAGTTAGAAAAAAAACATCATGAATAAATAATTGAAGATCTTAAGAACTTGAAGCATAAAAACGTTTACGAAAATGTCTAGATTCGGCATTAAGTAACCCGAAAAGGGTTGATATGCCGTAAAACAAAATAAACAAATCGGCAAACGTGTGAAACATTAGGGAATAAAATATAGCTGTGAATTGATTAAGACTGTCTGGGTTATATCAGAAACTGTGAACCGCTGGGATGTTAATGAAAGCCAGATCAAACTGTAATTAAGCAAATACAATTGGGAAAAGAAATTGAAAAAAAAAAAAACATCGAAATGCGTAACAAGGTTAAACGGGCGCCGATGGGTGATGATGAGGGAGTCGAATATTAAATCAAGCCAGAATTAATTGCTGTAAACAACCTTGGATGAGAAATGGACAGACTTTCTATTTTTGTCCAATTTTCTGGCGAAGACGTGTAAACAGATTAACCTTTTGGCTAGGAGCGAAGTCTAGTTGGGGGGGGGGGGTTATGTAAAGTAGGCCGGCCCTTAGAGTAAATGTGGTATTCTGGTGACTGGGACGGTTTTAGTTAAGCGTGGGATAGACAATTTTATCACTTATAAAAGATGACCAATGACACTCATTTTCCCCATGGGGGGGGGGGGAGGGCATCCAAATATAGAAGGAATTAACTTTCAGATTTCAGCACTAATGAATAATTACACCCAGGTACGTTCTGATTCGGGGTGGTTGTACCTGTCAGGATCAGTGATGATCAGAGGGGGAAAGAATAGGATAGTGACCCTGATGATTCAAGTTCTGGAGGCTCACTGCGCTGTGCGAAAAACCTGCTGGGCCTTTACCGCTCCTTAAAAAATATACTCATGAGTTCACCACTTGAGATATTTTTAATGGGATTTTGAGCATAGATTGTAGACATAAAAGTTCATCCTTAGTCCTTACTATACTATTTCATATGTTGTTATGCCCACAACTAGGGCAACGCAATTGTATGTATGTATATATGTATGTATGTATGTATTTATTTGATATTGTTCATATTTGTTATGCCCCCAACTAGGGCAACGCAATTGTATGTATGTATGTATGTATGTATGTATGTATGTATGTATGTACGTATGTACGTATGTATGTATGTATGTATGTATTTGATATTGTTCATATTTGTTATGCCCCCAACTAGGGCAACGCAATTGTAAGTATGTATGTATGTATTTATGTATGTATGTATGTATGTATGTATGTATGTACGTATTCATTTATTTTGAAGTGGACACTCTCCACATATTTCCGCATTTAACATTTGTTCTCAAATAATATTTTATCATTTTATTCTTTTCAAACTTTGACCATGGTAATTTTCTTACCAACTCATCTATCTGTATTCCTCTGATGATAATATTTCAATTCTTTGAAAAGACATGGTTTTAGGAAAAATAAATCCCTTGTTTTATAACAACTGAAGATGTAACAGACTTTATATTTTTTCACAACTTTTATTCTCATCATTTAACTTACCTATGCAATTGCTTCATCTCGTATATTGAGCATAAAATCTTCTTTCATGATAGGTTCTATTTTAAAGACATAATTATATCTTTATCTTTTAATCTTGTTTGTCTTGATTGTTGGATTTTAATAATCAGTTCTGAGGTTAGGGTTAGAGTTAGGGTCTTGTGAGGGTTAGGGTTTGGGTTAGGGTTAGAGTTAGGGTCTTCTGAGGGTTAGGGTTTGGGTTAGGGTTAGAGTTAGGGTCTTCTGAGGGTTAGGGTTTGGGTTAGGGTTAGAGTTAGGGTCTTCTGAGGGTTAGGGTTTGGGTTAGGGTTAGAGTTAGGGTCTTCTGAGGGTTAGGGTTTGGGTTAGGGTTAGAGTTAGGGTCTTCTGAGGGTTAGGGTTTGGGTTAGGGTTAGAGTTAGGGTCTTCTGAGGGTTAGGGTTTGGGTTAGGGTTAGAGTTAGGGTCTTCTGAGGGTTAGGGTTTGGGTTAGGGTTAGAGTTAGGGTCTTCTGAGGGTTAGGGTTTGGGTTAGAGTTAGGGTCTTCTGAGGGTTAGGGTTTGGGTTAGAGTTAGGGTCTTCTGAGGGTTAGGGTTAGGGTTAGAGTTAGGGTCTTCTGAGGGTTAGGGTTTGGGTTAGAGTTAGGGTCTTCTGAAAGTTTACGGTTCAATCATTACTACAGGCGATAATAACCAAGAATAACATAAAAAAACCCACTTCTACACGGAGATGACAGAATGAGAACAATCTACCTCCATGGATCAAATAACGAGTTCAATTCAAAATTTTTTACAGGTTCATGAGTTGACAAAAAAATTGTCAAGTTCGACTAAAATGTTCCCAAGTTCGAAAAAATGCATTTGAAGAAAGTAGGAGGTTACATCGGCCGAAACGTAGTGAATATAACAATTATAAGATGAGAATAGCAGTCTATATAATCCAAATAATACTAGTTAGAGAGGATTTTATTTCGTGGACTTAAGACCCGATTCGAGGGCCTGAAAGTTGTACAGAATTTGATTAAATGTTGAGAAATTTGGTCGATTTTTATGTGATTTGTCAGTAGTTTAAATGTCATTAAAATCAAAGTAAATTAAATACAATTTTGTTTAAGAAATCGATAAAATGGCAAGATTTTTTTTTATAGACAATAAACCAAATATTTCGGACGATTATCCGCCCCTTTTCAATGAAAATAAGAATCCGACATTGTTATTATATTTTTTTGAAATATTTCTCCGCGTCAACCGTTTAGGAGCGAACTCCGAACGGCGACGCTCTCCTTGCTGTACTCTGGAGACGGTTTAATGTCGAGATCACGTGATGGTGATGGTAATAGTGAAAATAAGCGTCCATACGCTGATCGATAATAATCAAATGTTTTCACATTAGAAGGCGTTTTTTAATATGAAATCGATAAGATGCCAATAATTTTTTTTATATACAATAAATCAAATATTCAAAAATAAAAATATGATAACAATGTCGGGTTCTTATTTTCGTTGAAAAAGGGCGGATGATCGTCGGAAATATTTGATTTATTGTATATAGAACCATCTTGGCATTTTATCGATTTCTTAAACAAAATTGCATTGCATAAAAAAAATGCCTTCTAATGTGAAAAACATTTTATTATTATGAAAATAAATTGATAATAAATTGATAATAAATTGATAATAAATAAATTCTATAAATTGAATAATTCTATAATTCTAATTCTATTATTCTATAATTTTATAATTATTCTTTAATTATAGTGATTATATGTGATTATATATGATAATGTGATTATATATTATTCATATTATTCAGATTATATTCAGATTATATTCAGATTATATCATCTGAATTATTATCGATTATAATATTTGATTATTTGATTATAATTATAGTAATTGAACAGATTATATCATCGATTATATTCAGATCAGATTATATTATTCAGATTATATATTATTAGATTATATATATGTGATTATAGTGATTATATATGATTCTATAATTATAATTCTATAATTCAATAATTCTATAATTCTATAATTCAATAATTATAATTCTATAATTCTATAATTCTATAATTCAATAATTCTATAATTATAATTCCATTATTCTATAATTCAATAATTCTATAATTCTATAAATCTATAAATTCTATAAATTGATAATAATTATTGAAAATAAATAATGAATTATTATGAAAATAAATTGATCACTTGAGGCTTTAGTATTCCCTCTAAAAAATAAAAGGGAAATATATATGCAGTCGATGCCACTCATCTCGATAACAAATTGTTTGTTCCTCATGTAATACGGATGGCTATAATTATCAGTTATCTCATCCGGATTATAAACACTTCCTTCAAATCTTGTTAGATGACGAAAGGGTGTGTTTGGATGGAAGAGTTCGAATCACAGCCTAAACGCGAGGATGACATAAAAGCGAAGTGGAGGAAACCACGTTACTTCCGTATGGGGGGGTCTCGATCACTTTCTGGCTGACAATTGAAGCAAGCGGATGTAACGTACGCCACCCCCAGAGCTCTAGCGTTGCGTAAATACAGCTGTAACGAGGCAGACGATTTATTGTCTATCTATCCGTTTGCCTATTTCTCTTTCTCTCCTTCTCTCTCTTTCTCTCTCTGTTTCTCTCTGTTTCTCTCTCTCTCTCCCCTTCTTTCCCTTTGCATCTCGCTCTCTCACTCTCTCTTTCTCTCTCTCTCTTTCTCTCTCTCCTTCTCTCTGTTTGCTTCTCGCTCTCTCTATTTCTCTCTCTCTCTTTCTCTCTCTTTCTCTCTATCTCCCTCTCTCCCTTTGCATCTCGCTTTCTCTCTCTCTCTTTCTCTCTCTCCTTCTCTCTGTTTGCTTCTCGCTCTCTCTATTTCTCTCTCTCTCTTTCTCTCTCTTTCTCTCTATCTCCCTCTCTCCCTTTGCATCTCGCTTTCTCTCTCTCTCTTTCTCTCTCTCTTTCTCTCTCTTTCTATCTCTCTTTCTCTCTCTTTCTCTCTCTTTCTCTCTCTCCTTCTCATTCTCCTTCTCTCTCTTTCTCTCTCTCTCTTTCTCTCTCTCTCCTTCTCCTTATCACGCATAAAAAGTCGATCTATTTCTGTTCTAAATAAACTCTGTGAAAACAATAAACAAATGTTGGCTTGGTTTGAATCGACGGACGAAGGAGTGGCATGGCTCACGGCGGTGGTGATGATTGCAACAACAACGAGGGGATCAACACACGTACGTTTATAAGCAACGTGGCTTTATAAGAAACGCAGTTTATATACCCAACGGTAAAGCGCAACACAACCAACTTATATATATATATATATATATATATATATATATATATATATATATATATATATATATATATATATAATAAATATTTGTTTTTTGTTTATTATCTATGTACGTATACGTTTCGTCCTTTTTAATCGGGACTCATCAGCATAGAAATATAACTATTCACTACTGGTCGCATGATTCGAAATCCCGGGCTACGAGTATTTTACAACTCAAATCCCGACACCTAGAACCATTCGGCCAAAACAATAAACTGTGATAATTTTAACACTTATTTCGGCGGCTTGACGTCATACGAGCGTTCAACTTAATGAAAGGAACGATTCATTTATAGCTAGCGACGTCATGTTGTGTTAATACTACACTTACAGTGCCCATCTAGACGGGTTTTATTTATATATATATATATATATATATATATATATATATATATATATATATATATATATATATATATATATATATATATATATATATATTCTCACCACCCTATTAATGTTTTACAATGAAACTCTGATAGAAATCTATTAAAAAAATAAAGTTAAGGAATACAAATCTATGAAGAAAATAATACACAATGAATGAATTAATTAAATAAAATTATCACGAAAGATACATGGAAGGAAATTGAATGAGGGAAATAAGTCACAACAAAGAGAATGGCGGTGTATATTTAGACAGAAATCAAGCTGAACAAAGCCTTCGATTCTTGCAGACGTTGGATGTTCATTCGAGCAGAATGAGTCAGATCATTATTTCAAGATGGCGGACGAACTACGTTAGAGAATCTTCCGAAAGTGAGTAGGAAGGACGCACTGTTTACCTTCCTCTCGCCCCTATCGTCTTTTTCTGCACCGGACATGAAAAGAGAAATGAATTCTAATAATAATAATTGAAAAAAAAAAAAAATGTCGGTTATTATCACTGTTGCATTCTGGGAAATAGAAAAAATGGGCCGAAAAATAGAGATTCGAAAGAGAAGCTTAAAGAATAGAAATGGTCGATTGGAAAAGTAATAAAAACTGGAGACAAAATGTTTACAATAAAAAATAAATGGAGAAGATGAAAAAAAAAAAAAAAGATAGAAAAAAAAGTTATTTTCTTTTGTTCTCAAAGTTAATCGAAAACGTAAAAATAATAGAAATATATCAACCAATAACGTATACTATATGGACACATAATAAAATAATAAAATAATAAAATAATAAAATATACTATATAGACACATATAATAAAATAATAAAATATATAATAAAATAATAAAATATACTATATGGACACATATAATAAAATAATAAAATATATAATAAAATAATAAAATATACTATATGGACACATATAATAAAATAATAAAATATATAATAAAATAATAAAATATACTATATGGACACATATAATAAAAAAATGATCAACCAATAACGTATACTATAAAACACATGGACACATATGATTATATGAAGAGCTGATCTAAATGTAGATGGGTGCGTGATTGGCCTATTAAATACCGTCACGAACTATCGCGGTTTTATTTACGCATGTTGGGAAAGCTATAAAGTCGCAGTTTTCCACCAAACACTAACACAACTTCGTATGAATCCGAATGGCCCAACTTTGTTGACCGGTTTGCTTTTGTTGTCGACATTCTTGCAAGGGGGACCACGTAGAAAGTAAGTAAAAGTGGTATTATGGAATCGACTGGATTCGAACTTGGCACACCCAGGTCGTCAGTCAGCGGCCTTATCCACTTGATCACCATCACATTCCATACGCGCCACTAATAAGCTGTTTGTATGGTTCGATGGCGGGATCCTTTCCATCCAATTAGATGGGTGTCCCATCGCCTTCTTCTTGACTGAAAACAGCTGCAATCTCGTTGACATGTTGTAAGTAGTTGGCCCAATGAATGGTGACGTCTCTCTCTCTCTCTCTCATTCTCTTCTTTCTGGTATTTATATCTAACCAGCACATAATTGCACGATATTAGAAATATATAAAACCTTGTTGAGTACTCTTTAAATATTTATACATACACATTATGGCGTTCAAATTGCTTGTTATTTTTAATAACTAATATTTCCATATAAACAACGCTTTCTAACCAAGGACAACAACCTATTATTCAAATTGCACTGCCATGTGCCGTCCGAAAAAAAAAGACTCTCATTCGTTCATTTACATCGAACTGATAACACAAAAAAAAACAAGATGCGATCTAAAAGAAAAAGAAAAAAAAAATGAAAGGTATTTTTATATATCTTTATTTGAAATTTAGTAATTCTGATGAAGAAGTATATCTTCGAAAATTCAATTGAAAAAAAAAAAAGTTAATAAAACTAAAATGCATTGTATGGCGTTCAAATTGCTTGTTATTTTCAATAACTAATATTTCCATATATATATATATATATATATATATATATATATATATATATATAACAACAACCTCCACCACCGAGAATACCACTGCATTCCCTACATACCAACTGAGCAGTCTTATACACCTTCTCCAGACACTTTTTAAAATAGAAATCGCTCCAGACAAGACATGGAGCCACTTGATGTAAGGAGCTAACAAGAACAAATATGATTATCGCAAAGACAAGAGATGCCTATTGGCCTTAGTCTTGAAAAGACCAAGGCTTTAGCAGGAAGAGTTCCACAATATATAGAGATATATAGAGAGAAATAGGTCATAGGTAGTAGGAAAACAGTCAGCAGGAAGAGAGTTCCACAAGTCTGCAGTTCTTGGAAAGAAGCTACTGGAATAAGAAGCTGTATTGCAATGAGGTATCAAAACAGTGAATTGATGGAGACCACTAGACCAACGAGTCAAATGAGCTGGAACAAAGGAAGCAGGAAATAGATCAGACAATTCTGAATAATACATGCCATAATAGTATTTATAGAAAAGACTGAGACTAGCAGCATCACATCAGTACGTTAGCGACTGCAAAAGTACAAGACTTAAACATAATACACTATCCTTCATACAATTTTCAATATTTACTCCAACAATGCTCGATACGTAAGTAGAGCTAGGTAGTAAGTTATGAAAATATATTTATGGCAATTAAGCTACACAGAGGCTTCCGCGTTTCATCACATAGAAAACAAAACAATAGAATAGGAATTAGGAAGTAAAATCAACCGAACCTTTGTTCGTGAGAAGCCCAGCGATTGGCTAAGAGAATAACAAAGAATCAGATTGGTTAACTAGCTAGTCGTGTATTTAGAAACACACGGCAAAACTAACTCCATGCACTTTAGCCTGACGATCACCCCCAGGGATGAAACCCGGCAGCCTCTGTGTAGCTTAATTGCCATAAATATATTTTCATAACTTACTTACTATATATATATATATATATATATATATATATATATATATATATATATATATATATATATATACTTACACAATGTTACAGTCTGACGTCAATTAACCAACGTTTCGATGCTACAATATCTCTTTAAAAATGTTATAGCATCGAAACGTTGGCTGATTGACGTAAGACTGTAATATTGGTTATGTAATTTTAAATATATATATATTAAAGTGAAATATTTTGAAAATCAACAATCGTGCAAATTTTAAATGAAAAATTCATTTATTTAATTTTTTTTTCGCGAATTTTCGTTGTAAAATACAACCTTCTCAAGCGAGACTGTCTTATAGTGTTTTTTTCTTCTTTTCTTCCTCCTCATATTGGGGGTATTAACCCTGAGGGGTCGAAAATACGTCACGATCTTACGACGTTAGTTTTTTTTTTAGTCCTGGCGATGTTGTATACGCTGATTTCACTTTAAGATGTTGACTTCCTTTCCTTACTTAAAAAAGCGCTAAATAAGACAGTCTCGCTTGAGAAGGTTGTATTTTACAACGAAAATTCGCGAAAAAAAAAAATTAAATAAATGAATTTTTTATTTTTAATTTGCACGATTGTTGATTTTGAAAATATTTCACTTTAATACATTATAATCCATGCTTCTAAGATGTTGACTTCCTTTCCTTACTATATATATATATATATATATATATATATATATTTAAATAAAGTCCTGGAAGCTATATATATTAAGTCGTTCAAACCCTCCCTTTGTAAACAAAAGGAGTGGCTTCTAGGACTCAATGTGATCCACTTGTGACCCTCCCCCATTTTTTGTTCTCCTAAACTTGTTACTGGTCTTCATTTTACTTTTTAATAAGTTTTTAGTCGTAATGCTTGAATTATTTCCACGTAGTTACTCTGATGAGTGTGGACGAAAGCCGGCTTAGTAGATTCATGTATTTATTTTAATTATTTCCTCTCGTTTTTACACTTTTTCAATTTTATTCCATACCCCCAAAATGTCACAAACGTCCGTATTCCTTGCTTTAATATATATATATATATATATATATATATATATATATATATATATATATATATATATATATATATATATATATATATATATATATATATATGTTCGTCCAAACACTTTAAAATGCAGCAACATTTTTGTAAGTAACGGATAAATTTTATTAGACAGACGAACAGCACAGGTAAAGAATTTTTTTTTTTTTTGTGTGTCTTAAATAACTAATATAAGTTAGCAAAACATTTATATGGAACAAAACGTAGATTTAGTATAAAGAACGTTTATGTTTTTGTCTTTTAAGGGAAGTGGGGTCTGATCAACTTTGCTGGGGAGCCATGAAATTAAATACTGTCTTGTTTTTAAATTCCCGAAACAGTGTTTCATGGTAAACAACTGATGATCCCTTAAAATAGTGTTAGAAACTAACTAATATAATAACTGTAAAAAATAAATTGACTTATATGAGTGATTTTCCACTGGAAGACTTGAGACTATAAGTTTTTTTTTTTTTTAGATATTTTTTTTTTATATATAGTTTTAATGGTTGAGAAACTTCCGAGACTATATATATATATATATACTGTAGACGAATTTATTGATAGTAATCTGACCCCTTTTTTTCGTTACGGAAGTCCGTAATAGTCTATAATTGTGTACATATCTCCAGCTCTCCTTAACAGTAACCCGGTCTAATGATATTAAACCAGCATCAACAATATACTCTCAAAGTCATATACTAACCCTTTTCGTACCGTTTCTCTTTTGTTTTTCTATCTGACGCATTTATGGACGCTTATCCTGACGTCACATTCAAATCTGTTATATTCTACGCTTACACCCACATTGTCACTGCTTGTTTAGCATTATTAGACTGTGCTAACGTTAAGAAGATACAGAGGATAATTGTAGATTAATTGGGGCCATCCGTAAGTATAATAAGTCTTATCTTCATAAATAAATACTTGAAGGAATTATTATTAGACTGGATTAGGGTTCAGGAGAGATGGAGAAAATACGTGCTATTTGAGCTATCCGCAACTATAAAACATCTTATTTTCATGAATGGATTCTTGTAGACATAGCTTGAAGTGTAGGTATTAACAAAAAAAAAGTAGGTAATTATCTCCCTTGTATTGTATCTATCAGATAACTGATTTTATTGTTTTATGTCTGTAGGGATCGGAGTGATACCAGTTCTCATTCTTACATTGTCCTCGTGCAATTCCCGCCTTACTGCGCAGAGCGAGCGCCTACATATCTTCACACTACTTACTTATGTTAATTTTTTTTTTAGCTTAGTCCAAATATTATCGCAAGTTTTAAAATGGAACTTTCAGTGACGATTGCATTAGCAGAGCCATTATCAGACTACTTTCTTGTATATATATCTTTAATACTTTCTAATCGCTTATTTCGATTAAAACTTGGTTTCAAAAGTCTTGCTACTTTACGTTTTTTTTTCTTTTATTAAAATTTCCGCTTAATTTTTCTCTCAATTTTCAGTTCCCGATTCCAAAATAATCTTAATCCAATTTGAAGAATTTTACTTAAAAGATATTGAAAACAAAGAAACATTTCTAGTTGCGATAATAGCGAAGCTTAAAGACTAAAAGAAGATATGCGATGATTCCAAAAAAAACAAAACTAATGTTAGCACCGACAAAATGGCGTCTATTGAAAATAGCCTCGTTCTGGTATCATCGTCAACCAATCAAATGACGCCGAAGCCAATCAAATGTTTATTAATGTAATTATAAAAGATAAGCGTGCATCTTTCGTCGGTTTTGTTTTCTATGATGATTTAAAATAACAAATGGATTCTATTCCGGTGCTATGTTAGCATTTATGCTTGGACTGCACATATCAAATTTCGTTCAGTTGATATATTCGTGGTGATTGCAAGAAAACGACTTTTAATCAGTGTGGTTGATATAAAACCGAAATAAAACGTACCAATAAGTGCAAGGATTGAAATCAGAAGCCGTTGCATCTATACATAATTCTTTTGGGTACAAATTTTTATTAGAGCAATAACGAGAGGAAAAAAAAGTTTTATCTTTCATAATTAAAAGATAAGAGATGAAACAAAATGTACCAGTCGACCGGTTTGGCCCACACTTTACGAGAACTGTATCGTGGACGTAACCGGTCGACTGGCACTTAAAAAAATATATATTTTTTTTATTTCGTATCTTTTAATCTTGAAAGATAAAACTCGTCTTCCCTTCGTAATTGCTCTAATATATATATATATATATATATATATATATATATATATATATATATATATATATACACACAAACACACACATATATATATATATATATATATATATATATATATATATATATATATATATATATATATGGGAAATGAAAAAAGGAAAAAAAAAAGAGATATTTTTTATATATATTCGTCTTTATTGTAAGACTCCCTAAGGATGATAATTTGAAGAAAAATGTCATGCAAGTACATCGGAATTTTGGGTTGACATGATGGAGTGATAAAGGAAAAGTAGTAACCGTGGCTACTGTGAGCGCTGGAGGAGAGTCCAGGCTGCGAGAAGTCAGTGCTGGCAAAGAATGAAATGAATATGGAAAGCTTTGAGTGGGTACCATTAAGGCAGCGGTGAAAAAGGAAGGGGTAATAGTTTTAGTGAATTTGCCTTAGGGTGAGAAAGATGAAAAGAGTGGGGGGCTGAGATTTTTGTCGTGGTGAAAGAGGAGGGAAGGGGGAACTCTGTGTGTTTAGTATGTAGGTGGTATCATAGTTTTAGAAAAAGATTTCAGGAAATGAAGATAACTTAAAAATGGGTGGGGGTGGGTAAGAGTGTGAAGGAAATAAACTACGTCGGATTACTCTCATCCTTCCTTTCTCATATATATATATATATATATATATATATATATATATATATATATATATATATATATATATATATATATATATATGCACCGCCACGTGCTGCGTACTTGACTAAAGAGACCCTCAAAGAAAACGATGAGAAACAAAAAGAGAAAAAGGTATTATAATATATCTTTATTTGAAATTCTGACAGTGAGGTATATCTTCGAAAATTAAATTGAAAAAACAAACAAGTTAATAAAATTAAAATGCATTGTATGGCGTTTTCATTGTTCATTATTATTTTTGATAATTCATATTATATATATATATATATATATATATATATATATATATATATATATATCGGAAATTAGCTTCCTGCACTTAAGATTGCATAAGCATAAAACCTCGATGTCTGTAGGTAATAAATAATAAATATTTATTTATAAATATACATGTATAAATAAATATTATTATTTATTACCTACAAACATCGATATTTCATGCTAAATATTATATATATTATTTATAAATAAATATTAATTACTTATTACCTACAGACATCGATGTTTCATGCTTACGCAATCTTCAGTGCAGGAAGCTAATTCTCGACGGGCGCGAACTCCGATCACAAATCGCCACTGATTCGCAGTCAAGAGAGGTACCAGTTGGCCACCAGAAATTAGCTCAGAATTTAGGAGGAATTTAACTTTGTAAATACCAAATCGGCGAGTATTCACAGCAAGCGGCGGAAGGTGATCAACAACAACAAACTGTGTTGGATCTCGCAATGGAGCTAGTAGTACTGCTCAGTCACTCAGAGTGCCCAACCTTAGTAATATATATATATATATATATATATATATATATATATATATATATAAGTAAATTTCGTGTACAACAGAATCGTAGGATCAATTTTAGAGGAAGCATTATTTTAATCAATGAAACAGACGAGTGGAAAAAAAGGAAAATTGTACAAATTACCTTAAGGCCTTATCGTCTGACCCTCTGAGAGGAAACGTCAGAATGGTAAATTAAAAACTAAAAGTCGAATGAGATATGAGGGGAAAAAACTTATTTCAGTTGGAGGAAACAATTGAGAAGAAAAAAAAGGGTAAATCTCTCAACGTTATGGTGGCTTTGAATCATTAAAGATCTCAAACTGATGCTTCAAAATATTTTGTCTACACAGGCTAGGTCGAGAGTTGTTAATAACTAACGCCTCAATAATATTGAGATGGTAGTTCGACCTGGCACTATGTAAAACAGAAAACCACTCATCGGAATAGTTGTCAGAACAACTATTTGTACTAACGAGGTGATTACCGATGGCTGATTCCTATGCCTGTAAATTCCCGGATCTCGAAACCTTGTGTAGCGAAATATCAGTTATATAAGTCAGGATGAGGAAAGAAAAAGAAAAAAAAAAGTTTTTATATTTTTATTTTATTTTTTATTTTGATTTAATAAATTATATGCATCTAACACATGGTTTTCTACATGAAGGCATTTTGCCTCTATCTTTATATTAAAACTCAAGATGCTTAAGAAAATGAATTTGCCCAAATTTATATATATATATATATATATATATATTAGTACTTCATGTATCCACATAAAATATTATAAGGAGATATAATTTTTTATGTGTCAGTTTTCAGTATTTACTTCAACAGTGCTCGATACGTAAGTAGAGCTAGGTAGTAAGCAATGAAAATATATATGGCAATCAAGCTACACAGAGGCACCCGTGTTTCATCTGACGATTCCCTCCGGGGATGAAACACGGGTGCCTCTGTGTAGCTTGATTGCCATATATATTTTCATTGCTTACTATATATATATATATATATATATATATATATATATATATATATATATATATATATATATCGCTTTTTATTCCTCTCTCTTTGTCTCTCTCTCTCTTTATATTTCCCCCTGTTTCTTTGTTTCCTCCTCCTCTCTCTCTTTTCATTCTCTCTCTTTATCTTCCACTCATTATTCCTTTCTCTCTCTCTTTCTCTTCCCCTCCCCTCCCTCGCTGTCTCTCCCTCTTTCTCTTCCCCTCCCCCTCCCTCGCTGTCTCTCTCTCTTTCTCTTCCCCTCCCCCTCCTTCGCTGTCTCTCTCTCTTTCTCTTCCCCTCCCTCGCTGTCTCTCTCTCTTTCTCTTCCCCTCCCCCTCCTTCGCTGTCTCTCCCTCTCCCTCTGTTATAAAGATTCAGCCACGTCTTTATACCAAAAGTATTTAAAAAAAAAAAAGTGTGTACTAATCTCAGATGGTGCGTGATATTTTTCAGTTCACCAAAACTTTGAATCGTTTTTTTTTTTCAGCTCCATTCAATTTAAAAAAGAAAAGAAAAAGAAGATCAAAGGTTTATCTCGGATATTCATACAAATACTTTTCGGTGCGCCTGTAACGACGATTTTGCAAAGTTATAAATAACAAGCAATACATTTTAAGTAAGTAACCATGCGTGTAGATTGGTTCATTTTTAGCCACTTTAAATATTTCATTACCAATTTCAAGAAATTGTATAGAGCTCCAATCGATTCGAATGTACACCTGTATAAACCCAACACGATACACTATTTCAGGAACCAAATCTCTTTGAACTGTAGACGTCGCCCCTCTCCCCCAATATTAATTCACGTCTCGCACAAATTTTCGTCTATCTCCCTCTCCCCCGTAAACCAAGCAAAGCTTAGACAAAATCTATCTTTGTTTTCTTTTCGATTTAGGCGAAAAATATTCCAGCAGATAAAACTCTAGCTATTTTCTCACAGGAAAGCTAATCGATGAAATTTAATTTTATGGTTAACTCAATATATATATATATATATATATATATATATATATATATATATATATATATATATATATATATATATATATATATATATATATATATACAATATGAAACTAAAAGTAAACCTTTAGTAGAAAGAACCTATAGTGAAATGGTAAAAGCTCAATATGCGAGATAGAGCAATTATAAAGATAGATGGACGAAGAGTGATAAACATGCACGAATGTCCAAATTTATTTCAAACTTCGATTGTTCAAAACAGGGTATATTCTGTAATAAAATTATGCTTATTGTGCTTTCCTTAAGCCAAGGCTTTTCAAATATCGAGATCTTATCATCAGATGGATTTATACAGCTAGATAAGTTGGCAATAGAAAAGCCAAAATTCAACATTTGAAAAAATATTAAGAAAATGATGGGTGAAAAAGTTCGTGTAAAAAGATATTGGGTTTGTCCAGGTGGTAATTGTCCGCCGAACTTATCTATCTATATAATTCCTCTGATGATAAGATCTCGATCTTTGAAAAGCTTCAGGAAAGAATAATGAACATAATTTTATTACAGAATATACCTTGCATTGAACAATCGAAGGTTGAAATAAATTTGGACATTCGTGCATGTTTATCACTCTTCGTCCATATATATATATATATATATATATATATATATATATATATATATATATATATATATATATATATATATATATATATATATATGTATATTATCTCTCTCTTATATATATTGATATTTCTGTGTAAGATCAGTAGATTAAGAACAAATTTAAAAACAAGAGCGTGATATTAATTTATATATGTAATTAGAGAGGATTAAGACAACATTGGTACCGTCGGTTTCGAATCGATGTTGTTCTGATCTTCTGTCATACATTTATAAATAGATATTTAATTGATAGATAGGCATCTATATGAAACTTTAGAAACAGATAAATAAGTAGAAAGATAGATATATAGATATGAAACGTTTAAGCAGGTAGATGGATAAACACGTCGAAGCGGATAGATATCAAAAGTATAGATAGACAGACATATATGAAAGCTGAAACAGATAGACAGATAGATAGGCAACAATTGAAGCAGATAGATAGATAAACAGACGGACAGAGGGATATATAAAACTTTTTTTTACAATATATTTTTGATTAAAGTTCTATTTCCCTGAAAGGCAAATAAGTACGTGAGCAATATTCATTCTTTCAATATAGACGCAGTTTTTTGTTTGTTTGATCGTGACGTACATGTACAGTTGAACGATAACATATAAGGATGTTCGCGTTTGCGTGCGTGTACACACGCACACACACGCGCGCACACACACACACACACACGAACACACGCACACGCACACACACGCGCACACACACACGCGCACGCGCACACACACACGAACACACACACACCCATACACACGCACACACCAACCACTATGACTATGCAATCTCTTCGACTACATATCTAGAAAACGGAGCTGTTAAACCTGACATAATGATCTGGGACAAAAGGAAGAAATTAAATCTTTGTTCTCGGTCTTTTGGTCAAGATCAAAGTGTAGTATTTACTTACCTCCCCAGGAGGTTAGGCACAAGACCAGTTTTTATCTTACTTCCACAAGTAAGATGTGACCCAAGGTCGGGTCGGGAAAGTGGGGTTTGAAAAGCCAGCGCCCCAGAAAGTGAGCACTCTGGCCATTAAAAATTGCCTGGGCAGTCCCGTCGGCATTCCCCGGCAGGGGCGCCCCAGGCAGTAAGCAATAAACTTACTCCTCTTCAAAGAGGGGAGGCGAAGCCTGGGAGGGTGGACCTCCTAGAACTGCACAGGACAAACCCATAGACCGGCGTAAATCAAGCCCCGAAGGCCAAGACAATACCAGTCTATAGGGTGCAGTATCCATCGGAACAGATACTACACTTTGATCTTAGCCAAAAGACCAACTGTTCCGATGTTTATTTACTCCTCGCGGAGTTAGGCACAAGGCCAGTTTTATCTTACTCCCACAAGTAAGATGTGACCCAAGATCGGGTCGAGCAAGTGGGGTTAAAAGCCAGCGCTCGAGAGGTGAGCACTCTGGCCATTTAAAAATTGCCTGGGCAGCCTCGTCGGCATTCCCCGGTAGGGGCGCCTCAGACAGTAAGCAATAAACTTACTCCTCCCCAAAGAGGGGAGGCGAAGCCTGGGAGGGTGGACCTCCTAGAACTGCACAGGACAGGCGTGCAGTATCCATCGGAACAGATACTACACTTTGATCTTAGCCAACTGTTCCGATGTATGCTACACGCTATAGACCGGTACCGGATTGGCTCTCGGGCCTTGATTCCGCAGGTCTGTGTGATTGTCCTGTGCAGTTCTAGGAGGTCCACCCTCCCAGGCTTTGCCTCCACTCTTTGGGGTTGAGTAAGTTTATCGCTTGCTGCCTGAGGCGGCCCTACCGGGAAATGCCGACGGGGCTGCCCAGGCATTTTTTGTAGGCCAGAATGCTCACCTTCTCGGACGCTGGCTTTTCAAATCCCACTTTCCCGACCTTGTGTCAAATCTTACCGCTGTGGGATGAAGATAAATAGCTTCGGCCTTTTGGCTAAGATGAAAGTGTAATATCTGTTCCGACGGATACTACAGCCATCTTGGCCTTCGGGCCTTGATTCCGCCGGCATCGGGTACTGTCCTATGCAGTTCTATGAGGTCCACCCTCCCAGGCTTTGCCTTTTCGCCCTTTGATAAAGGATTAGTTTATTGCTAATCGCCTGAGGCGCCCCTACCGGGGAATGACGACGGGGCTGCCCAGGCATTTTTTTTTTTAGGCCAGAGTCCACATATTCTCGGGCGCTGGCTTTCCAATCCCACTTTCCGACTTTATGCTGTAGGAGGGAAGTATATATATATATATATATATATATATATATATATATATATATATATATATATATATATATATATAAAGAAGGGAGAAAGTAGCAACCCTAGTTGAAGTCAGTGTCCCTAATAATGCTGGCGACTAAACAGAGCTGAAAAGGGAAAAGATTACGAAATACCAAGGTCTTATGTACGACATGAAAAAAACCCAGTAATTATTGAAAAAACCGGACCAATGAAAAAGAATTTCAAAAACTACCTGGCGAATATACCCGATGAACCAAGTGCAAGAGATATACAAACAATTGCACTTAAAGGGACGGTCAGAATCTTAAAAAGATCTATCGGCTGGAGTATCTGAAATAGCGGGTGAATTTCTGGCATCTGGTAGGATGCCCCATTCCCAACAAAACCAAAGAGAAAATAAAATTAAAAAATATATAGAGAGAAACACACACATGCACACACGTACGTACACATTATACCAAACGATACACGTGCATGTATATGCGCACACACATAAAAATACGAATGTTCATGCGCAGAACAAAATGGACGAACCAGATGCGCAACTACGTACGTTGATTCGCTTAAGTATGTACCCAACGTTTGTGAGTTGATGTGATCCACGCATGCGTAGTAAGTACACGTGTGTTAATATGTTTTGTGCGAAAAGAACAAATGAATTAAGAGGCGGGAAAAAACGATTTCGCTTCAGAGATTTTCATCTTTTTTTTTTTCAATCGGTCGATTATTTTATTTTATCTCGAATGATTCGAAATGGAATTGAAGCTGGGATTGTGAGGGTGGAAATGGGAAGGCGGCATGAGGAATATAAACATGAAAGCCGGAGAGGTCGTTTGAAATTGGTTGGTAATCTGCAGAGAGAGGAATGGGAGGAATGGGAGGAAGGGCGAGAGAGAGAGAGAGAGAGAGAGAGAGAGCGAGAGAGAGAGGGAGGGAGGGAGAGGTTGAAGATAGAAATAAAGTGATATTAAGGAAATAAGAGAAAGAGAGAGAGAGTGGGAATGAAAGAAAGAGAGACAGCGAGAGAAGGAGAGAGAGAGAGAGAGAGCGGGAGGAAAGGATATATAAAGTAAGGAGAGCAAAAACGATGTAAGAATAAGATCATATGAATGAAGGAAGGAAGGAAGGAAGGAAGAAGAAGAAGAAGAAGAAGAAGAAGAAGAAAAAGAAAAAGAAAAAGAAGAAAACGAAGAAGAAGAAAACAAAGAAGAAGAAGAAGAAGAAGAAGAAGAAGAAGAAGAAGAAGAAGAAAAGCAATAACAATAAGAAATAAAAGAAGAAGAAAAAGAAAAAGAAGAAGAAGAAATAGAAGAAGAAAAAGAAAAAAAAAAGAAGAAAAAGAAGAA
>OY744543.1:74649939-74654939 GCA_963556195.1 Sepiola atlantica | reverse complement strand
GGTCAGGTTAGGGTCAGGGTCAGTTAAAGTTAGGGTTAGGGTCAGTTCAAGTTGGATTAGGGTTAGTTCAAGTTAGGGTTAGGGTTAGGTCAGGTTAGGGTCAGGGTCAGTTAAAGTAAGGGTTAGGGTCAGTTCAAGTTAGGGTTAGGGTCAGTTCAAGTTAGGGTTAGGGTCAGTTCAAGTTAGGGTTAGGGTCAGTTCAAGTTAGGGTTAAGGTTAGTTCAAGTTAGGGTTAGGGTTAGGTCAGGTTAGGGTCAGGGTCAGTTAAAGTTAGGGTTAGGGTCAGTTCAAGTTAGGGTTAGGGTTAGGTCAGGTTAGGGTCAGGGTCAGTTAAAGTTAGGGTTAGGGTCAGTTCAAGTTAGGGTTAGGGTCAGTTCAAGTTAGGGTTAGGGTTAGTTCAAGTTAGGGTTAGGGTTAGTTCAAGTTAGGGTTAGGGTTAGGTCAGGTTAGGGTCACGGTCAGTTAAAGTTAGGGTTAGGGTCAGTTCAAGTTAGGGTTAGGGTCAGTTCAAGTTAGGGTTAGGGTCAGTTCAAGTTAGGGTTAGGGTTAGTTTAAGTTAGGGTTAGGGTTAGGTCAGGTTAGGGTCAGGGTCAATTAAAGTTAGGGTTAGGGTCAGTTCAAGTTAGGGTTAGGGTCAGTTCAAGTTAGGGTTAGGGTCAGTTCAAGTTAGGGTTAGGGTTTATTCAGGTTCTCTCGAACCGTTTACTCACACTAGCTCTGGAACTGTTTACCTTTTTAAATAAACATTTAACTATATGCAATTTTTCTTATATATATATATATATATATATATATATATATATATGAAACTAAAAGTATACTTTTAGTAGATAGAACTTATAGTGAAATAGTTTAAGCTCAATATACGAGATAGAGCAATTATAAAAATAAATGATCTATCTCGTACATTGAGCTTAAACCATTTCACTATAGGTTCTATCTACTAAAAGTATACTTTTAGTTTCATATATATATATATATATATATATATATATATATATATATATATATATATATATATATATATATATATAAGTCAGTTCATATTATATTTCAATAACCATGGTTTTATTTTATTATTTTTATTTTTTCACATTTCCAAAAAACATAACATTTCTGTGAGATATATTTTTAACGGTCTTGTGCCAAACAACATTTTTATGTCAATATCGTCTCTGCAACATTACAAAATCATCAGAAAAATTCACAAAGAGTAAAAAGTTCTTGGATTAAAGTGTCTTGAAAAAAAATGACGTATATATGCTCTGTTGTTACTGATTGACAATTATCGAGCTGAATCTTTTAAAGAAACTGCAAAATAAAAAGGCACTGATAGTATATGCCAGTACATATATTGTCATAAATAATTATATATATATATATATATATATATATATATATATTATATATATATATATATATATATATATATATATATATATATATGCTAGTACATATATTGTCATAAATAATATTTTTCGTTTCTTCGTCTGACTTTGTTTTTAGCTACTTTTCTTGAATTTATCGTCTGGCAGTCTTCGCCTCGGCAACTTTCGGGCGCTTCCGAGACCTGCCCGAACGTTGACGACACGAAGTCACGGAAACGCGGGTCGTTCTCTATAAGAGTACCGATTTTAAATCCTTTATTTAGTACATCAAATGGTTAGAAAACCTAACCCCCCCCCCCCCGACGAAATCTGCACCAGTTTAGGATCAAAGAATGAAGAATTTATTTCTAAAGATTAGATATTATTCATCCGGATTTAATATTTTTTTCTAAAGTTTAGATATTGTTCAACCGGATTTAATATTTTTTTCTAAAGTTTAGATATTATTCATCCGGATTTAATTTTTTTTCTAAAGTTTAGATATTATTCAGCCGGGGCAACGCCGATCAAGCAAATACCAACTTTGTGGCTGTTTGTTTTGTAGTTTGAGAGTTTTAGCTGGACACACACACACACTTATACACACAGACAACTTCCTTTTATATAATAGAATATTGTAATATTATAATAAAGACATCATCATATCTAACCTATTACGTAATTAAAAATATAGCAATCAATGGGAATATCTTTAGTGGTGTATATACGGCGCCACTGTGAAAACGCCTTCAATAATCGATGACCACGAATCGGACGGGTCCTGTTCGTGACTGCTCCATGTCTCAAGTGACTCATTCAGTACAGGACGCATACATAACCTCCGCCAGTCGGAGCTGTCATTCCTAGCGTAAATTTAAATTGCAACTACGGTGTGACTCTTCACTCCCCAAAGCACCCAAACAGGGGCCTCACTACCAGGTGCACTTAAAGGTTACAAAAAGGACGATTCATAGCGATTGTAAAACGAAATAGCTGACGTGTGACCCGTGAGTTTTAGCTGAACATACACACAGACACACAGACACACAGACAACTGCCTTTTATATAATAGTAATATTATAATATCTAACCTATTACGTTATTAAAAATACAGCAATCATTGGGAATAAAGTTAGTGATGTCTGTACAGCACAAGTGTGCAATCGCCTTCAATAGTCAGTGTGCACTCAATGACCGGGACCTATACGTGTGTAACCAGCTGGATGGGTTGTAATAAACATAAATAACAGCTTACCCTAACCTTATCCATAACCCTAACCCTAGTCCTAACCCTAACCCGAACTAACCCTAACCCGAACTAACCCTATCCCTAACCTTAACCCTAACCCTAATCCTAATCCTACCCTAACCCTAACCCTAACCTATCCCTAACCCTAACCCTATCCCTATCCCTATCCCTAACCCTAACCCTATCCCTAGTCCTAACCCTAACCCTAACCTATCCCTAATCCTAACCCTAACCCTAACCCTAACCCTATCTCTAACCCTAACCCTAACCCTAACCCTAACCCCATCCCTATCCCTAACCCTAACCCTAACCTAAATCCTAACATTTACCCTATCCCTAACCCTAACCCTTACCCGAACTAACCCTAACCCTAACCCTAACCTTACCCTAACCCTAATCCTAATCCTAATCCTAATCCTAATCCTAACCCTATCCCTAACCTAACCCTAACCCTAACCCTAATCCTAACCCTAACCCTAACCCTAACCCTAACCCAAACTAACCCTAACCCTAACCCTAACCCTATCCCTAACCCTAACCCTAACCCTAACCCTAACCCTAACCCTAACCCTAACCCTATCCCTAACCCTAACCCTAACCCGAACTAACCCTAGCCCTAACCTATCACAGCCTTGATTTACCATATGTCTATGAAACATTGGCAGTAAAGAAAAATACATTAAAAACCGATGCAGCAATTTTCCGTTTTCGTTCTGTTTACATGTATAGTTTAGGTATCATATGATATCGGTTTCTTATGTTTATTTTTTCACGTTTAGATCTTTTGTCCGTGAATGAAAACCCCCCAACCTTTTATATTTAGGTTCATTTTACTTCAGTTGAAGTTCTCAGAAATCAAGTGGCTACTTCATGGGCCTAACACTTGATCTCTATATGAGATGCATAGATATTCGAATATTCTATTAAAGTTCTATTTTACCTGTCAAACGTTGAGTCAGTAAAGAAGTTAAGAATATTAATTTTTCTCTCCCCAATTGACCAGTTAACTATGTTATAGTATATCTTTCTTGTGATCTCTTGGTCTTACTGGATTCCAGGACAAGAATTTATCTAGTCTGGTGGAGTATCCAGCTAAGTGATGTTACTTGAGGTAACATTACATGGAAAAGGTGCACGATTCCTCGTATGAGCCAGTGTATAGCCGTGCCGAGAGCATCTTATTTGGGCTTCGAATACTATGTTATTTTGAATATTTTGTCAGGGTTTACTTGTTGGGGAAGTATCTTCATGTCAGGTTATCCTGACAAACCCTTGTACAGATAGACCGAAGACACTCGATGATGGTGTATAGTAGGTAATTCAACCTCCCCAGTAGGTAATTCAAACTCTCCTTTAGCGGTTTGGGTGGCTAAGTGCATAGTGTTGAAATGTTCAATACGTCAATATGGCATTTGGCTTTAGATTGATATAGACGAAAAGTATACATTTTATTTAGAATTATCGAAAAATTGATTAAAAAAATTAAATTATTCACAAATTTATACTATGATATTAACCATGTGAACTACAATGACAATTAAATTAGAGAAATATGACATATAATTTTGTATTTTACGTAAGGGTAAAAAGGTGTTGAAACACTGACCCACTATAAGTATTAAGCGAATTTAACAATCACCACCAACATTAAAAAAACCCGAGAGTTAAGGTTAGGGTTAGGATTAGGGTTAGTGTTTGGGTTAGGGTTAGGGTTAGTGTTAGTGTTGGGGTTGGGGTTAGAGTTGGGGTTAGGGTTAGGGTAAGGTTTAGGTTTAGGGTTAGTGTTAGTGTTGGGGTTAGGGTTAGTGTTGGGGTCAGGGTTAGTGTTGGGGTTAGTGGTAGGGTTATTATTGGGGTTGGGGTTAGTGTTGGGGTTAGGGCTAGTGTTAGTGTTGGGTTAGGGTTAGGGTTAGTGTTGGGGTTAGGGTTAGTGTTAGTGTTGAGTTAGGGTTAGAGTTAGTGTTGGGGTTAGTGGTAGGGTTATTATTGGGGTTAGGGTTAGTGTTGGGGTTAGGGTTAGTGTTAGTGTTGGGTTAGGTTTAGGGTTTGTGTTGGGGTTAGGGTTAGTGTTAGTGTTGGGGTTAAGGTTAGTGTTGGGGTTAGAGTTAGGGTTAGTGTTGGGGTTAGGGTTAGTGTTAGAGTTAGTGTTGGGGTTAGTGTTACGGTTAGGGTTAGTGTTGGAGTTAGGTTTAGGGTTAGTGTTGGGATTAGGGTTAGAGTTAGGGTTGGGGTTGGGATTTGGGTTTGGGTTAGGGTTAGGGTTAGTGTTGGGGTTGGGGTTAGGGTGTGGGTTGGAGTTGGGGTTAGGGTTAGGGTAAGGGTTTGGGCCAAGGTTAGGGTTAGTGTTGGGGTTGTGGTTAGGGTTAAGTTTAGGGTTAGTGTTG
>OY744543.1:74579939-74644939 GCA_963556195.1 Sepiola atlantica | reverse complement strand
GATACATCTTTTATAGAGAGGGGGAAAATTTAAAATTTATATTTAACTATGGCGGGCGAAGGGGAGGGATCTTTAAGTTAATCAACTAAAAACTGCCATGTCAAAATTATGACACATACGACTTGGCGATATCAACCATATAGGCAATTTTACTCACGCGCATACACAAAACTAAATACGCACACATCATATGCGCACTCACATACATAATCTCACTCGCACATTATCATAACTAAGCATAATCACATACGCAACTTTTATTCATCTCCAGCCAGAATGCGTCCGGCGAAACTCGTGTTCTCAAATTCGGTTAGAGAAAAGAAAGAAAGAAACAATTAACAGGCACAGAGAATATATAGACAGACCGCGTGTCATAAATTCTCAGTCCGTCTGGGTTGAAATAAGATTACACGCACATACATATATGTATACATACAAATCCATACGCACATACACACACATATATACACATACACACCCACACATATACATATCTATACACATATACATATACACACATATATACATATATATATATATATATATACATACATATACATACATGAATACACCTATATATATCTCTGAATCTATTTGAAATATTGACCAAATGCATACGCATGTAGTTGTTCACACATGTAAACATACATACACATACATACACACACACATATATACATATACGCACATATACACACATATACGTACGCACACATACATATATATCCACACACCTACACACAATATTTACATAACACTCTATATTCTTACTGATGTAATATGAGTTCTAAAAATTAGTCTTACCTTATTTATATTTTAGATTAATTTGATAATCTATTATTATAAATATCATGCGGGGGGGGGGGGGGGTTATCGTACCTAATGTTATTCAATTTGGTATCTTCACCGTTGTAATTCTAGAGGCCCATCGGATTACTAATTCAAGTCTAATAATGTCTATTGGTAATATTTGACATTTATACTTATATTAATTCAAAGACTAGTGTATTACCTGCAGAAAAAATTTTCATACCACTATCTTATTTTAAGTAAATAATAAATATCCGCGTATCCACAAATACTATATATCACCAAGTCAGTAAATCTGTGTCTATCACAGATATTATTATAAATATTATGGGGGGGGGGTTTACCGTAAGTAATGTTATTCAATTTGGTATCTTCACCGTTATAAGTCTAGAGGTCCATCGGATTACCAATTCAAGTCTAATAATGTCTAGTGGTAATATTTGGCATTTATACTTATATTAATTCAATAACCGCAGAATTTTTTTAAAAACACTATCTTATTTTAAGTAAATAATCTGAATAAATAAATATTTCAAAATACCATTATATACGCATACACACAAATACTATATATCACCAAGTCGGCAATTCTGTGTCTATAGCAGATATTATTATAACTATTATGTTGGTGGTGGGGGGGGGGGTTACCTTGAATAATGTTATTTAATTTGGTATCTTCACCGTTATAAGTCTAGAGGTCCATCGGATTACTAGTCGTTGATTATTTTAAATTTATATTTATGTCTGCACTTAGCCATAAGTTCATCTCGTTTATTCAAGAGGTTATTTCGATCATATTTTAGGATTCTTATTTTTTCTTCTAGACATAAGTTGCATCTTTGTCTAAATCCATCTGGAATATTCGAAAAACATAAGATTGACCACGAAATCACCGGGGACCTGTTCTCATTTTTCAGATGCCACCATTGTTTAGCTAACTCCGTTTTGCTCTTGAGTTCTGGGTTATTGAAAGAGTGTTTGTGGTCATAAAAACGTTGTTTCCAGTTTCCCGCGGAGATGCCGATGTAAACCTTTTTATCCCTGTTGTTATCTTCCGGATGAATAGTGGCCTTATAAACCACACACTCAACTTTACAGTTACCGTCCAGTGGGCAGTTATTTTTCACTTGACAATTACATTTATTTACTGTGACCTTATTCTTACTAGGATTGTTAAGTAATTTACGATTATGGGTGCTGATAATTCTGTCCATGTTCTTGGTGCAAGAGTAGCTGATTTTAATGGTTTTTCTATTAAATATCTTCCTAAGTGGATTATTTATGCTAAAATGTTTATCTACCAGGTTCAAGAATACTCTCCCGATGTTGATGTTAGATAGTTGGCAGTAGGGAGGATTGAACCATATTATTTTTCGGCCTCTATTCCTGGATTTATTTTTATTTTCTTTCTTGGTATATTTGAGTTTTTCATTATATCCGCTTTTCTCTAGCGCTCCATTGTATAAATGCTTATTTGCTTCAAAAATGTCTCTGTTAGCCGAAAGCTTATTTATTCTAGTATTAATTGTTTTAGGTATTTGTTTAATTATGCAGTTCGGGTGGTTAGATCTAGTGTTGATATAAGATGGTGTGTGATTATCTTTATTGAAGGGTTTGTATGTCCCCTTTCCTAAGTCTAAGGTAATATCTAGATAGTTTACTTCTTTACAATTTGGGGTTATATCTATTTTAAATCCAAGGTATTTGAATGCTCTTATTAATTTTTTATGTATTTTGGATACCAGGGGGCCGTCACTATTGGGGATAACAATTAGTCCATCATCCCTATATAACCCCACTAAATTAGGCTCTACAATTCTGCTAATAGTGTACATTATAAAAATGCCCACCAGATCGGCAATCTGGGCTGAGTCAAAAGCACCCATCGGGACATCAAATTTGTTGTTGTTCAATTTAATCCATGTTTCTCGATTGTTTATAAGGATGGATTTGCGACAGGCCATAATTAATCTTACCTGCTCATCGGATATATCCACGAAATTCCCAGCATAGTTAATGCTGTTCGTAAGTAATTCCTTGGAAATCGAGGGGATCTTATGGACAGAATAACGGACTTTACCAACAGACTGAGATGGAAAGCGTATTTTTATTTGAAGGACGAGGAATCTGATCACAAAGAAACCTTTAACTTCAGATCACAGAATACCTGCAAACCCATTGAGGCGTTAAGGCCGTTCGAGAATGATTTGTTTGACCTAGTCAAAAGAATTAAGTTCCGAAGGTATTCAAACAAATTTCAGTCCACTCTGAAGAATGACATCGCAGAGATAAAGAAGTCGAACAAAGTTTGGGTGAAGGCTGATAAGTCAGCGAATATTTACAAGATGTGCCCATCCGAATATAGGAAAACTATTCTGGAAAAAATCTGTAATAATTACAGAAAGGATACCCACGACACTGAAAAAATAATCAATGAGGATACCAAGGAATTTGCATCCAAACTGAATATCGAGGATAGAGTGGGAAAAATTGATAAGAGAAACGCATACATACTCATCAAGGACCATAAGAAAAATTTCCACATTAAGAAACAAGCGAGAATAATCAACTCTACGAAATCGGAACTCGGCCATGTATCTAGGGAGATTCTACGAAATATTATTAATGTAACTCTAGAAGCTACCAAATTTAATCTTTGGAAGGACTCGGCGGATACTATCGAATGGTTTAAATCAATTGAAAATAAGAGGAATGCCTGCTTTATACAATTCGATATTATGGATTTTTACCCCTCGATTTCCAAGGAATTACTTACGAACAGCATTAACTATGCTGGGAATTTCGTGGATATATCCGATGAGCAGGTAAGATTAATTATGGCCTGTCGCAAATCCATCCTTATAAACAATCGAGAAACATGGATTAAATTGAACAACAACAAATTTGATGTCCCGATGGGTGCTTTTGACTCAGCCCAGATTGCCGATCTGGTGGGCATTTTTATAATGTACACTATTAGCAGAATTGTAGAGCCTAATTTAGTGGGGTTATATAGGGATGATGGACTAATTGTTATCCCCAATAGTGACGGCCCCCTGGTATCCAAAATACATAAAAAATTAATAAGAGCATTCAAATACCTTGGATTTAAAATAGATATAACCCCAAATTGTAAAGAAGTAAACTATCTAGATATTACCTTAGACTTAGGAAAGGGGACATACAAACCCTTCAATAAAGATAATCACACACCATCTTATATCAACACTAGATCTAACCACCCGAACTGCATAATTAAACAAATACCTAAAACAATTAATACTAGAATAAATAAGCTTTCGGCTAACAGAGACATTTTTGAAGCAAATAAGCATTTATACAATGGAGCGCTAGAGAAAAGCGGATATAATGAAAAACTCAAATATACCAAGAAAGAAAATAAAAATAAATCCAGGAATAGAGGCCGAAAAATAATATGGTTCAATCCTCCCTACTGCCAACTATCTAACATCAACATCGGGAGAGTATTCTTGAACCTGGTAGATAAACATTTTAGCATAAATAATCCACTTAGGAAGATATTTAATAGAAAAACCATTAAAATCAGCTACTCTTGCACCAAGAACATGGACAGAATTATCAGCACCCATAATCGTAAATTACTTAACAATCCTAGTAAGAATAAGGTCACAGTAAATAAATGTAATTGTCAAGTGAAAAATAACTGCCCACTGGACGGTAACTGTAAAGTTGAGTGTGTGGTTTATAAGGCCACTATTCATCCGGAAGATAACAACAGGGATAAAAAGGTTTACATCGGCATCTCCGCGGGAAACTGGAAACAACGTTTTTATGACCACAAACACTCTTTCAATAACCCAGAACTCAAGAGCAAAACGGAGTTAGCTAAACAATGGTGGCATCTGAAAAATGAGAACAGGTCCCCGGTGATTTCGTGGTCAATCTTATGTTTTTCGAATATTCCAGATGGATTTAGACAAAGATGAAAAATAAGAATCCTAAAATATGATCGAAATAACCTCTTGAATAAACGAGATGAACTTATGGCTAAGTGCAGACATAAATATAAATTTAAAATAATCAACGACTAGTAATCCGATGGACCTCTAGACTTATAACGGTGAAGATACCAAATTAAATAACATTATTCAAGGTAACCCCCCCCCCACCACCAACATAATAGTTATAATAATATCTGCTATAGACACAGAATTGCCGACTTGGTGATATATAGTATTTGTGTGTATGCGTATATAATGGTATTTTGAAATATTTATTTATTCAGATTATTTACTTAAAATAAGATAGTGTTTTTAAAAAAATTCTGCGGTTATTGAATTAATATAAGTATAAATGCCAAATATTACCACTAGACATTATTAGACTTGAATTGGTAATCCGATGGACCTCTAGACTTATAACGGTGAAGATACCAAATTGAATAACATTACTTACGGTAACCCCCCCCCCCCATAATATTTATAATAATATCTGTGATAGACACAGATTTACTGACTTGGTGATATATAGTATTTGTGGATACGCGGATATTTATTATTTACTTAAAATAAGATAGTGGTATGAAAATTTTTTCTGCAGGTAATACACTAGTCTTTGAATTAATATAAGTATAAATGTCAAATATTACCAATAGACATTATTAGACTTGAATTAGTAATCCGATGGGCCTCTAGAATTACAACGGTGAAGATACCAAATTGAATAACATTAGGTACGATAACCCCCCCCCCGCATGATATTTATAATAATAGATTATCAAATTAATCTAAAATATAAATAAGGTAAGACTAATTTTTAGAACTCATATTACATCAGTAAGAATATAGAGTGTTATGTAAATATTGTGTGTAGGTGTGTGGATATATATGTATGTGTGCGTACGTATATGTGTGTATATGTGCGTATATGTATATATGTGTGTGTGTATGTATGTGTATGTATGTTTACATGTGTGAACAACTACATGCGTATGCATTTGGTCAATATTTCAAATAGATTCAGAGATATATATAGGTGTATTCATGTATGTATATGTATGTATATATATATATATATATATGTATATATGTGTGTATATGTATATGTGTATAGATATGTATATGTGTGGGTGTGTATGTGTATATATGTGTGTGTATGTGCGTATGGATTTGTATGTATACATATATGTATGTGCGTGTAATCTTATTTCAACCCAGACGGACTGAGAATTTATGACACGCGGTCTGTCTATATATTCTCTGTGCCTGTTAATTGTTTCTTTCTTTCTTTTCTCTAACCGAATTTGAGAACACGAGTTTCGCCGGACGCATTCTGGCTGGAGATGAATAAAAGTTGCGTATGTGATTATGCTTAGTTATGATAATGTGCGAGTGAGATTATGTATGTGAGTGCGCATATGATGTGTGCGTATTTAGTTTTGTGTATGCGCGTGAGTAAAATTGCCTATATGGTTGATATCGCCAAGTCGTATGTGTCATAATTTTGACATGGCAGTTTTTAGTTGATTAACTTAAAGATCCCTCCCCTTCGCCCGCCATAGTTAAATATAAATTTTAAATTTTCCCCCTCTCTATAAAAGATGTATCAAATTGGTTGCTACTACTACCATCTATGATTGTATTGGAACTGTGGTAGGGAAATTCAATTTTCTATCAGTCTCAAAAATGTAATTGTCTGAGTGATGCTTGAAAAAACCGAACGGTTGAAATAAATTATTGCATCGACAATTATGTGATTTCGTGTTATTATATTTTATATATATATATATATATATATATATATATAGAGAGAGAGAGAGAGAGAGAGAGAGACATATATATATATATATATATATATATATATATATATATATAGAGAGAGAGAGAGAGAGAGAGGGTTACTTATGTTTTCCAAACTAACTATTTCCTCCTAAAATAACCCTGTCCTCCTCGAATAAGTGACGTTATGTCTGTGCGCTTCATCGACTTCCGGTTCTCACGTTTCAGCCGGATCAGTTTCTTTATCTCTTCGTAACTCCGGTCTTAAATGTTTCCTATATTCTAACATAACCGTCACACACACACAACCCCCCCCCCCCACACACACATATATATATATATATATATATATATATATAGTGTTTCAGGTTGTATATGAAAAGAAATCAAATAAAGTGCTCGATCATATAAGAGAGCTAATATAATTTATTTAGATACTGTATATTACATATTTCAGCAATGTACTGCGGTTTCACCCAAAAGGGCAGATTTAGACATCTTTAGTAAATCTTCGTGCCCGGTGAAATCATCGGCAAGCTGAAATGATTGTCCCGTCCCGATAGGGAATGGCGTCAACAATGGCAGAAAACGGTGTATCTCTGAGGGGGTCCCCGAAAAAAAACCGGTGTGGGATGGTGATTAACTAAGACTTAAGGGATGTTAGTTCGTGTATGAAAGGCCTTAATTTTATTCCCTAGCAAGTTTTATTTATTTATTTATTTATCTGTCAGCAAGTTTTATTTATTTATTTATCTGTTCTTTTTTGGATTTGCTTTACCTAGTCTGAAAAAATACGAAAGAGTCGGCTATGAAGTTTACCGTTTGGGTTTGTGAAATTAGGGTGCTTTTTGTTGTCGTTTTTGGGAATAAATTTATGTATCGGATTAATTGTTCGATATGGTTCTGAAAAGATGATGCAATAATGTTTTATGGACTTGTTTGTTTATTTTTGTTTATTGAATTGGTGTTTTCGTATTTTCTTGAACCTAATGGGAGGAAAGCGGTGTTTCGTTGATATGTCCCGTTTATAACCAGTAGTGTTGAAAACAAAACTTAATTATAAACGTTTGAGGGGTATAAGTTTAGTCTCTGGGTGGGGGTTGTTAGTTCCTATTTTATTGATAGTGTGTTAATATTTAGTGTATTTCAGAAAATTTATTAAATTCTTTATTTTATTATTTTATTTCATTCCGCTCGTACTTGTACTCCCGTTATGAGCGGAATGAAATGAAATAATAAGATAAAGAATTTAATAAATTTTCTGAAATACACTAAATATTAATATTATTAACACACTATCAATAAAATAGGAATTAACAACCCCCACCCAGAGACTAAACTTATACCCCTCAAACGGAAATAACAGATAGCATCCATCATCTCGTTTATAAACAATTAACACATAAACGGAAAAACTAGGCGATTAACACACAAACAGGCAAACTAAGCGATTAACACACAAACAGACAAACGCCTCGTCTAAAAGAAGGTGACGGACACGCAAACAGACAAACATCTATCGTATTAAAGTAGGCGACTAACAGACAAACAGACAAACAGAAAATACTTTTCATTCATATATGTCCGCAATGTTTGGCATCCAAAAACGATCGACCAATTTTTTAATTTCCAATTACACTATATACGCCGTTTGGTCGTCGCTATCCGCCGCCCTGATCCGACCCATTAGGTTTAAAGCACCTCTTGCGCCTTGGGCATCGGTGATGGGCATCATCCATCCGACCGGAACCGGAAGAACTCCTCTTTCATCTAAATGAAGCGGAAAGGTAACACTAGAAGATGATCGGATTGGAAAAATTTGAACGGCTCATTAACCACATCGCTTCTCGCGTGTAACCTCAAAAGTAATAATTCCTTTCTCTAATTATGTTAAGTACGAGTTCAACCTAATACTTAATGTAAAGCTTTATTTGATCAAATATCATCTAATACATAAAGTAAAGTAATACTTGATGTAAAGCTTTATTTGATCAAATATCATCTAATATATAAAGTAAAGTAATACTTAATGTAAAGCTTTATTTGATCAAATATCATCTAATATATAAAGGAAAGTAATACTTAATGTAAAGCTTTATTTGATCAAATATCATCTAATATATAAAGTAAAGTAATACTTAATGTAAAGCTTTATTTGATCAAATATCATCTAATATATAAAGTAAAGTAATACTTAATGTAAAGCTTTATTTGATCAAATATAATCTAATATATAAAGTAAAGTAATACTTAATGTAAAGCTTTATTTGATCAAATATCATCTAATATATAAAGTAAAGTAATACTTAATGTAAAGCCTTATTTGATCAAATATCATCTAATATATAAAGTAAAGTAATACTTAATGTAAAGCCTTATTTGATCAAATATCATCTAATATATAAAGTAAAGTAATACTTAATGTAAAGCCTTATTTGATCAAATATCATCTAATATATAAAGTAAAGTAATACTTAATGTAGGGGTTTATTTAATCAAATATCATCTAATATATAAAGTAAAGTAATACTTAATGTAAAGCCTTATTTGATCAAATATCATCTAATATATAAAGTAAAGTAATACTTAATGTAGGGATTTATTTAATCAAATATCATCTAATATATAAAGTAAAGTAATACTTAATGTAAAGCCTTATTTGATCAAATATCATCTAATATATAAAGTAAAGTAATATTTAATGTAGGGGTTTATTTAATCAAATATCATCTAATATATAAAGTAAAGTAATACTTAATGTAAAGCCTTATTTGATCAAATATCATCTAATATATAAAGTAAAGTAATACTTAATGTAGAGGTTTATTTAATCAAATATCATCTAATATATAAAATAAAGTAATACTTAATGTAGGGGTTTATTTGATCAAATATCATCTAATATATAAAGTAAAGTAATACTTAATGTAGGGCTTCATTCAATAAAAAATCATAAAATTAAGATGCATGTAAAATTCGTACAAAAACAATTTTATAATTAAAAACATTTTTCTTCAACTCATTTTAAAATCATGAAGCAGGGTTAGGGTTAGAGTTATTAAGATTCGATCTGCGGTTTAAGGACGAAAATGTTATTTTCAACTTAAGCCTGACAGATCAACGAAAATGCAATTTCAAACTTAAGTCTGACAGAAAATGAAAATACTATTTAAAACTTAAGTCTGACAGACCAACGAAAATGCTATTTAAAACTTAAGTGTGAGAGATAAACGAAAATGCTACTTCAAACTTACATATGACAATTTTTACCGTTCCGTTTCGTTCAGTAGGAGACCAACCAACATTTGTATGTCAATATCGGATCTTTTCTCTTTGAATTAAGAACGTTTTTGTCTTTCTGATGAATTAAGAGAGGAAAGATTCGATACTGACATACAAATGTTGGCTGTAAAAATTGTATTAAAAAGGTTAATTAAAAAAAAAAGGTTCGTAAGATAAATAAAATCTTAGTCTTTACAATGTAACAAAATACTGTTTATATATATATATATATATATATATATATATATATATACACACACACATATATATATATATATATATATATATATACATACATACATATGTATGTAAATATATATAAAAATATATATATGTATACATATATAAATATATATATATATATATATATATATAAATATTTGTTATTGTTTATATTTTTTATCTATGGACGTATACGTTTCGTCTCTTTTCAATCAAGACTCATCAGCATAGAAGTACGACTATTCACCACCGGTCACACGATTCGAAACCCTGGACTACAAGTATTTTTCAACCTACAGTCCAACGTCGCTAACCGCTAGGCCAGTTCTGAACAGCTTATAAACAATGATAATTTTAACACATTAAAATTAACGATGCATAAAGCAAGTGACGCTACGCTATGTTACTACTACCATTTTACAGTGCTCTACTTTTTTAACGAGGAGCTTCAAATATAAATATTTGTTATTGTTTATATTTTTTATCTATGGACGTATACGTTTCGTCTCTTTTCAATCAAGACTCATCAGCATAGAAGTACGACTATTCACCACCGGTCACACGATTCGAAACCCTGGACTACAAGTATTTTTCAACCTACAGTCCAACGTCGCTAACCGCTAGGCCAGTTCTGAACAGGTTATAAACAATGATAATTTTAACACGTTAACGGCGGCGAAAGCGTACAGGCATTCAAACTTCTATAAGTGAAGGAACGATGCATAAAGCAAGTGACGCTAGCTGTGTTACTACTACCATTTTACAGTGCTCTACTTTTTTAACGAGGAGCTTCACCCCAACTCACTTATGATGGCAACACTATTAAGATAAGAAAGGTAAAACAAATAATAAATAATGGATAGACAAAAAAGTAGTAAATAAAATCTCCAATTATACAAATAATGTCCTGTTATATAAATAATGTCTTATTATACAAATAATGTCTAATTATAAAAATAATGTCTAATTATACAAATAATATCTAATTATACAAATACTGTCCAATTATACAAATAATATCCAATTATACAAATAATGTCTAATTATACAAATACTGTCCAATTATACAAATAATGTCCAATTATACAAATAATGTCCAACTGTACAAATAATGTCCAATTATATAAATAATGTCTAATTATATAAATAATGCCTAATTATACAAATGATGTCTAATTATATAAATAATGTCCAATTATACAAATAATGTCCAATTATACAAATAATGTCCAATTATATAAATAATGTCTAATTATACAAATAATATCCAATTATATAAATAATGTCTAATTATACAAATACTGTCCAATTATACAAATAATATCCAATTATACAAATAATGTCTAATTATACAAATAATGTCCAATTATGCAAATAATGTCTAATTATACAAATAATGTCTTATTATACAAATAATGTCTAATTATTCAAATAATGTCTAATTATTCAAATAATGTCTAATTATACAAATAATGTGTAATTATACAAATAATGTCTAATTATTCAAATAATGTCTAATTATACAAATAATGTCTAATTATACAAATAATATCTAATTATACAAATAATGTCTAATTATACAAATAATGTCCAATTATATAAATAATGTCCAATTATACAACTAATGTCTAATTACACAAATAATGTCCAATTATACAAATAATGTCTAATTACACAAATAATGTCCAATTATACAAATAATGTCCAATTATACAAATAATGTCCAATTATACAAAAAATATCTAATTATACAAATAATGCCCAATCATACAAATACTGTCCAATTATAGAAATAATGTCCAATTATACAAATAATGGCCAGTTATAGAAAAGAAAAACCGATATACGAAAACGAAAATCTTCATATTTCACTCTGTGACAAGAGAAAGGTAGCCGACTGGGTGTTGTACGGACACATTGTAGCGTCTGTCAGACTAAGAAATTGGGAACAAAGGCATTTATGTTTCGTCGCGATAACTTGTCAATTTCAGATTTCCTCTTTCGAGTTTACCGACTCCGAGAACAAAGGAGTTCGGTGATTCAATATCAGCACGTCGCAGACAATCGTTACTTTACTGAATTGATTGTCATTAACGCTCTGCCATGAATCAACCTACGAGTCACTATCACGGATAAGACGGTACCGGTACCGGCACCGACCGATGTTCCGGCGTTCTGCGTTCGACTCCTGTCTGATCCATAGCACCACTTTTCCATCAGGATGTAAGCAACCTTCACGTGGTCACTCCCGTGAGTACCTGTTTTCTATCTGGCAGATCAATACCAACAGAACAAACCAAGTAAAAAAGAAAAAAAAAGATCGCAACTTTTGGATTCGTACGAATTGAATTTTATTTTCAAAATTCAGAAAAACCCGAAACATATCAGTGTCGTCTTTTAGCTCATTCGGATAACTATTCGAATCTAGATTGTTATTCTCACAACGTTTCGGCCGCTGTAAACTTAAAACTTCTTCCTGTGCATCTTTTCAAACTTTAGGATGTGCATCTTTTCAAACTTTAGGATGTGCATCTTTTCAAACTTTAGGATGTGCACCTTTTCAAACTTTAGGATGTGCATCTTTTCAAACTTTAGGATGTGCATCTTTTCAAACTTTAGGATGTGCACCTTTTCAAACTTTAAGATGTGCATCTTTTCAAACTTTAGGATGTGCATCTTTTCAAACTTTAGGATGTGCATCTTTTCAAACTTTAGGATGTGCATCTTTTCAAACTTTAGGATGTGCATCTTTTCAAACTTTAGGATGTGCATCTTTTCAAACTTTAGGAGGTGCATCTTTTCAAACTTTAGGATGTGCATCTTTTCAAACTTTAGGATGTGCATCTTTTCAAACTTTAGGATGTGCATTTTTTCAAACTTTAGGATGTGCATCTTTTCAAACTTTAGGATGTGCATCTTTTCAAACTTTAGGATGTGCATCTTTTCAAACTTTAGGATGTGCATCTTTTCAAACTTTAGGATGTGCATCTTTTCAAACTTTAGGATGTGCACCTTTTCAAACTTTAGGATGTGCATCTTTTCAAACTTTAGGATGTGCATCTTTTCAAACTTTAGGATGTGCACCTTTTCAAACTTTAGGATGTGCATCTTTTCAAACTTTAGGATGTGCATCTTTTCAAACTTTAGGATGTGCATCTTTTCAAACTTTAGGATGTGCATCTTTTCAAACTTTAGGATGTGCACCTTTTCAAACTTTAGGATGTGCATCTTTTCAAACTTTAGGATGTGCATCTTTTCAAACTTTAGGATGTGCATCTTTTCAAACTTTAGGATGTGCATCTTTTCAAACTTTAGGATGTGCACCTTTTCAAACTTTAGGATGTGCATCTTTTCAAACTTTAGGATGTGCATCTTTTCAAACTTTAGGATGTGCATCTTTTCAAACTTTAGAAGGTGCATCTTTTCAAACTTTAGGAGGTGCATCTTTTCAAACTTTAGGATGTGCATCTTTTCAAACTTTAGGATGTGCATCTTTTCAAACTTTAGGAGGTGCATCTTTTCAAACTTTAGGATGTGCATCTTTTCAAACTTTAGGATGTGCATCTTTTCAAACTTTAGGATGTGCATCTTTTCAAACTTTAGGATGTGCATCTTTTCAAACTTTAGGATGTGCACCTTTTCAAACTTTAGGATGTGCATCTTTTCAAACTTTAGGATGTGCATCTTTTCAAACTTTAGGATGTGCATCTTTTCAAACTTTAGGAGGTGCATCTTTTCAAACTTTAGGAGGTGCATCTTTTCAAACTTTAGGATGTGCATCTTTTCAAACTTTAGGATGTGCATCTTTTCAAACTTTAGGATGTGCATCTTTTCAAACTTTAGGATGTGCACCTTTTCTAAACTTTAGGATGTGCATCTTTTTAAACTTTAGGATGTGCATCTTTTCAAACTTTAGGATGTGCATCTTTTCAAACTTTAAGATGTGCATCTATTCAAACTTTAGGATGTGCATCTTTTCAAACTTTAGGATGTGCACCTTTTCAAACTTTAGGATGTGCACCTTTTCAAACTTTAGGATGTGCATCTTTTCAAATTTTAGGATGTGCATTTTTTCAAACTTTACGATGTGCATCTTTTCAAACTTTAGGATGTGTATCTTTTCAAACTTTAGGATGTGCATCTTTTCAAACTTTAGGATGTGCATTTTTTCAAACTTTAGGATGTGCATCTTTTCAAACTTTAGGATGTGCATTTTTTCAAACTTTACGATGTGCATCTTTTCAAACTTTATGATGTGCATTTTTTCAAACTTTAGGATGTGCACCTTTTCTAAACTTTAGGATGTGCATCTTTTTAAACTTTAGGATGTGCATCTTTTCAAACTTTAGGATGTGCATCTTTTCAAACTTTAGGATGTGCATCTTTTCAAACTTTAGGATGTGCATCTTTTCAAACTTTAGGATGTGCACCTTTTCAAACTTTAGGATGTGCATCTTTTCAAACTTTAGGATGTGCATCTTTTCAAACTTTAGGAGGTGCATCTTTTCAAACTTTAGGAGGTGCATCTTTTCAAACTTTAGGATGTGCATCTTTTCAAATTTTAGGATGTGCATCTTTTCAAACTTTAGGATGTGCACCTTTTCAAACTTTAGGATGTGCATCTTTTCAAACTTTAGGATGTGCATCTTTTTAAACTTTAGGATGTGCATCTTTTCAAACTTAAGGAGGTGCATCTTTTCAAACTTAAGGAGGTGCATCTTTTCAAACTTTAGGATGTGCATCTTTTCAAACTTTAGGATGTGCATCTTTTCAAACTTTAGGATGTGCATCTTTTCAAACTTTAGGATGTGCATCTTTTCAAACTTTAGGATGTGCACCTTTTCAAACTTTAGGATGTGCATCTTTTCAAACTTTAGGATGTGCATCTTTTCAAACTTTAGGATGTGCATCTTTTCAAACTTTAGGATGTGCATCTTTTCAAACTTTAGGAGGTGCATCTTTTCAAACTTTAGGATGTGCATCTTTTCAAACTTTAGGATGTGCATCTTTTCAAACTTTAGGATGTGCATTTTTTCAAACTTTAGGATGTGCATCTTTTCAAACTTTAGGATGTGCATCTTTTCAAACTTTAGGATGTGCATCTTTTCAAACTTTAGGATGTGCATCTTTTCAAACTTTAGGATGTGCACCTTTTCAAACTTTAGGATGTGCATCTTTTCAAACTTTAGGATGTGCATCTTTTCAAACTTTAGGATGTGCACCTTTTCAAACTTTAGGATGTGCATCTTTTCAAACTTTAGGATGTGCATCTTTTCAAACTTTAGGATGTGCATCTTTTCAAACTTTAGGATGTGCATCTTTTTAAACTTTAGGATGTGCACCTTTTCAAACTTTAGGATGTGCATCTTTTCAAACTTTAGGATGTGCATCTTTTTAAACTTTAGGATGTGCATCTTTTCAAACTTTAGGAGGTGCATCTTTTCAAACTTTAGGAGGTGCATCTTTTCAAACTTTAGGATGTGCATCTTTTCAAACTTTAGGATGTGCATCTTTTCAAACTTTAGGATGTGCATCTTTTCAAACTTTAGAAGGTGCATCTTTTCAAACTTTAGGAGGTGCATCTTTTCAAACTTTAGGATGTGCATCTTTTCAAACTTTAGGATGTGCACCTTTTCAAACTTTAGGATGTGCATCTTTTCAAACTTTAGGATGTGCATCTTTTCAAACTTTAGGATGTGCATCTTTTCAAACTTTAGGATGTGCATCTTTTCAAACTTTAGGATGTGCACCTTTTCAAACTTTAGGATGTGCATCTTTTCAAACTTTAGGATGTGCATCTTTTCAAACTTTAGGATGTGCATCTTTTCAAACTTTAGGATGTGCATCTTTTCAAACTTTAGGATGTGCACCTTTTCAAACTTTAGGATGTGCATCTTTTCAAACTTTAGGATGTGCATCTTTTCAAACTTTAGAAGGTGCATCTTTTCAAACTTTAGGAGGTGCATCTTTTCAAACTTTAGGATGTGCATCTTTTCAAACTTTAGGATGTGCATCTTTTCAAACTTTAGGAGGTGCATCTTTTCAAACTTTAGGATGTGCATCTTTTCAAACTTTAGGATGTGCATCTTTTCAAACTTTAGGATGTGCATCTTTTCAAACTTTAGGATGTGCATCTTTTCAAACTTTAGGATGTGCACCTTTTCAAACTTTAGGATGTGCATCTTTTCAAACTTTAGGATGTGCATCTTTTCAAACTTTAGGATGTGCATCTTTTCAAACTTTAGGAGGTGCATCTTTTCAAACTTTAGGAGGTGCATCTTTTCAAACTTTAGGATGTGCATCTTTTCAAACTTTAGGATGTGCATCTTTTCAAACTTTAGGATGTGCATCTTTTCAAACTTTAGGATGTGCACCTTTTCTAAACTTTAGGATGTGCATCTTTTTAAACTTTAGGATGTGCATCTTTTCAAACTTTAGGATGTGCATCTTTTCAAACTTTAAGATGTGCATCTATTCAAACTTTAGGATGTGCATCTTTTCAAACTTTAGGATGTGCACCTTTTCAAACTTTAGGATGTGCACCTTTTCAAACTTTAGGATGTGCATCTTTTCAAATTTTAGGATGTGCATTTTTTCAAACTTTACGATGTGCATCTTTTCAAACTTTAGGATGTGTATCTTTTCAAACTTTAGGATGTGCATCTTTTCAAACTTTAGGATGTGCATTTTTTCAAACTTTAGGATGTGCATCTTTTCAAACTTTAGGATGTGCATTTTTTCAAACTTTACGATGTGCATCTTTTCAAACTTTATGATGTGCATTTTTTCAAACTTTAGGATGTGCACCTTTTCTAAACTTTAGGATGTGCATCTTTTTAAACTTTAGGATGTGCATCTTTTCAAACTTTAGGATGTGCATCTTTTCAAACTTTAGGATGTGCATCTTTTCAAACTTTAGGATGTGCACCTTTTCAAACTTTAGGATGTGCATCTTTTCAAACTTTAGGATGTGCATCTTTTCAAACTTTAGGAGGTGCATCTTTTCAAACTTTAGGAGGTGCATCTTTTCAAACTTTAGGATGTGCATCTTTTCAAATTTTAGGATGTGCATCTTTTCAAACTTTAGGATGTGCACCTTTTCAAACTTTAGGATGTGCATCTTTTCAAACTTAAGGATGTGCATCTTTTTAAACTTTAGGATGTGCATCTTTTCAAACTTAAGGAGGTGCATCTTTTCAAACTTAAGGAGGTGCATCTTTTCAAACTTTAGGATGTGCATCTTTTCAAACTTTAGGATGTGCATCTTTTCAAACTTTAGGATGTGCATCTTTTCAAACTTTAGGATGTGCATCTTTTCAAACTTTAGGATGTGCACCTTTTCAAACTTTAGGATGTGCATCTTTTCAAACTTTAGGATGTGCATCTTTTCAAATTTTAGGATGTGCATTTTTTCAAACTTTACGATGTGCATCTTTTCAAACTTTAGGATGTGTATCTTTTCAAACTTTAGGATGTGCATCTTTTCAAACTTTAGGATGTGCATTTTTTCAAACTTTAGGATGTGCATCTTTTCAAACTTTAGGATGTGCATTTTTTCAAACTTTACGATGTGCATCTTTTCAAACTTTATGATGTGCATTTTTTCAAACTTTAGGATGTGCACCTTTTCTAAACTTTAGGATGTGCATCTTTTTAAACTTTAGGATGTGCATCTTTTCAAACTTTAGGATGTGCATCTTTTCAAACTTTAGGATGTGCATCTTTTCAAACTTTAGGATGTGCATCTTTTCAAACTTTAGGATGTGCACCTTTTCAAACTTTAGGATGTGCATCTTTTCAAACTTTAGGATGTGCATCTTTTCAAACTTTAGGAGGTGCATCTTTTCAAACTTTAGGAGGTGCATCTTTTCAAACTTTAGGATGTGCATCTTTTCAAATTTTAGGATGTGCATCTTTTCAAACTTTAGGATGTGCACCTTTTCAAACTTTAGGATGTGCATCTTTTCAAACTTTAGGATGTGCATCTTTTTAAACTTTAGGATGTGCATCTTTTCAAACTTAAGGAGGTGCATCTTTTCAAACTTAAGGAGGTGCATCTTTTCAAACTTTAGGATGTGCATCTTTTCAAACTTTAGGATGTGCATCTTTTCAAACTTTAGGATGTGCATCTTTTCAAACTTTAGGATGTGCATCTTTTCAAACTTTAGGATGTGCACCTTTTCAAACTTTAGGATGTGCATCTTTTCAAACTTTAGGATGTGCATCTTTTCAAACTTTAGGATGTGCATCTTTTCAAACTTTAGGATGTGCATCTTTTCAAACTTTAGGAGGTGCATCTTTTCAAACTTTAGGATGTGCATCTTTTCAAACTTTAGGATGTGCATCTTTTCAAACTTTAGGATGTGCATTTTTTCAAACTTTAGGATGTGCATCTTTTCAAACTTTAGGATGTGCATCTTTTCAAACTTTAGGATGTGCATCTTTTCAAACTTTAGGATGTGCATCTTTTCAAACTTTAGGATGTGCACCTTTTCAAACTTTAGGATGTGCATCTTTTCAAACTTTAGGATGTGCATCTTTTCAAACTTTAGGATGTGCACCTTTTCAAACTTTAGGATGTGCATCTTTTCAAACTTTAGGATGTGCATCTTTTCAAACTTTAGGATGTGCATCTTTTCAAACTTTAGGATGTGCATCTTTTTAAACTTTAGGATGTGCACCTTTTCAAACTTTAGGATGTGCATCTTTTCAAACTTTAGGATGTGCATCTTTTTAAACTTTAGGATGTGCATCTTTTCAAACTTTAGGAGGTGCATCTTTTCAAACTTTAGGAGGTGCATCTTTTCAAACTTTAGGATGTGCATCTTTTCAAACTTTAGGATGTGCATCTTTTCAAACTTTAGGATGTGCATCTTTTCAAACTTTAGAAGGTGCATCTTTTCAAACTTTAGGAGGTGCATCTTTTCAAACTTTAGGATGTGCATCTTTTCAAACTTTAGGATGTGCACCTTTTCAAACTTTAGGATGTGCATCTTTTCAAACTTTAGGATGTGCATCTTTTCAAACTTTAGGATGTGCATCTTTTCAAACTTTAGGATGTGCATCTTTTCAAACTTTAGGATGTGCACCTTTTCAAACTTTAGGATGTGCATCTTTTCAAACTTTAGGATGTGCATCTTTTCAAACTTTAGGATGTGCATCTTTTCAAACTTTAGGATGTGCATCTTTTCAAACTTTAGGATGTGCACCTTTTCAAACTTTAGGATGTGCATCTTTTCAAACTTTAGGATGTGCATCTTTTCAAACTTTAGGATGTGCATCTTTTCAAACTTTAGAAGGTGCATCTTTTCAAACTTTAGGAGGTGCATCTTTTCAAACTTTAGGATGTGCATCTTTTCAAACTTTAGGATGTGCATCTTTTCAAACTTTAGGAGGTGCATCTTTTCAAACTTTAGGATGTGCATCTTTTCAAACTTTAGGATGTGCATCTTTTCAAACTTTAGGATGTGCATCTTTTCAAACTTTAGGATGTGCATCTTTTCAAACTTTAGGATGTGCACCTTTTCAAACTTTAGGATGTGCATCTTTTCAAACTTTAGGATGTGCATCTTTTCAAACTTTAGGATGTGCATCTTTTCAAACTTTAGGAGGTGCATCTTTTCAAACTTTAGGAGGTGCATCTTTTCAAACTTTAGGATGTGCATCTTTTCAAACTTTAGGATGTGCATCTTTTCAAACTTTAGGATGTGCATCTTTTCAAACTTTAGGATGTGCACCTTTTCTAAACTTTAGGATGTGCATCTTTTTAAACTTTAGGATGTGCATCTTTTCAAACTTTAGGATGTGCATCTTTTCAAACTTTAAGATGTGCATCTATTCAAACTTTAGGATGTGCATCTTTTCAAACTTTAGGATGTGCACCTTTTCAAACTTTAGGATGTGCACCTTTTCAAACTTTAGGATGTGCATCTTTTCAAATTTTAGGATGTGCATTTTTTCAAACTTTACGATGTGCATCTTTTCAAACTTTAGGATGTGTATCTTTTCAAACTTTAGGATGTGCATCTTTTCAAACTTTAGGATGTGCATTTTTTCAAACTTTAGGATGTGCATCTTTTCAAACTTTAGGATGTGCATTTTTTCAAACTTTACGATGTGCATCTTTTCAAACTTTATGATGTGCATTTTTTCAAACTTTAGGATGTGCACCTTTTCTAAACTTTAGGATGTGCATCTTTTTAAACTTTAGGATGTGCATCTTTTCAAACTTTAGGATGTGCATCTTTTCAAACTTTAGGATGTGCATCTTTTCAAACTTTAGGATGTGCACCTTTTCAAACTTTAGGATGTGCATCTTTTCAAACTTTAGGATGTGCATCTTTTCAAACTTTAGGAGGTGCATCTTTTCAAACTTTAGGAGGTGCATCTTTTCAAACTTTAGGATGTGCATCTTTTCAAATTTTAGGATGTGCATCTTTTCAAACTTTAGGATGTGCACCTTTTCAAACTTTAGGATGTGCATCTTTTCAAACTTTAGGATGTGCATCTTTTTAAACTTTAGGATGTGCATCTTTTCAAACTTAAGGAGGTGCATCTTTTCAAACTTAAGGAGGTGCATCTTTTCAAACTTTAGGATGTGCATCTTTTCAAACTTTAGGATGTGCATCTTTTCAAACTTTAGGATGTGCATCTTTTCAAACTTTAGGATGTGCATCTTTTCAAACTTTAGGATGTGCACCTTTTCAAACTTTAGGATGTGCATCTTTTCAAACTTTAGGATGTGCATCTTTTCAAACTTTAGGATGTGCATCTTTTCAAACTTTAGGATGTGCATCTTTTCAAACTTTAGGAGGTGCATCTTTTCAAACTTTAGGATGTGCATCTTTTCAAACTTTAGGATGTGCATCTTTTCAAACTTTAGGATGTGCATTTTTTCAAACTTTAGGATGTGCATCTTTTCAAACTTTAGGATGTGCATCTTTTCAAACTTTAGGATGTGCATCTTTTCAAACTTTAGGATGTGCATCTTTTCAAACTTTAGGATGTGCACCTTTTCAAACTTTAGGATGTGCATCTTTTCAAACTTTAGGATGTGCATCTTTTCAAACTTTAGGATGTGCACCTTTTCAAACTTTAGGATGTGCATCTTTTCAAACTTTAGGATGTGCATCTTTTCAAACTTTAGGATGTGCATCTTTTCAAACTTTAGGATGTGCATCTTTTTAAACTTTAGGATGTGCACCTTTTCAAACTTTAGGATGTGCATCTTTTCAAACTTTAGGATGTGCATCTTTTTAAACTTTAGGATGTGCATCTTTTCAAACTTTAGGAGGTTCATCTTTTCAAACTTTAGGAGGTGCATCTTTTCAAACTTTAGGATGTGCATCTTTTCAAACTTTAGGATGTGCATCTTTTCAAACTTCAGGATGTGCATCTTTTCAAACTTTAGGATGTGCATCTTTTCAAACTTTATGGTGGGCACCTTTTCAAACTGTAGGATGTGCATCTTTTCAAACTTTAGGATGTGCATCTTTTCAAACTTTAGGATGTGCATCTTTTCAAACTTTAGAAGGTGCATCTTTTCAAACTTTAGGAGGTGCATCTTTTCAAACTTTAGGATGTGCATCTTTTCAAACTTTAGGATGTGCATCTTTTTAAACTTTAGGATGTGCATCTTTTCAAACTTTAGGAGGTGCATCTTTTCAAACTTTAGGATGTGCATCTTTTCAAACTTTAGGATGTGCATCTTTTCAAACTTTAGGATGTGCATCTTTTCAAACTTTAGGATGTGCATCTTTTCAAACTTTACGATGTGCATCTTTTCAAACTTTAGGATGTGCACCTTTTCAAACTTTAGGATGTGAATCTTTCGAAACTTTAGGATGTGCATCTTTTCAAACTTTAGGATGTGCATCTTTTCAAACTTTAGGAGGTGCATCTTTTCAAACTTTAGGAGGTGCATCTTTTCAAACTTTAGGATGTGCATCTTTTCAAACTTTAGGATGTGCATCTTTTCAAACTTTAGGATGTGCACCTTTTCAAACTTTAGGATGTGCATCTTTTCAAACTTTAGGATGTGCATCTTTTCAAACTTTAGGATGTGCACCTTTTCAAACTTTAAGATGTGCATCTTTTCAAACTTTAGGATGTGCATCTTTTCAAACTTTAGGATGTGCATCTTTTCAAACTTTAGGATGTGCATCTTTTCAAACTTTAGGATGTGCATCTTTTCAAACTTTAGGATGTGCATCTTTTCAAACTTTAGGAGGTGCATCTTTTCAAACTTTAGGATGTGCATCTTTTCAAACTTTAGGATGTGCATCTTTTCAAACTTTAGGATGTGCATTTTTTCAAACTTTAGGATGTGCATCTTTTCAAACTTTAGGATGTGCATCTTTTCAAACTTTAGGATGTGCATCTTTTCAAACTTTAGGATGTGCATCTTTTCAAACTTTAGGATGTGCATCTTTTCAAACTTTAGGATGTGCACCTTTTCAAACTTTAGGATGTGCATCTTTTCAAACTTTAGGATGTGCATCTTTTCAAACTTTAGGATGTGCACCTTTTCAAACTTTAGGATGTGCATCTTTTCAAACTTTAGGATGTGCATCTTTTCAAACTTTAGGATGTGCATCTTTTCAAACTTTAGGATGTGCATCTTTTCAAACTTTAGGATGTGCACCTTTTCAAACTTTAGGATGTGCATCTTTTCAAACTTTAGGATGTGCATCTTTTCAAACTTTAGGATGTGCATCTTTTCAAACTTTAGGATGTGCATCTTTTCAAACTTTAGGATGTGCACCTTTTCAAACTTTAGGATGTGCATCTTTTCAAACTTTAGGATGTGCATCTTTTCAAACTTTAGGATGTGCATCTTTTCAAACTTTAGAAGGTGCATCTTTTCAAACTTTAGGAGGTGCATCTTTTCAAACTTTAGGATGTGCATCTTTTCAAACTTTAGGATGTGCATCTTTTCAAACTTTAGGAGGTGCATCTTTTCAAACTTTAGGATGTGCATCTTTTCAAACTTTAGGATGTGCATCTTTTCAAACTTTAGGATGTGCATCTTTTCAAACTTTAGGATGTGCATCTTTTCAAACTTTAGGATGTGCACCTTTTCAAACTTTAGGATGTGCATCTTTTCAAACTTTAGGATGTGCATCTTTTCAAACTTTAGGATGTGCATCTTTTCAAACTTTAGGAGGTGCATCTTTTCAAACTTTAGGAGGTGCATCTTTTCAAACTTTAGGATGTGCATCTTTTCAAACTTTAGGATGTGCATCTTTTCAAACTTTAGGATGTGCATCTTTTCAAACTTTAGGATGTGCACCTTTTCTAAACTTTAGGATGTGCATCTTTTTAAACTTTAGGATGTGCATCTTTTCAAACTTTAGGATGTGCATCTTTTCAAACTTTAAGATGTGCATCTATTCAAACTTTAGGATGTGCATCTTTTCAAACTTTAGGATGTGCACCTTTTCAAACTTTAGGATGTGCACCTTTTCAAACTTTAGGATGTGCATCTTTTCAAATTTTAGGATGTGCATTTTTTCAAACTTTACGATGTGCATCTTTTCAAACTTTAGGATGTGTATCTTTTCAAACTTTAGGATGTGCATCTTTTCAAACTTTAGGATGTGCATTTTTTCAAACTTTAGGATGTGCATCTTTTCAAACTTTAGGATGTGCATTTTTTCAAACTTTACGATGTGCATCTTTTCAAACTTTATGATGTGCATTTTTTCAAACTTTAGGATGTGCACCTTTTCTAAACTTTAGGATGTGCATCTTTTTAAACTTTAGGATGTGCATCTTTTCAAACTTTAGGATGTGCATCTTTTCAAACTTTAGGATGTGCATCTTTTCAAACTTTAGGATGTGCATCTTTTCAAACTTTAGGATGTGCACCTTTTCAAACTTTAGGATGTGCATCTTTTCAAACTTTAGGATGTGCATCTTTTCAAACTTTAGGAGGTGCATCTTTTCAAACTTTAGGAGGTGCATCTTTTCAAACTTTAGGATGTGCATCTTTTCAAATTTTAGGATGTGCATCTTTTCAAACTTTAGGATGTGCACCTTTTCAAACTTTAGGATGTGCATCTTTTCAAACTTTAGGATGTGCATCTTTTTAAACTTTAGGATGTGCATCTTTTCAAACTTAAGGAGGTGCATCTTTTCAAACTTAAGGAGGTGCATCTTTTCAAACTTTAGGATGTGCATCTTTTCAAACTTTAGGATGTGCATCTTTTCAAACTTTAGGATGTGCATCTTTTCAAACTTTAGGATGTGCATCTTTTCAAACTTTAGGATGTGCACCTTTTCAAACTTTAGGATGTGCATCTTTTCAAACTTTAGGAGGTGCATCTTTTCAAACTTTAGGATGTGCATCTTTTCAAACTTTAGGATGTGCATCTTTTCAAACTTTAGGAGGTGCATCTTTTCAAACTTTAGGATGTGCATCTTTTCAAACTTTAGGATGTGCATCTTTTCAAACTTTAGGATGTGCATTTTTTCAAACTTTAGGATGTGCATCTTTTCAAACTTTAGGATGTGCATCTTTTCAAACTTTAGGATGTGCATCTTTTCAAACTTTAGGATGTGCATCTTTTCAAACTTTAGGATGTGCACCTTTTCAAACTTTAGGATGTGCATCTTTTCAAACTTTAGGATGTGCATCTTTTCAAACTTTAGGATGTGCACCTTTTCAAACTTTAGGATGTGCATCTTTTCAAACTTTAGGATGTGCATCTTTTCAAACTTTAGGATGTGCATCTTTTCAAACTTTAGGATGTGCATCTTTTTAAACTTTAGGATGTGCACCTTTTCAAACTTTAGGATGTGCATCTTTTCAAACTTTAGGATGTGCATCTTTTTAAACTTTAGGATGTGCATCTTTTCAAACTTTAGGAGGTGCATCTTTTCAAACTTTAGGAGGTGCATCTTTTCAAACTTTAGGATGTGCATCTTTTCAAACTTTAGGATGTGCATCTTTTCAAACTTTAGGATGTGCATCTTTTCAAACTTTAGAAGGTGCATCTTTTCAAACTTTAGGAGGTGCATCTTTTCAAACTTTAGGATGTGCATCTTTTCAAACTTTAGGATGTGCACCTTTTCAAACTTTAGGATGTGCATCTTTTCAAACTTTAGGATGTGCATCTTTTCAAACTTTAGGATGTGCATCTTTTCAAACTTTAGGATGTGCATCTTTTCAAACTTTAGGATGTGCACCTTTTCAAACTTTAGGATGTGCATCTTTTCAAACTTTAGGATGTGCATCTTTTCAAACTTTAGGATGTGCATCTTTTCAAACTTTAGGATGTGCATCTTTTCAAACTTTAGGATGTGCACCTTTTCAAACTTTAGGATGTGCATCTTTTCAAACTTTAGGATGTGCATCTTTTCAAACTTTAGGATGTGCATCTTTTCAAACTTTAGAAGGTGCATCTTTTCAAACTTTAGGAGGTGCATCTTTTCAAACTTTAGGATGTGCATCTTTTCAAACTTTAGGATGTGCATCTTTTCAAACTTTAGGAGGTGCATCTTTTCAAACTTTAGGATGTGCATCTTTTCAAACTTTAGGATGTGCATCTTTTCAAACTTTAGGATGTGCATCTTTTCAAACTTTAGGATGTGCATCTTTTCAAACTTTAGGATGTGCACCTTTTCAAACTTTAGGATGTGCATCTTTTCAAACTTTAGGATGTGCATCTTTTCAAACTTTAGGATGTGCATCTTTTCAAACTTTAGGAGGTGCATCTTTTCAAACTTTAGGAGGTGCATCTTTTCAAACTTTAGGATGTGCATCTTTTCAAACTTTAGGATGTGCATCTTTTGAAACTTTAGGATGTGCATCTTTTCAAACTTTAGGATGTGCACCTTTTCTAAACTTTAGGATGTGCATCTTTTTAAACTTTAGGATGTGCATCTTTTCAAACTTTAGGATGTGCATCTTTTCAAACTTTAAGATGTGCATCTATTCAAACTTTAGGATGTGCATCTTTTCAAACTTTAGGATGTGCACCTTTTCAAACTTTAGGATGTGCACCTTTTCAAACTTTAGGATGTGCATCTTTTCAAATTTTAGGATGTGCATTTTTTCAAACTTTACGATGTGCATCTTTTCAAACTTTAGGATGTGTATCTTTTCAAACTTTAGGATGTGCATCTTTTCAAACTTTAGGATGTGCATTTTTTCAAACTTTAGGATGTGCATCTTTTCAAACTTTAGGATGTGCATTTTTTCAAACTTTACGATGTGCATCTTTTCAAACTTTATGATGTGCATTTTTTCAAACTTTAGGATGTGCACCTTTTCTAAACTTTAGGATGTGCATCTTTTTAAACTTTAGGATGTGCATCTTTTCAAACTTTAGGATGTGCATCTTTTCAAACTTTAGGATGTGCATCTTTTCAAACTTTAGGATGTGCACCTTTTCAAACTTTAGGATGTGCATCTTTTCAAACTTTAGGATGTGCATCTTTTCAAACTTTAGGAGGTGCATCTTTTCAAACTTTAGGAGGTGCATCTTTTCAAACTTTAGGATGTGCATCTTTTCAAATTTTAGGATGTGCATCTTTTCAAACTTTAGGATGTGCACCTTTTCAAACTTTAGGATGTGCATCTTTTCAAACTTTAGGATGTGCATCTTTTTAAACTTTAGGATGTGCATCTTTTCAAACTTAAGGAGGTGCATCTTTTCAAACTTAAGGAGGTGCATCTTTTCAAACTTTAGGATGTGCATCTTTTCAAACTTTAGGATGTGCATCTTTTCAAACTTTAGGATGTGCATCTTTTCAAACTTTAGGATGTGCATCTTTTCAAACTTTAGGATGTGCACCTTTTCAAACTTTAGGATGTGCATCTTTTCAAACTTTAGGATGTGCATCTTTTCAAATTTTAGGATGTGCATTTTTTCAAACTTTACGATGTGCATCTTTTCAAACTTTAGGATGTGTATCTTTTCAAACTTTAGGATGTGCATCTTTTCAAACTTTAGGATGTGCATTTTTTCAAACTTTAGGATGTGCATCTTTTCAAACTTTAGGATGTGCATTTTTTCAAACTTTACGATGTGCATCTTTTCAAACTTTATGATGTGCATTTTTTCAAACTTTAGGATGTGCACCTTTTCTAAACTTTAGGATGTGCATCTTTTTAAACTTTAGGATGTGCATCTTTTCAAACTTTAGGATGTGCATCTTTTCAAACTTTAGGATGTGCATCTTTTCAAACTTTAGGATGTGCATCTTTTCAAACTTTAGGATGTGCACCTTTTCAAACTTTAGGATGTGCATCTTTTCAAACTTTAGGATGTGCATCTTTTCAAACTTTAGGAGGTGCATCTTTTCAAACTTTAGGAGGTGCATCTTTTCAAACTTTAGGATGTGCATCTTTTCAAATTTTAGGATGTGCATCTTTTCAAACTTTAGGATGTGCACCTTTTCAAACTTTAGGATGTGCATCTTTTCAAACTTTAGGATGTGCATCTTTTTAAACTTTAGGATGTGCATCTTTTCAAACTTAAGGAGGTGCATCTTTTCAAACTTAAGGAGGTGCATCTTTTCAAACTTTAGGATGTGCATCTTTTCAAACTTTAGGATGTGCATCTTTTCAAACTTTAGGATGTGCATCTTTTCAAACTTTAGGATGTGCATCTTTTCAAACTTTAGGATGTGCACCTTTTCAAACTTTAGGATGTGCATCTTTTCAAACTTTAGGATGTGCATCTTTTCAAACTTTAGGATGTGCATCTTTTCAAACTTTAGGATGTGCATCTTTTCAAACTTTAGGAGGTGCATCTTTTCAAACTTTAGGATGTGCATCTTTTCAAACTTTAGGATGTGCACCTTTTCTAAACTTTAGGATGTGCATCTTTTTAAACTTTAGGATGTGCATCTTTTCAAACTTTAGGATGTGCATCTTTTCAAACTTTAAGATGTGCATCTATTCAAACTTTAGGATGTGCATCTTTTCAAACTTTAGGATGTGCACCTTTTCAAACTTTAGGATGTGCACCTTTTCAAACTTTAGGATGTGCATCTTTTCAAATTTTAGGATGTGCATTTTTTCAAACTTTACGATGTGCATCTTTTCAAACTTTAGGATGTGTATCTTTTCAAACTTTAGGATGTGCATCTTTTCAAACTTTAGGATGTGCATTTTTTCAAACTTTAGGATGTGCATCTTTTCAAACTTTAGGATGTGCATTTTTTCAAACTTTACGATGTGCATCTTTTCAAACTTTATGATGTGCATTTTTTCAAACTTTAGGATGTGCACCTTTTCTAAACTTTAGGATGTGCATCTTTTTAAACTTTAGGATGTGCATCTTTTCAAACTTTAGGATGTGCATCTTTTCAAACTTTAGGATGTGCATCTTTTCAAACTTTAGGATGTGCACCTTTTCAAACTTTAGGATGTGCATCTTTTCAAACTTTAGGATGTGCATCTTTTCAAACTTTAGGAGGTGCATCTTTTCAAACTTTAGGAGGTGCATCTTTTCAAACTTTAGGATGTGCATCTTTTCAAATTTTAGGATGTGCATCTTTTCAAACTTTAGGATGTGCACCTTTTCAAACTTTAGGATGTGCATCTTTTCAAACTTTAGGATGTGCATCTTTTTAAACTTTAGGATGTGCATCTTTTCAAACTTAAGGAGGTGCATCTTTTCAAACTTAAGGAGGTGCATCTTTTCAAACTTTAGGATGTGCATCTTTTCAAACTTTAGGATGTGCATCTTTTCAAACTTTAGGATGTGCATCTTTTCAAACTTTAGGATGTGCATCTTTTCAAACTTTAGGATGTGCACCTTTTCAAACTTTAGGATGTGCATCTTTTCAAACTTTAGGATGTGCATCTTTTCAAATTTTAGGATGTGCATTTTTTCAAACTTTACGATGTGCATCTTTTCAAACTTTAGGATGTGTATCTTTTCAAACTTTAGGATGTGCATCTTTTCAAACTTTAGGATGTGCATTTTTTCAAACTTTAGGATGTGCATCTTTTCAAACTTTAGGATGTGCATTTTTTCAAACTTTACGATGTGCATCTTTTCAAACTTTATGATGTGCATTTTTTCAAACTTTAGGATGTGCACCTTTTCTAAACTTTAGGATGTGCATCTTTTTAAACTTTAGGATGTGCATCTTTTCAAACTTTAGGATGTGCATCTTTTCAAACTTTAGGATGTGCATCTTTTCAAACTTTAGGATGTGCATCTTTTCAAACTTTAGGATGTGCACCTTTTCAAACTTTAGGATGTGCATCTTTTCAAACTTTAGGATGTGCATCTTTTCAAACTTTAGGAGGTGCATCTTTTCAAACTTTAGGAGGTGCATCTTTTCAAACTTTAGGATGTGCATCTTTTCAAATTTTAGGATGTGCATCTTTTCAAACTTTAGGATGTGCACCTTTTCAAACTTTAGGATGTGCATCTTTTCAAACTTTAGGATGTGCATCTTTTTAAACTTTAGGATGTGCATCTTTTCAAACTTAAGGAGGTGCATCTTTTCAAACTTAAGGAGGTGCATCTTTTCAAACTTTAGGATGTGCATCTTTTCAAACTTTAGGATGTGCATCTTTTCAAACTTTAGGATGTGCATCTTTTCAAACTTTAGGATGTGCATCTTTTCAAACTTTAGGATGTGCACCTTTTCAAACTTTAGGATGTGCATCTTTTCAAACTTTAGGATGTGCATCTTTTCAAACTTTAGGATGTGCATCTTTTCAAACTTTAGGATGTGCATCTTTTCAAACTTTAGGAGGTGCATCTTTTCAAACTTTAGGATGTGCATCTTTTCAAACTTTAGGATGTGCATCTTTTCAAACTTTAGGATGTGCATTTTTTCAAACTTTAGGATGTGCATCTTTTCAAACTTTAGGATGTGCATCTTTTCAAACTTTAGGATGTGCATCTTTTCAAACTTTAGGATGTGCATCTTTTCAAACTTTAGGATGTGCACCTTTTCAAACTTTAGGATGTGCATCTTTTCAAACTTTAGGATGTGCATCTTTTCAAACTTTAGGATGTGCACCTTTTCAAACTTTAGGATGTGCATCTTTTCAAACTTTAGGATGTGCATCTTTTCAAACTTTAGGATGTGCATCTTTTCAAACTTTAGGATGTGCATCTTTTTAAACTTTAGGATGTGCACCTTTTCAAACTTTAGGATGTGCATCTTTTCAAACTTTAGGATGTGCATCTTTTTAAACTTTAGGATGTGCATCTTTTCAAACTTTAGGAGGTGCATCTTTTCAAACTTTAGGAGGTGCATCTTTTCAAACTTTAGGATGTGCATCTTTTCAAACTTTAGTATGTGCATCTTTTCAAACTTTAGGATGTGCATCTTTTCAAACTTTAGAAGGTGCATCTTTTCAAACTTTAGGAGGTGCATCTTTTCAAACTTTAGGATGTGCATCTTTTCAAACTTTAGGATGTGCACCTTTTCAAACTTTAGGATGTGCATCTTTTCAAACTTTAGGATGTGCATCTTTTCAAACTTTAGGATGTGCATCTTTTCAAACTTTAGGATGTGCATCTTTTCAAACTTTAGGATGTGCACCTTTTCAAACTTTAGGATGTGCATCTTTTCAAACTTTAGGATGTGCATCTTTTCAAACTTTAGGATGTGCATCTTTTCAAACTTTAGGATGTGCATCTTTTCAAACTTTAGGATGTGCACCTTTTCAAACTTTAGGATGTGCATCTTTTCAAACTTTAGGATGTGCATCTTTTCAAACTTTAGGATGTGCATCTTTTCAAACTTTAGAAGGTGCATCTTTTCAAACTTTAGGAGGTGCATCTTTTCAAACTTTAGGATGTGCATCTTTTCAAACTTTAGGATGTGCATCTTTTCAAACTTTAGGAGGTGCATCTTTTCAAACTTTAGGATGTGCATCTTTTCAAACTTTAGGATGTGCATCTTTTCAAACTTTAGGATGTGCATCTTTTCAAACTTTAGGATGTGCATCTTTTCAAACTTTAGGATGTGCACCTTTTCAAACTTTAGGATGTGCATCTTTTCAAACTTTAGGATGTGCATCTTTTCAAACTTTAGGATGTGCATCTTTTCAAACTTTAGGAGGTGCATCTTTTCAAACTTTAGGAGGTGCATCTTTTCAAACTTTAGGATGTGCATCTTTTCAAACTTTAGGATGTGCATCTTTTCAAACTTTAGGATGTGCATCTTTTCAAACTTTAGGATGTGCACCTTTTCTAAACTTTAGGATGTGCATCTTTTTAAACTTTAGGATGTGCATCTTTTCAAACTTTAGGATGTGCATCTTTTCAAACTTTAAGATGTGCATCTATTCAAACTTTAGGATGTGCATCTTTTCAAACTTTAGGATGTGCACCTTTTCAAACTTTAGGATGTGCACCTTTTCAAACTTTAGGATGTGCATCTTTTCAAATTTTAGGATGTGCATTTTTTCAAACTTTACGATGTGCATCTTTTCAAACTTTAGGATGTGTATCTTTTCAAACTTTAGGATGTGCATCTTTTCAAACTTTAGGATGTGCATTTTTTCAAACTTTAGGATGTGCATCTTTTCAAACTTTAGGATGTGCATTTTTTCAAACTTTACGATGTGCATCTTTTCAAACTTTATGATGTGCATTTTTTCAAACTTTAGGATGTGCACCTTTTCTAAACTTTAGGATGTGCATCTTTTTAAACTTTAGGATGTGCATCTTTTCAAACTTTAGGATGTGCATCTTTTCAAACTTTAGGATGTGCATCTTTTCAAACTTTAGGATGTGCACCTTTTCAAACTTTAGGATGTGCATCTTTTCAAACTTTAGGATGTGCATCTTTTCAAACTTTAGGAGGTGCATCTTTTCAAACTTTAGGAGGTGCATCTTTTCAAACTTTAGGATGTGCATCTTTTCAAATTTTAGGATGTGCATCTTTTCAAACTTTAGGATGTGCACCTTTTCAAACTTTAGGATGTGCATCTTTTCAAACTTTAGGATGTGCATCTTTTTAAACTTTAGGATGTGCATCTTTTCAAACTTAAGGAGGTGCATCTTTTCAAACTTAAGGAGGTGCATCTTTTCAAACTTTAGGATGTGCATCTTTTCAAACTTTAGGATGTGCATCTTTTCAAACTTTAGGATGTGCATCTTTTCAAACTTTAGGATGTGCATCTTTTCAAACTTTAGGATGTGCACCTTTTCAAACTTTAGGATGTGCATCTTTTCAAACTTTAGGATGTGCATCTTTTCAAACTTTAGGATGTGCATCTTTTCAAACTTTAGGATGTGCATCTTTTCAAACTTTAGGAGGTGCATCTTTTCAAACTTTAGGATGTGCATCTTTTCAAACTTTAGGATGTGCATCTTTTCAAACTTTAGGATGTGCATTTTTTCAAACTTTAGGATGTGCATCTTTTCAAACTTTAGGATGTGCATCTTTTCAAACTTTAGGATGTGCATCTTTTCAAACTTTAGGATGTGCATCTTTTCAAACTTTAGGATGTGCACCTTTTCAAACTTTAGGATGTGCATCTTTTCAAACTTTAGGATGTGCATCTTTTCAAACTTTAGGATGTGCACCTTTTCAAACTTTAGGATGTGCATCTTTTCAAACTTTAGGATGTGCATCTTTTCAAACTTTAGGATGTGCATCTTTTCAAACTTTAGGATGTGCATCTTTTTAAACTTTAGGATGTGCACCTTTTCAAACTTTAGGATGTGCATCTTTTCAAACTTTAGGATGTGCATCTTTTTAAACTTTAGGATGTGCATCTTTTCAAACTTTAGGAGGTGCATCTTTTCAAACTTTAGGAGGTGCATCTTTTCAAACTTTAGGATGTGCATCTTTTCAAACTTTAGGATGTGCATCTTTTCAAACTTCAGGATGTGCATCTTTTCAAACTTTAGGATGTGCATCTTTTCAAACTTTATGGTGGGCACCTTTTCAAACTGTAGGATGTGCATCTTTTCAAACTTTAGGATGTGCATCTTTTCAAACTTTAGGATGTGCATCTTTTCAAACTTTAGAAGGTGCATCTTTTCAAACTTTAGGAGGTGCATCTTTTCAAACTTTAGGATGTGCATCTTTTCAAACTTTAGGATGTGCATCTTTTTAAACTTTAGGATGTGCATCTTTTCAAACTTTAGGAGGTGCATCTTTTCAAACTTTAGGATGTGCATCTTTTCAAACTTTAGGATGTGCATCTTTTCAAACTTTAGGATGTGCATCTTTTCAAACTTTAGGATGTGCATCTTTTCAAACTTTACGATGTGCATCTTTTCAAACTTTAGGATGTGCACCTTTTCAAACTTTAGGATGTGAATCTTTCGAAACTTTAGGATGTGCATCTTTTCAAACTTTAGGATGTGCATCTTTTCAAACTTTAGGAGGTGCATCTTTTCAAACTTTAGGAGGTGCATCTTTTCAAACTTTAGGATGTGCATCTTTTCAAACTTTAGGATGTGCATCTTTTCAAACTTTAGGATGTGCATCTTTTCAAACTTTAGGATGTGCATCTTTTCAAACTTTAGGATGTGCATCTTTTCAAACTTTAGGATGTGCACCTTTTCAAACTTTAGGATGTGCATCTTTTCAAACTTTAGGATGTGCATCTTTTCAAACTTTAGGATGTGCATCTTTTCAAACTTTAGGAGGTGCATCTTTTCAAACTTTAGGATGTGCATCTTTTCAAACTTTAGGATGTGCATCTTTTCAAACTTTAGGATGTGCATCTTTTCAAACTTTAGGATGTGCATCTTTTCAAACTTTAGGATGTGCATCTTTTCAAACTTTAGGATGTGCATCTTTTCAAACTTTAGGATGTGCATCTTTTCAAACTTTAGGATGTGCATCTTTTCAAACTTTAGGATGTGCATCTTTTCAAACTTTAGGATGTGCATTTTTTCAAACTTTAGGATGTGCACCTTTTCTAAACTTTAGGATGTGCATCTTTTCAAACTTTAGGATGTGCATCTTTTCAAACTTTAGGATGTGCATCTTTTCAAACTTTAGGATGTGCATCTTTTCAAACTTTAGGATGTGCATCTTTTCAAACTTTAGGATGTGCACCTTTTCAAACTTTAGGATGTGCATCTTTTCAAACTTTAGGATGTGCATCTTTTCAAACTTTAGGATGTGCATCTTTTCAAACTTTAGGAGGTGCATCTTTTCAAACTTTAGGAGGTGCATCTTTTCAAACTTTAGGATGTGCATCTTTTCAAACTTTAGGATGTGCATCTTTTCAAACTTTAGGATGTGCACCTTTTCAAACTTTAGGATGTGCATCTTTTCAAACTTTAGGATGTGCATCTTTTCAAACTTTAGGATGTGCATCTTTTCAAACTTTAGGATGTGCACCTTTTCAAACTTTAGGATGTGCATCTTTTCAAACTTTAGGATGTGCATCTTTTCAAACTTTAGGATGTGCATCTTTTCAAACTTTAGGAGGTGCATCTTTTCAAACTTTAGGATGTGCATCTTTTCAAACTTTAGGATGTGCATCTTTTCAAACTTTAGGATGTGCACCTTTTCAAACTTTAGGATGTGCATCTTTTCAAACTTTAGGATGTGCATCTTTTCAAACTTTAGGATGTGCATCTTTTCAAACTTTAGGATGTGCACCTTTTCAAACTTTAGGATGTGCATCTTTTCAAACTTTAGGATGTGCATCTTTTCAAACTTTAGGATGTGCATCTTTTCAAACTTTAGGAGGTGCATCTTTTCAAACTTTAGGAGGTGCATCTTTTCAAACTTTAGGATGTGCATCTTTTCAAACTTTAGGATGTGCATCTTTTCAAACTTTAGGATGTGCATCTTTTCAAACTTTAGGAGGTGCATCTTTTCAAACTTTAGGATGTGCATCTTTTCAAACTTTAGGATGTGCATCTTTTCAAACTTTAGGATGTGCATCTTTTCAAACTTTAGGATGTGCATCTTTTCAAACTTTAGGATGTGCATCTTTTCAAACTTTAGGATGTGCATCTTTTCAAACTTTAGGATGTGCATCTTTTCAAACTTTAGGATGTGCATCTTTTCAAACTTTAGGATGTGCACCTTTTCAAACTTTAGGATGTGCATCTTTTCAAACTTTACGATGTGCATCTTTTCAAACTTTAGGATGTGCATCTTTTCAAACTTTAGGAGGTGCATCTTTTCAAACTTTAGGATGTGCATCTTTTCAAACTTTAGGATGTGCATCTTTTCAAACTTTAGGATGTGCATCTTTTCAAACTTTAGGATGTGCATCTTTTCAAACTTTAGGATGTGCATCTTTTCAAACTTTAGGATGTGCATCTTTTCAAACTTTAGGATGTGCACCTTTTCAAACTTTAGGATGTGCATCTTTTCAAACTTTAGGATGTGCATCTTTTCAAACTTTAGGATGTGCATCTTTTCAAACTGTAGGATGTGCATCTTTTCAAACTTTAGGATGTGCATCTTTTCAAACTTTAGGATGTGCATCTTTTCAAACTTTAGGATGTGCATCTTTTCAAACTTTAGGATGTGCATCTTTTCAAACTTTAGGATGTGCATCTTTTCAAACTTAAGGATGTGCAACTTTTCAAACTTTAGGATGTGCATCTTTTCAAATTTTAGGATGTGCATTTTTTCAAACTTTACGATGTGCATCTTTTCAAACTTTAGGATGTGTATCTTTTCAAACTTTACGATGTGCATCTTTTCAAACTTTAGGATGTGCATTTTTTCAAACTTTAGGATGTGCATCTTTTCAAACTTTAGGATGTGCATTTTTTCAAACTTTACGATGTGCATCTTTTCAAACTTTAGGATGTGCATCTTTTCAAACTTTAGGATGTGCATCTTTTCAAACTTTAGGATGTGCATCTTTTCTAAACTTTAGGATGTGCATCTTTTCAAACTTTAGGATGTGCATCTTTTCAAACTTTACGATGTGCATCTTTTCAAACTTTAGGATGTGCATCTTTTCAAACTTTAGGATGTGCATCTTTTCAAACTTTAGGATGTGCACCTTTTCAAACTTTAGGATGTGCATCTTTTCAAACTTTAGGATGTGCATCTTTTCAAACTTTAGGATGTGCATCTTTTCAAACTTTAGGAGGTGCATCTTTTCAAACTTTAGGAGGTGCATCTTTTCAAACTTTAGGATGTGCATCTTTTCAAACTTTAGGATGTGCATCTTTTCAAACTTTAGGATGTGCATCTTTTCAAACTTTAGGATGTGCATCTTTTCAAACTTTAGGATGTGCACCTTTTCAAACTTTAGGATGTGCATCTTTTCAAACTTTAAGATGTGCATCTTTTCAAACTTTAGGATGTGCATCTTTTCAAACTTTAGGAGGTGCATCTTTTCAAACTTTAGGAGGTGCATCTTTTCAAACTTTAGGATGTGCATCTTTTCAAACTTTAGGATGTGCATCTTTTCAAACTTTAGGAGGTGCATCTTTTCAAACTTTAGGATGTGCATCTTTTCAAACTTTAGGATGTGCATCTTTTCAAACTTTAGGATGTGCATCTTTTCAAACTTTAGGATGTGCATCTTTTCAAACTTTAGGATGTGCATCTTTTCAAACTTTAGGATGTGCATCTTTTCAAACTTTAGGATGTGCATCTTTTCAAACTTTAGGATGTGCATCTTTTCAAACTTTAGGATGTGCATCTTTTCAAACTTTAGGATGTGCACCTTTTCAAACTTTAGGATGTGAATCTTTCGAAACTTTAGGATGTGCATCTTTTCAAACTTTAGGATGTGCATCTTTTCAAACTTTAGGAGGTGCATCTTTTCAAACTTTAGGAGGTGCATCTTTTCAAACTTTAGGATGTGCATCTTTTCAAACTTTAGGATGTGCATCTTTTCAAACTTTAGGATGTGCATCTTTTCAAACTTTAGGATGTGCATCTTTTCAAACTTTAGGATGTGCATCTTTTCAAACTTTAGGATGTGCACCTTTTCAAACTTTAGGATGTGCATCTTTTCAAACTTTAGGATGTGCATCTTTTCAAACTTTAGGATGTGCATCTTTTCAAACTTTAGGAGGTGCATCTTTTCAAACTTTAGGATGTGCATCTTTTCAAACTTTAGGATGTGCATCTTTTCAAACTTTAGGATGTGCATCTTTTCAAACTTTAGGATGTGCATCTTTTCAAACTTTAGGATGTGCATCTTTTCAAACTTTAGGATGTGCATCTTTTCAAACTTTAGGATGTGCATCTTTTCAAACTTTAGGATGTGCATCTTTTCAAACTTTAGGATGTGCATCTTTTCAAACTTTAGGATGTGCATTTTTTCAAACTTTAGGATGTGCACCTTTTCTAAACTTTAGGATGTGCATCTTTTCAAACTTTAGGATGTGCATCTTTTCAAACTTTAGGATGTGCATCTTTTCAAACTTTAGGATGTGCATCTTTTCAAACTTTAGGATGTGCATCTTTTCAAACTTTAGGATGTGCACCTTTTCAAACTTTTGGATGTGCATCTTTTCAAACTTTAAGATGTGCATCTTTTCAAACTTTAGGATGTGCATCTTTTCAAACTTTAGGAGGTGCATCTTTTCAAACTTTAGGAGGTGCATCTTTTCAAACTTTAGGATGTGCATCTTTTCAAACTTTAGGATGTGCATCTTTTTAAACTTTAGGATGTGCATCTTTTCAAACTTTAGGAGGTGCATCTTTTCAAACTTTAGGATGTGCATCTTTTCAAACTTTAGGATGTGCATCTTTTCAAACTTTAGGATGTGCATCTTTTCAAACTTTAGGATGTGCATCTTTTCAAACTTTAGGATGTGCATCTTTTCAAACTTTAGGATGTGCATTTTTTCAAACTTTACGATGTGCATCTTTTCAAACTTTAGGATGTGCATCTTTTCAAACTTTAGGATGTGCATCTTTTCAAACTTTAGGATGTGCATCTTTTCTAAACTTTAGGATGTGCATCTTTTCAAACTTTAGGATGTGCATCTTTTCAAACTTTACGATGTGCATCTTTTCAAACTTTAGGATGTGCATCTTTTCAAACTTTAGGATGTGCATCTTTTCAAACTTTAGGATGTGCACCTTTTCAAACTTTAGGATGTGCATCTTTTCAAACTTTAGGATGTGCATCTTTTCAAACTTTAGGATGTGCATCTTTTCAAACTTTAGGAGGTGCATCTTTTCAAACTTTAGGAGGTGCATCTTTTCAAACTTTAGGATGTGCATCTTTTCAAACTTTAGGATGTGCATCTTTTCAAACTTTAGGATGTGCATCTTTTCAAACTTTAGGATGTGCATCTTTTCAAACTTTAGGATGTGCACCTTTTCAAACTTTAGGATGTGCATCTTTTCAAACTTTAAGATGTGCATCTTTTCAAACTTTAGGATGTGCATCTTTTCAAACTTTAGGAGGTGCATCTTTTCAAACTTTAGGAGGTGCATCTTTTCAAACTTTAGGATGTGCATCTTTTCAAACTTTAGGATGTGCATCTTTTTAAACTTTAGGATGTGCATCTTTTCAAACTTTAGGAGGTGCATCTTTTCAAACTTTAGGATGTGCATCTTTTCAAACTTTAGGATGTGCATCTTTTCAAACTTTAGGATGTGCATCTTTTCAAACTTTAGGATGTGCATCTTTTCAAACTTTAGGATGTGCATCTTTTCAAACTTTAGGATGTGCATCTTTTCAAACTTTAGGATGTGCATCTTTTCAAACTTTAGGATGTGCATCTTTTCAAACTTTAGGATGTGCATCTTTTCAAACTTTAGGATGTGCACCTTTTCAAACTTTAGGATGTGAATCTTTCGAAACTTTAGGATGTGCATCTTTTCAAACTTTAGGATGTGCATCTTTTCAAACTTTAGGAGGTGCATCTTTTCAAACTTTAGGAGGTGCATCTTTTCAAACTTTAGGATGTGCATCTTTTCAAACTTTAGGATGTGCATCTTTTCAAACTTTAGGATGTGCATCTTTTCAAACTTTAGGATGTGCATCTTTTCAAACTTTAGGATGTGCATCTTTTCAAACTTTAGGATGTGCACCTTTTCAAACTTTAGGATGTGCATCTTTTCAAACTTTAGGATGTGCATCTTTTCAAACTTTAGGATGTGCATCTTTTCAAACTTTAGGAGGTGCATCTTTTCAAACTTTAGGATGTGCATCTTTTCAAACTTTAGGATGTGCATCTTTTCAAACTTTAGGATGTGCATCTTTTCAAACTTTAGGATGTGCATCTTTTCAAACTTTAGGATGTGCATCTTTTCAAACTTTAGGATGTGCATCTTTTCAAACTTTAGGATGTGCATCTTTTCAAACTTTAGGATGTGCATCTTTTCAAACTTTAGGATGTGCATCTTTTCAAACTTTAGGATGTGCATTTTTTCAAACTTTAGGATGTGCACCTTTTCTAAACTTTAGGATGTGCATCTTTTCAAACTTTAGGATGTGCATCTTTTCAAACTTTAGGATGTGCATCTTTTCAAACTTTAGGATGTGCATCTTTTCAAACTTTAGGATGTGCATCTTTTCAAACTTTAGGATGTGCACCTTTTCAAACTTTAGGATGTGCATCTTTTCAAACTTTAGGATGTGCATCTTTTCAAACTTTAGGATGTGCATCTTTTCAAACTTTAGGAGGTGCATCTTTTCAAACTTTAGGAGGTGCATCTTTTCAAACTTTAGGATGTGCATCTTTTCAAACTTTAGGATGTGCATCTTTTCAAACTTTAGGATGTGCACCTTTTCAAACTTTAGGATGTGCATCTTTTCAAACTTTAGGATGTGCATCTTTTCAAACTTTAGGATGTGCATCTTTTCAAACTTTAGGATGTGCACCTTTTCAAACTTTAGGATGTGCATCTTTTCAAACTTTAGGATGTGCATCTTTTCAAACTTTAGGATGTGCATCTTTTCAAACTTTAGGAGGTGCATCTTTTCAAACTTTAGGATGTGCATCTTTTCAAACTTTAGGATGTGCATCTTTTCAAACTTTAGGATGTGCACCTTTTCAAACTTTAGGATGTGCATCTTTTCAAACTTTAGGATGTGCATCTTTTCAAACTTTAGGATGTGCACCTTTTCAAACTTTAGGATGTGCATCTTTTCAAACTTTAGGATGTGCATCTTTTCAAACTTTAGGATGTGCATCTTTTCAAACTTTAGGAGGTGCATCTTTTCAAACTTTAGGAGGTGCATCTTTTCAAACTTTAGGATGTGCATCTTTTCAAACTTTAGGATGTGCATCTTTTCAAACTTTAGGATGTGCATCTTTTCAAACTTTAGGAGGTGCATCTTTTCAAACTTTAGGATGTGCATCTTTTCAAACTTTAGGATGTGCATCTTTTCAAACTTTAGGATGTGCATCTTTTCAAACTTTAGGATGTGCATCTTTTCAAACTTTAGGATGTGCATCTTTTCAAACTTTAGGATGTGCATCTTTTCAAACTTTAGGATGTGCATCTTTTCAAACTTTAGGATGTGCATCTTTTCAAACTTTAGGATGTGCACCTTTTCAAACTTTAGGATGTGCATCTTTTCAAACTTTACGATGTGCATCTTTTCAAACTTTAGGATGTGCATCTTTTCAAACTTTAGGAGGTGCATCTTTTCAAACTTTAGGATGTGCATCTTTTCAAACTTTAGGATGTGCATCTTTTCAAACTTTAGGATGTGCATCTTTTCAAACTTTAGGATGTGCATCTTTTCAAACTTTAGGATGTGCATCTTTTCAAACTTTAGGATGTGCATCTTTTCAAACTTTAGGATGTGCACCTTTTCAAACTTTAGGATGTGCATCTTTTCAAACTTTAGGATGTGCATCTTTTCAAACTTTAGGATGTGCATCTTTTCAAACTGTAGGATGTGCATCTTTTCAAACTTTAGGATGTGCATCTTTTCAAACTTTAGGATGTGCATCTTTTCAAACTTTAGGATGTGCATCTTTTCAAACTTTAGGATGTGCATCTTTTCAAACTTTAGGATGTGCATCTTTTCAAACTTAAGGATGTGCAACTTTTCAAACTTTAGGATGTGCATCTTTTCAAATTTTAGGATGTGCATTTTTTCAAACTTTACGATGTGCATCTTTTCAAACTTTAGGATGTGTATCTTTTCAAACTTTACGATGTGCATCTTTTCAAACTTTAGGATGTGCATTTTTTCAAACTTTAGGATGTGCATCTTTTCAAACTTTAGGATGTGCATTTTTTCAAACTTTACGATGTGCATCTTTTCAAACTTTAGGATGTGCATCTTTTCAAACTTTAGGATGTGCATCTTTTCAAACTTTAGGATGTGCATCTTTTCTAAACTTTAGGATGTGCATCTTTTCAAACTTTAGGATGTGCATCTTTTCAAACTTTACGATGTGCATCTTTTCAAACTTTAGGATGTGCATCTTTTCAAACTTTAGGATGTGCATCTTTTCAAACTTTAGGATGTGCACCTTTTCAAACTTTAGGATGTGCATCTTTTCAAACTTTAGGATGTGCATCTTTTCAAACTTTAGGATGTGCATCTTTTCAAACTTTAGGAGGTGCATCTTTTCAAACTTTAGGAGGTGCATCTTTTCAAACTTTAGGATGTGCATCTTTTCAAACTTTAGGATGTGCATCTTTTCAAACTTTAGGATGTGCATCTTTTCAAACTTTAGGATGTGCATCTTTTCAAACTTTAGGATGTGCACCTTTTCAAACTTTAGGATGTGCATCTTTTCAAACTTTAAGATGTGCATCTTTTCAAACTTTAGGATGTGCATCTTTTCAAACTTTAGGAGGTGCATCTTTTCAAACTTTAGGAGGTGCATCTTTTCAAACTTTAGGATGTGCATCTTTTCAAACTTTAGGATGTGCATCTTTTTAAACTTTAGGATGTGCATCTTTTCAAACTTTAGGAGGTGCATCTTTTCAAACTTTAGGATGTGCATCTTTTCAAACTTTAGGATGTGCATCTTTTCAAACTTTAGGATGTGCATCTTTTCAAACTTTAGGATGTGCATCTTTTCAAACTTTAGGATGTGCATCTTTTCAAACTTTAGGATGTGCATCTTTTCAAACTTTAGGATGTGCATCTTTTCAAACTTTAGGATGTGCATCTTTTCAAACTTTAGGAGGTGCATCTTTTCAAACTTTAGGATGTGCATCTTTTCAAACTTTAGGATGTGCATCTTTTCAAACTTTACGATGTGCATCTTTTCAAACTTTAGGATGTGCATCTTTTCAAACTTTAGGATGTGCATCTTTTCAAACTTTAGGATGTGCACCTTTTCAAACTTTAGGATGTGCATCTTTTCAAACTTTAGGATGTGCATCTTTTCAAACTTTAGGATGTGCATCTTTTCAAACTTTAGGAGGTGCATCTTTTCAAACTTTAGGAGGTGCATCTTTTCAAACTTTAGGATGTGCATCTTTTCAAACTTTAGGATGTGCATCTTTTCAAACTTTAGGATGTGCATCTTTTCAAACTTTAGGATGTGCATCTTTTCAAACTTTAGGATGTGCACCTTTTCAAACTTTAGGATGTGCATCTTTTCAAACTTTAGGATGTGCATCTTTTCAAACTTTAGGATGTGCATCTTTTCAAACTTTAGGAGGTGCATCTTTTCAAACTTTAGGAGGTGCATCTTTTCAAACTTTAGGATGTGCATCTTTTCAAACTTTAGGATGTGCATCTTTTTAAACTTTAGGATGTGCATCTTTTCAAACTTTAGGAGGTGCATCTTTTCAAACTTTAGGATGTGCATCTTTTCAAACTTTAGGATGTGCATCTTTTCAAACTTTAGGATGTGCATCTTTTCAAACTTTAGGATGTGCATCTTTTCAAACTTTAGGATGTGCATCTTTTCAAACTTTAGGATGTGCATCTTTTCAAACTTTAGGATGTGCACCTTTTCAAACTTTAGGAGGTGCATCTTTTCAAACTTTAGGATGTGCATCTTTTCAAACTTTAGGATGTGCATCTTTTCAAACTTTAGGATGTGCATCTTTTCAAACTTTAGGATGTGCACCTTTTCAAACTTTAGGATGTGCACCTTTTCAAACTTTAGGATGTGCATCTTTTCAAACTTTAGGATGTGCATCTTTTTAAACTTTAGGATGTGCATCTTTTCAAACTTTAGGATGTGCATCTTTTCAAACTTTAGGAGGTGCACCTTTTCAAACTTTAGGATGTGCACCTTTTCAAACTTTACGATGTGCATCTTTTCAAACTTTAGGATGTGCATCTTTTCAAACTTTAGGATGTGCATCTTTTCAAACTTTGGGATGTGCATCTTTTCAAACTTTAGGATGTGCATCTTTTCAAACTTTAGGATGTGCATCTTTTCAAACTTTAGGATGTGCATTTTTTCAAACTTTAGGATGTGCATCTTTTCAAACTTTAGGAGGTGCACCTTTTCAAACTTTAGGATGTGCACCTTTTCAAACTTTACGATGTGCATCTTTTCAAACTTTAGGATGTGCATCTTTTCAAACTTTAGGATGTGCATCTTTTCAAACTTTAGGATGTGCATCTTTTCAAACTTAAAGATGTGCATCTTTTCAAACATTAGGATGTGCATCTTTTCAAACTTTAGGATGTGTATCTTTTCAAACTTTAGGATGTGCATCTTTTCAAACTTTAGGATGTGCATCTTTTCAAACTTTGGGATGTGCATCTTTTCAAACTTTAGGATGTGCATCTTTTCAAACTTTAGGATGTGCATTTTTTCAAACTTTACGATGTGCATCTTTTCAAACTTTAGGATGTGCATCTTTTCAAACTTTAGGATGTGTATCTTTTCAAACTTTAGGATGTGCATCTTTTCAAACTTTAGGATGTTTATATCCTAATATCTTATCTATATATCAAGAATCACACATATATAAACAAACTCCAAACAAATACATTCTGAATATTCTGAATATATGCTGGATTGATAGTGGATCTGTGTATGTGTCCATGTTTAGATGTTTATGTATATCAATGTCCGTTTATTAATCTGTTTGTTTAATTAGGTGTGTTTGGGTATGTATTAGAGTTTGTTTATATATGTGTGATTCTTGATATATAGATAAGATATTTTTACTTGAGTGAGTCTGTAAAGCTGGGTGGGCCAGAAAGCAGAGAGCAATAAAATGAGGACAAGAAAAAAGGCAATGGAGACGCCATAAAGGGTAATAATAAAAAAGACACAACCACTGGCTAAAAAGGGCAACAAGTGAAATAGGTAATCCAATACTAATTCATAAGAAATAGAAAATTCTAGATCCCAAAAAGCGTTATTTAAGATAGAAAATTCTTCAAATCCATCCATTTCTCGAAAATTCTTGGTCTGATGAGGTTGACTTTCTTGGAAAAGTGCAACCGAAACATGTATGCACATATGTAACCAATAATGTTTGTATAAATAAAAATTTATACTTATATATATATATATATATATATATATATAATATTTTAATAAATAAATATTAATTATTTTTTATCTACGGACACTAGTGTTTCTTGCTTTTGCTTTTGCTTTATCAGTGTTGGAGAGATGATAATTACTGCTCACTGAGGGATTCGATCCCGATCACAAAGTCTCCAGTGATTCTGCAGCTCAGCACCTTACCCGACGGCCACCAACAATCACCACGAGATATGAAAGAGACTTAAGATCTATATTGTCAAGGGAGCGGAAGAAAATAGAAAGCACGTAAGGAAAACTCGATTCCTTAAAACAGAGTATATATATATATCAGGGTGGGCAAAAATAAGGGTCCTATTTTTTAAAATTCATAACTTTTTTATTTATTGATTTAAAAAATTTTTTTTTAGAATAAGTAAAGGACCCCTTCCGAAGCAAGCATGAGCCGTATTAGCCCTAAGGAACGTACCCTCATTTAGAAAACATTATTTTTGCTTAAAAAACTCAAAACAGTGTAAAAAACAATACTTTAGTTTTTGTAAGTTTTAAGAAGTGTTTTTCGGCTAAAATTTGTTTTGTTTATTTCAAAAAATCTCGGAAGGGCCAGTCTACACACACATAAAGTTTGGTGAGTTTAACTTTTATTTTGTGGAAGTTATTCAAATTCAAGTTATTCAAATTTAAAGATAGGACCCTTATTTTGGCCCACCCTGTATATATATCTATATCTATCTCTATCTCTATATATATATATATCTATATATATATATATATATACAATAATATTTTTTTAAATAAATATTAAATATTTAAATACCTAGAGACATCGATGTTTCATGCTAACGCAATATTCAGTCTAGGAACTAATTTTCAACGGTCGGTGGGCGCGAACCCCGAACACAAATCGCCACTGATTCGTAGTCGGTGATCTTAACCAAAGGGCCATCGCAAATTAATTAGTAAATGCAGAATAACTTTAACTGTAAATAGCGACACGTGGCCGTTATTTACCAGGCAGCTCAGAGTGACCTTCGAACCGGTGTTCGGATCTCGCATTATATATATATATATTCACCGATTGTTCTTAATTCGGCCATTTTTTTTCGAGCGCTTTCGACTTTCTTAGCCATCTTCAGGATTAGGTTTTTTTTTTTTTTTTAAATAAGAAGACTTTAGTTAATGTTTTATAGGTATCGTTAAGGGCGAATGAAAGAGAGAAGAGTGTGTGTGGTTGAGTTCATTTTATTCTATCGTTTGTGTGTTTGGTTTTATTGTTCATTTATTTATTTTATTAATTCTAATTTTTACTATTATTTATTTATTTATTATTATTTATTCCTATTATTACTATTATTACCATTATTTATTTATTTATTTTTTATTTTATTTACTTATTTATTTATTTTTTTATTATTACTTTATTTTCATTTAATTATGGAATACTTTTAATATGTTCGTACCTGCGTTGAAAGCTATTTTGTTAATGTTAGGCTGTTTAGTTTTAATGAATATTGCTTCTAGTATTTTAAGTCTGTTTATGCAGTTATTTTTTGTGTATATTATTTTTGTGTAAGATGTAAATATTTTCCGTATATCGGCCGACTGTAGTCTTTTGTTATGTGTAGTAATGTGACGTTGGATGGCGCTGGTATCGGATAAATGGTAAGTTTGGCGTCGAGAGAGAGTTGTTGTAGTATGGCCAATATAGGTGTTATGTATTTGTTCTGTTTGGGTTGTAGGGAGACATTTCTTAAAAGGGCATGAGAACATATATATATATATATATATATATATATATATATATATATATATATATATATATATATATATATATATAACGTTAGTTTGGCTGAGAGTTGTATTGACGGTGTTATATATATATATATATATATATATATATATATATATATATATATATATATATATATTAATGTGTGTGTGTTTATCGTTCAAGTTTCAAAGTATTGCATGGAAAGTTAATAAAATTGAAATATAAGCCAAATTAGCAATACAAGATTAATTTTTTTTCTTACATTAATCCTATCGATTACGGAATAAAATTCCTTCTTCAGGGGTGACCAGCATTGAGTCATTTTTTGGCTTATATTTCAATTTTATTAACTTTCCATGCAATACTTTGAAACTTGAACGATAAACACACACACATTACTTGATAGCGTGCCAACGCATTCTTCGTTCGACACCGGTTTTTTGAATTCTACCCGCCATTCATAACAGCTAGGCGATGACGTCGTACCATCATTGACGTTTATCAAATTAACAAAGAAATAAGTTTCTTTATTCTTGTCTTTTGATGAAAAAAAAAAATGACTCAATACTGGTCACCCCTGAAGAAGGAATTTTATTCCGTAATCGATAGGATTAATGTAAGAAAAAAAAAATTAATCTTGTATTGCTAATTTGGCTTATATTTCAATTTTTTATATATATATATATATATATGTATATATATATATGTAATAGCGGGGAGGTAAACCAACGTATCATAATCCCCAAAAGCTAAGGAATATTTTGTGTGAATAAAATAAATAGAAAAAAAGGCGTCAGAAAAACCCAAACGTTGATTGACTCAGCTTTAGTATAATCATAGATAATAAACTGTCACGGCCAAGGAATTTGTCCGCATTGCTTCTGTGAGTTCATTGCCGTAAACGATCTGTCTTAAATCGATATTCAATATAGCCAATTCATTATGAGAGAGCAAAAGATCGAAGACAAAGGAATTATCTGGCGAGATATTCTTGGCGGTCACTTCGAGACTATAACGAAACCATATGACCTCCATTAGCATTCGCACAATGTCTTCAAGTGTCGCATTCTGATTCAGTTCTTACCTGATATCTGAGCAATTCTGGAGATGCCGGTGGTGATGTAGATAACGCCACAGACTGACGACTCGGCGTTCTATGTTCGAATTTCGTAGGTTCCATTTGTAATTCTAATTAGTGGTGTCACATAGGTAAAGGAGCATCACCATAACAAACACACCATACAGTAATTTGACCCAACAATGTCATTTAATCATTAATATTGTAATCTGCCTTAAATCCATACATTTTTTAATCTATCAAGAAGGATTAAACGAGAAAAAAAGAGGATAAAAAATATATGCTTATACTTTTGACAAGGGTGTATTTCACCGAAAGTACTGAAGTTTTTAAAGTAAATAAATAATTTATTTAAAAAAACATACATAAATGCGTTGTCCAGGTTTTCAAAATATTTTTTCAAAATATTGTCCTTATTATTGCCATTTCATCAACGCTTCCAAGTGTGACTTTTCATTATATATATATATATATATATATATATATATATATATATATATATATATATATATATATATATATATATATATAGAGAGAGAGAGAGAGAGAGAGAGAGAGAAATAGAGAGAGAGAAAGAGAGAGAGAGAAAGAGAGAGAGAGAGAATCGTAGTTTGCTTGAAGCATTGCTGGGAATAGTAGTAGTATGTTTTTAAAAGGCTGTGGGCAATGCAAATTCCGGGTAAGATGTAAGCTGGAAGGAACAAAAATAATAAATCAGATACGAAATGTTTCGTATTCGATTTATTATTTTTGTTCCTTCTAGCTTACATCTTACCCGGAATTTGCATTGCCCACAGCCTTTTAAAAACATACTATATATATATATATATATATATATATATATATATATATATATATATATATATATAAGCATGTACATATAGACGTGTGAGTCTGCGTGTCTACAACAAATTTGTCCCAAATGATTGACGTAGAAGGCAAAACGATTATAATTCACGAAGCGTTACTGATAGGTCGGCAGGCAGACTTTTATTGTTATCGCGTTGGAATAACTAACAATGATGATTGTAGCCAAACTGACAGCTTAAAGAATTCCAGTGATATTCGTCATTATCTGCGAGTGCCAATTCTACCTCTCCCTCCCAAGAAAAGACTAAGACATCCGGTTTTCAGATTTATGACGCAACTTTCATTTGCCCATATGCTAATAAGCGTTATTTAAATGTATGGCAAATAGGCAAACGGTGTTTATCAGAAAACTGTTCCTTATGATTTTCGTTCGCTTAGAGTTGGGCGGAAGTTTTAATTTCACTATCTAGAATACGTGCTAATAAAAAAGCAATTTCTCCGGGAATATTCTGTATTGGATACGTTATTATAATGTTTAATTTATTTTATTTTAATTCTATTTATAACAAAAACAAAAAAAACTATAAGACTGTTTAAAAATTAAAGTATTTAAAAAATATTTTCAATATAAACTCTGGTGATACCAGATCAGGCTGCCCTGTGGCTCCCTGAGACGAAATTCACCTACATTGACGTTTTTTTTTTTTTTTTTTTTTTTTTTTTTTTGTAAAACTTAATTATGTTCTACAAAACCAAAAACAAAAACAACAGCCCCTCTCCCTTTCTCCCTCCCCTTTTTTATTTTATTTTTAGAACTTGAAGCATAAATCTTTTACTATAATGACCAGATTCGGCATTAAATAACCCAAAAAGGGTTGATATGCCGTAAAACAAAACTACCAAACCAAAAACGATGATTAAACATTTGAAGATATAAAGAACTTGAAGCATAAAAACTTTTACTATAATGACCAGATTCGGCATTAAATAACCCAAAAAGGGTTGATATGCCGTAAAACAAAACTACCAAACCAAAAACGATGATTAAACATTTGAAGATATAAAGAACTTGAAGCATAAAAACTTTTACTATAATGACCAGATTCGGCATTAAATAACCCAAAAAGGGTTGATATGCCGTAAAACAAAACTACCAAACCAAAAACGATGATTAAACATTTGAAGATATAAAGAACTTGAAGCATAAAAACTTTTACTATAATGACCAGATTCGGCATTAAATAACCCAAAAAGGGTTGATATGCCGTAAAACAAAACTACCAAACCAAAAACGATGATTAAACATTTGAAGATATAAAGAACTTGAAGCGTAAAAACTTTTACTATAATGACCAGATTCGGCATTAAATAACCCAAAAAGGGTTGATATGCCGTAAAACAAAACTACCAAACCAAAAACGATGATTAAACATTTGAAGATATAAAGAACTTGAAGCGTAAAAACTTTTACTATAATGACCAGATTCGGCATTAAATAACCCAAAAAGGGTTGATATGCCGTAAAACAAAACTACCAAACCAATATAAACTGTTTAAAAAAGTATTTTTAACAAACAAAAAAAACATTGATGATTTATAAAAAGAAACTTTCAGTTATAAAAAAAACCGTTTGATTTGATTATTTTTAATAAAAATAAACAAAAAAACAAAAAAACCATTAAATTTCCAAGTAGAAAATTTGATTTTCTTATGTGTTAATAATTAAAAAAAAACATTGATTATTTATTTAAATTTTTTTTAGTTATTTAATAAACGTTTGATTTGATTATTTTTAATAAAAAAAACAAAAAAAAACAAAAAACATTAAATTTCCAATTTCAAAAAGCCGTTTGATTTTCTTATGTTTTAATACTTAAAAAAAAACATCGATTATTTCTAAAAAAATTTTTAAGTTATAAAAACAACGTTTGATTTGATTATTTTTAATAAAAAGAAACAATTAAATTTCCAATTACAAAAAGCAGTTTGATTTTCTTATGTGTTAATAATTAAAAAAAAAATAACATCCGACCTAAAATCTAAAAGGGAACAGTTTTCTGATAACACCGTTTGCTTTTTTCCAAATTTATCAACGGAAGACGCCATTAAGAAAAATCTTCTCTTTAACCAAATGTATTAACAAGTCGCGCGTGCGTGGTCCCCCTCTTTTTCTGAGGTCAAGGATGCTCATTTTATGTCCAGAACAATTGTCTCTACATTTTGGTCAAGTTTCAGAAAAATTGAATGTATGGATCAAACGTTATGGGAGAAAAGGGTCATTTTTTGCTATTTTGGGGGCTTTTGACCCGCTGGGGGCGCGAACCAGATTTTTTCTAAGGTCAGCGATACTTATTTTCTATTAGGAACAATTGCCTCAACATTTTGGCCAAGTTTAAGAGAAATTGAATGGATGGATGAAAAATTATGGAGCAAAAATGTTATTTTTTGCCATTTCGGGGCCTTTTGACCTTCTGGGAGGAGGGCTAACCAGATTTCTTTTTAAAAATAGGAGAATGTCACTTTCTAACCTGACCAAAGTTACAACTTCATGCAAAATTTCAGAGAAAAATCCGGATGGACGGACGGACGGACGGACGGACGGACATGCCTCAAAACATAAGTCTCCCGATTTTATAAATCGGTGGACCAACAACCAACTGAATACAAAACCTAATCTGGGTAAGAAGTCTTTATCATTACTCGCTAATATTCTGAAATATTCCCAAAACAATGGATTGAATCAATGCTTAAAAGGCTATTAACGATACTAGCAAATATATGCTCCCTTCAATCCCCTGATTTTTTCTAGCCTGGGATGATGGTATCTCGACAAACATATACTACACTATTCCCAAGCGAGGAGGTAACTCCACTTTTTTTTTTATCCTACTGCTGTTTGTCTGTTAACAAAAAAGCCCTACACCAAGATCAAACACAATTTTTCCCGAGTAGAATGTTACGTGAACTCCAAATGGTGATATTAATTTAATTATTTTTTTTGCCATAATATTGTGGGGTCTGCGTTCGCGCTGAACATCCATAAACAGAAAAGGTGAAAATAGGAAATAAGAGTTAAAAGGTGACATGGGGTTCGGGACTAGGAGCAGGGGTACATAAAGATCCTTATTCATTCATAGACAACACCGCGGTGACTACGGGCGAAGAAAGAAAATACATAAATGAACAAAGAAATAATTAAAGAAAGAAAGAAAGAAGAAACTGTTGCGTTTACGGGTTTCCATAGTTGAAAAGCAGAGCGTGGAGCGTGGCTTCTTGGTCTTTTGGCTAAGATCAAAGTGTAGTATCTGTTCCAATGGATACTACACCCCTTAGACCGGTATCGTCTTGGCCTTCGGGTCTTGATTAACGTGGGTTTGTCCTGTGCAGTTCTAGGAGGACCACCCTCCCAGGCTTCGCCTCCCCTCTTTGGGGTGGAGTAAGTTTATCGCTTACTGCCTGAGGCGGCCCTACCGGGGAATGCCGACGGGGCTGCCCAGACATTTTTTGTAGGCCAGAGTGCTAACCTTCTCGGGCGCTGGCTTTTCAAATCCCATTTTCCCGACCTTGTGTCACATCTGACCTTGTGGGAGGAAGATAAATAAAACAAAGAAAGAAAGAAAGAAAGAATAAACTGTTGCGTTTAGGGGTTTCCATAGTTGAAAAGGCAGAGCGTGGAGCCGTGCCGTGCCGATTCAAAATCAGCTGAGGGTGATCACGTGACTGTCAGGTTGAGTCATCATCTGAGTTTACGCGGCTTTTCAATCGATATGTCAGTATCCGGACAGAACAAAGGCGGCCGATCGGCATAAGAGAATCTCAAGGGGTGGGAGTAACAAAAAGGGGTATTGGTAGAAGAACGAAAGAGAGAGAGAGAGAGAGAGAGGGAGAGAGAGAGAGGGAACGGGAGAGGGGGATTAATATGGTCGAATAAGAAACGTAGAGGTTATCATTATTTTAAATTCATAGAAATGTCGAGGCATCTTTATAATGGGCTCTGTCCGTCGATCACGTTCAAATTTGAAATCAAGGGAGGCGCGAGAGCGCTCTATCCCTTAATAGACCACACGAATGGCCTATGCTGGAAAACTCATTTCTTTGATCAATCATAACTCAAAAACCAATAAACCAAATTGGTTAAAACTTTGCACAAAATTTTTATTTGATAGGTTCTATAAGTGTGTAGAATTTCAGCATCATTAGTCAAGGCAACCCAGAGATCCAGAAAGGTCAGGAGTGATTTTGTGTTATCCGTGTGTACGTACATACGTACGTATGTGTCACTCTGTATCTCATCAACTATTTGATAGATTCAGCTGATTTTTGGCAGAGATAGAGGTTCTAGAGTCTAGTTGATGGTATTTTAATTTCAGTTTACCATATACCTTAGTTTTCCAGAAAATTCGAAAAAACCTTAAAAATGACCATTGTATTGAGGCATAGCCTTTACAAAAGTAGTGACATTCCATGATAAATGCCAGTATACTGAAATCATATGCCCTTAATAGAGTTAAGATGAAAACTCATATACACTAAATGTACAAAAGCAAGGAAATTCCCAAATGTTTACACTTTTATTGTCATTAAGGGTATGCGAGCACAACAGGGCTATGTATTTTACTGGTAGGAATTTTTCTTCAGCGCACCTCACACACTTCATCCACTCATGCATAGAGATTTATACTGTAGTGATGTGATAATGAAATGGCTTGGTTGATATGTAGTCATACCCTTAATTAATGACAATAAAAGTGTAAAAATTTGGGAATTTCCTTGCTTTTGTACATTTAGTGTATATGAATTTTCATCTTAACCCTATTAAGGGCATATGAGTTCAATACACTGACATTTTTCATGGAATAGACATTTAAGTCTCTGTGTGTCACTTAAGTTTGAAATAGCTTTTTCACTTGTATCTGAACTGTTGGAAATAAGTCATTCATCGTCCACTATAACTATGCACAGTCTACGGCTACGCACCAAGAAAACAGGGCTGTTAAACCTGACATAGTGATATGGGAAAAGAGAGAAAGTAGCAACCCTAGTTAAAGTCAGTGTCCTTAATGATGCTGGCTTGTACATAACTGAGAGAGAGAAGATGACGAAATACCAACATCTCACGCACGACATGAAACAAAATTGAAATCTTAGGAAGATCTCCATCATTCCCGTACTCATAAGAGCAACCGGGCTCGTTAAAAAGAATTTCAGAAACTACCTGGAGAATATACCCGGTGAACCAAGTGCAAGAGGGATCTAAACAATTGCACTTAAAGGGACGGTAAGAATCTTAAAAAGATCTCTCGGTGAGAGTCTCTGAAATAGAGAGGGGTGTCTAGCTGATACCCAGCAAAAAAAAAAAAAATGATAATCAAATTGAAAAAAAAAGAAAAAGAAACTCTTGCAGTCCGTAAGTCTGTCACGATAAAGTTCGAAATATCATTTTTATCGCTAAACGCGTAGTTTGGGTGGCCGTAGCTTAAGAATATTCGATCTTGTTTTTTTTGTTGTTTTTTTTGTTGCTTTTTTTATATGCAAGGGATGTTGAAATTGCGTTCTGTATTTTTAAATTAAATTTGATTTATTGGATTCAGTTTCAACCAGGCATACAGAAAGAAATTACACCAATCACAATCATAAGTCATGTATACTAAATGCCCTGAAAACCATGCTGGTCTTGATTCTGAATTTCTTTTTATTTGATAATAATATAACTCAGACAGAAGCGAGTTTAATATATTTGTTTGGCCCTCGATAGCTATCCCAACACCTCAAGTGACTTGGGAAAAGTGCACAGTAAAAGTAAGTTAACAAAAGGTATAACAACTTTTTTCTCTCTCTTTCTCTCTCTTTCTTTCTCTCTCTCTCTTTCTCTCTCTCTTTCTCTCTTTCTCTCTCTCTCTCTATTTCTCTCTTTCTCTTTCTCTCTTTCTCTCTCTCTCTCTTTCTCTCTCTCTCTCTCTCTCTCTCTCTCTCTCTCTTCCTCTCTTTCTCTCTCGCTCCATCTCTCTTTCTATCTCTCTTTCTCTCTCTTTCTCTCTCTCTCAATCTCTCTTTCTATCTCTTTCTATATATATCTCCCCTCCCACTCTCTCTTTCTCTCTCTCTCCATCTCTCTTTCTCCCTTTCTATCTCTCTCTATATATATTTCCCTATCTCTCTCTCTTTTTCTCTCTCTTTCTCTCTCTCTCTCTCTCTTTCTCTCTTTCTATCTCTCTCTATATATCTCCCCCATTCTCTCTATATATCTTTCTTACTATCTCTCTTTCTCTTTCTCTCTCTCTTTCTCTCTTGCTTACTCTCTTTCTCTTTCTTTCTCTTTCTTTCTCTCTCTTTCTCTCTCTCTCTCTCTCAATCTCTCTTTCTATCTCTTTCTATATATATCTCCCCTCCCACTCTCTCTCTCTATCTCTCTCTCTCTCTCTTGCTATCTTCATATACATCTCTCATTGGTCTCGTACTCCAAACTGTAAGAGTTGTGAAGAAAAAACTATCTTTTCGTTTGTGAGAGTTCTAACGTCTGAATTAAATCCTTGCTGTATTAATAAACCTGCCATCTGCAACAAGAGAGACACGTCTGATTGATGACCAACTCGAATCTGTGCGACAAACACTACATTAAAAGAACCTTTCTTTGCGATTTTCTAATAACGGGGCAGTTTGATCAGCGACACTACATTAGCTGTAAACAACTCATTCAGACGCAATTCGCTTTCGTCAGAATCATCAGATTTTACACTAGATAAAAAAAGAAAAATATCTCAACACCAACAACGAACGGACGGAGTTTTTGTCGAGTGCCAAACAAATATGATCCCAGATGAGATCAATTGCCAACGATTACAACTTGATGGCGCTAATAATGATCTCAAGTGAAGCCGACGTGCCAATCGGTAATTCGCGTCAAGGATAAAAACGCAGATCGTAAACTGGTAGAAGTTAGCGTCTATAATTATTTTCGTTTCGAAATATATTTTTTATTTATAGAAATCGCTCCAGACAAGGCATGAAGCCACTTGATGTAAGAAGTTAACAAGAACAAATATGGTTATCGCAAAGACAGGAGATGCTTATTGGCCTTAGTCTTGAACGGATCAAGGTTATAGGTACGAGGAAAAACAGTCAGCAGGAAGAGAGTTCCACAAGCCTGCAGTTCTTGGAAAGAAGCTACTGGAATAGGAAATTGTATTACAATGAGGTATCAAAACAGCGAATTGATGGAGACCACTAGACCAACGAGTCAAACGAGCTGGAACAAAAGAAGCGGGGGAATAGAGCACATAATTCTGAAGAACACATGCCATAATAGTATTTATAGAAAAAAACTGAGACTAGCAACATCACGTCTGAGAGAGAGGGTGCAGAGAAGAAGAAAGGGTAGGGCCAATCAGGTGTCAGGTAATTCTGGTCTAGAGGTAAAACGCTAGACAACGAATATTTACATCGAGGGTTTAATCCCTGCCCGGGTAGTCATGCTGATGACCGCTCATAGCCAGGAATTAACACACGGTGAATTTATTTGAAAAATAAAAATAATTATGCGGCGCGTGCGACAAAGACGTTAAAAAGGGAAAAGGCGAGAAAGAAAATGAAAAAAAGAAGAAACGTAAAAAATGGAACATGGATGAAATGCAGTAAAATATAAGTGGTACTTTAACCGAATTCGGAGTTATGTATGCAGTGGCGAGGTATATTGCATTGTTTGAGTGTGGTTCTTTGCCAGATATTTGTTTAAGAAATAAGATCTGAGTGTAAGTTTACGTTAGATGGTGATGAGAGAAGGATTACAGTGCTTTTGATGCATTTGCGGCGTGGGAGAGAGGATTCGGTTTTGAGGAGGGCGCAGTTTGTAAAATCAAAATTGTCGATGAAAGTCTTTCTGTTAGTGGGGTTATTATGTTTATGTTTATAAATGTGGGATTTTATATTTCTGAACATTTCGCCGATATAAAACATCGGACATAAGGCACATTTCATTTTGTAAATGTCGGATAGGGAAGAAGTGTCCTTAGGGCGTTGGTGGAGACGAGGGTTTGATTTTGAAAAGAAATAGATATGGGACCATTTGGAAGAACCATGTAAGATTTATTTTTAACAATCTTGTCGGTGTTATTTGTGATGTTTGCGTTGTTATGAGGGGAAATTTTTATTATGTAAGTCTGTTTTGTTGTTGCAGATATGAAAAGCTCTGCGTTCAGCGTTTTGAATGAAAAATGTAAAGCTTTGTAAGTGTTCTCAGTAGAGGTTTCTTCACGGCGGAGGTTAGGGTTAGGGTTAAGGTTAGGGTTAGGGTTAGGGTTAGAGTTTAGGGTAAGTGTTAGGGTTAGGGTTAGCATTAGGTTAGGTTTAGGGGTTAGAGTTAGGGTTAGGGCTGCAAATTATATAATCTTTTATTTTAATTTTTATATCTTTTTGTTTTTGCCGGGGATGGGGCATCCTACTGGATGCCAGACATTCATCGGCTATATCAGACACTCCAGCCGAGAGATTTTTTAAAGATTCTAACCGTCCCTTTAAGTGCAATTGTTTGTATTTCTCTTGCACTCGGTTAACCGGGTATATTCGCCAGATAACTTTTAAAATTCTTTTTCATTAGTCCTGTTGCTCCTACAATTACTGGTATGATGGAGATTTTCCTAAGATTCCAGTTTCTTTTCATGTCGTACATAAGACCTTGGTATTTCGTAATCTTTTCCCTTTCAGCTCTGTTCAATCCTGCATCATTAGGGACACTAACTTCAACTAGGGTTGCTACTTTCTCCCTTTTGTCCCATATTACGATGTCAGGTTTAACAGCTCCGTTTTCTAGATATGTAGCTGTATGGATTGCATAGTCATAGTGGATGGTGTATAACTTATTTCCAACTGTTCTTTCTGGTACATACTCCCAGGACTTGCTGCTACACTGGATATTCAACTTTTTACAAATAGTCCAGTGAAGATATTTACACACTCTGTTGTGTCGCATTGTATAATAGCCATCCCCCAGGAGAACCTTACAACTGGATGTCAGGTGGCTCACAGTCTCTACTTGTGTGGCAGAACCTGCACTTGTTATTGTTGCTGAGACCACTCATCTTTTTAAAGGCATTGGTCATCAAACCTTGATCGTAGGCAGCCATTATCATTCTCTCCTGGTCATAGTGGAGAGATCTTCTATTCAGCCAGTCTACAGAGCCTTCCTCATCTGTATATTCCCCGGATTATTCACCTAGGAAATACTTAGCACATTGTTGGTTGGCCCATTCTTCCAGTTTTCTGGAATGGAAGGTCTTGGTGTATTTCTGGCGCCTTTTGCGAACTATTTCTGTGGCAGGCTTCTTGTCCGTTTCTGCCTCATTTGTAAGACAGTCCTGTCCAAAATCTTTGGTCAGTTTTGTGATAGAGGTTGTTCTGCTTGCTCTGGTTTCTTGATGTTGGAATATCGTCATAAGGTTTGGGTTCTGGGAGCTCATCAGATATTGGCCGGTGCTCACAATAGTGGCTCGATGTTGATGGTCAATTTCTGAGAGACACATTTCTGAGAGTAAACGAGCCTATGACATTCAAGATTTTATTCTATTCTGTGGTCGAATTAAAAATGTATCAGTTCATTTTTATTCGTTGGGTTTCTATAAACTAAGAAGTTTGGGCCGTTTGGGATGTTGTGCAGATTGATATCAAGAAAGTTGAAGATGCGATTATTTTCTAATTCGGAAGTGAAGGAAATGGTGTGTTCAATTTTGTTTAGTTTGTTGACCATGTCAGGGAGACACACATACACACACACACACACACACACATATATATATATAAATATGTATATATATATATTGACCGAAGGTTCGATCCTTGTCTAAGTTAGCCATGCTGATGACGGCTGTGATCTAGAAACACGTGTCTATGGATAACGTTTATGTACGTATACAATTAATATATATATATATATATATATATATATATATATATATATATATATATATATATATATATACAAACGAAAAATACGTTTTAAACAGTTAAGGGTGACTAATAACGCAATCTTCTGCATCTTTATCACTTAGGAAGTGAAACAATCAAAATAGTAGTCAGCACAAAGTAATAAACGCTACAATCACCAATAAAAATAATTACATAACTATATATATATGGATTGACAGAGAGAGAGAGAGAGAGAGAGAGAGAGAGAGAGAGATAAAGTACAGGATATATAATAAAATGAACATTTGTAGGGACAGAATGTATGAAAGACAGAGAAGAAAAATAAATAAACATATCCTGTGCTCAACTGTTTTTCTTTTCTGTCTTTTATATATACATACATATACATACATCTCTCTTTCTCTCTCTCTCTCTCTCTCTCTCTCTCTCTCTCTCTCTCTCTCTCTATCTCTCTCTATCTCTCTCTCTCTATATATATATATATATATTTATTTATATATATATACATATATATATATATATATATATATATATATATGAGAGTATTTGTGTGCGTGTTTGCGTGCGTGTTTGCGTGCGTGTGCAGGTGCGTGTATTTTATCGTTGCAATATTCTCACATATATGGGAAACTTTCCACTTCGATTTCTTTACTCACTCAACTTTTTCAGAATTTGAAGTTTCCCGCTTTGGAAGCAAATAACCCCTTCATTTGAAAACCCCTTCATTTGAAAATGGACATATTCTGATCGTTTCCTCTATATATTAGCACCTCAGAAACGAATGAAACGGGGGAAAGTAGGAGAAAGCAATTTGTTGGGTTTTTTTTCCAGACTGGCAACAACGGTTCAATGAATGCAAAAACAATGACTTTCGTAAAATCGATATCGATTTCGTGCGAACCTTGCAGGAGTTGAATGATGAACTCTCTTCGTTTGTATTTTCTGACGGGTTTCTTTTCCACATCGTAGCGCGTGCTTTCATGCGATTAAATGATTCCCGAGTCTCGACTAGTGGTGAAAGGGTATATAGGAAGGAAGAGTGAAAAGGGTTCGAAATGTTTGATTTACTTGGAGTATTCGTCCAATACTAAGAGCTACAGGGCGATAAAGAAAGAATATTACTCTGTATCACCAGATTAATTTTATATTTTTATTTTGGTACAGAAAAATTAGTACAACATTCGTACCGTCGGTTTCAAGCACGGAAAGTCTTAGCCATCCGGCTCTCTTCAGCTTCTGAATATTGTGCTTATAATTTTTAACTTTAATTCTTAATTAATCGGGCACTCTGCTGGGATTTTTCCTACTATATTACAAAGAAGATATATATATATATATATATATATATATATATATATATATATATATATATATATATATATATATATATATATATATATATAAGGAGATTGTAGTTTGCTTGAAGCATTGCTGGTAAAAATAAGTGTAGGTTTGTAATCCGAGGCTGTAGCAATGCGATGTAGGTACAGGAAGTTGGAGAGGGTGAACAGAAACAAACGAAGAGAGGAAACGAATCTCGAAACGATTTATTAATATTTCACGAAAAACTGATATATATATATATATATATATATATGTGTGTGTGTGTGTGTGTGTGTGTGTGTATATGTGTGCGCGTTGGTATATATATATATATATATATATATATATATATATATATATATATATATATATATATATATATATATACAGGGTGGGCAAAAATAAGGGTCCTATTTTTAAAAATTCATAACTTTTTTATTTATTGATTTTTTAAATTTTTTTTTTAAGAATAAGTAAAGGACCCCTTCCGAAGCAAGCATGAGCCGTATTAGCCCTAAGGAACGTACCCTCATTTAGAAAACATTATTTTTGCTTAAAAAACTCAAAACAGTGTAAAAAACAATACTTTAGTTTTTGTAAGTTTTAAGAAGTGTTTTTCGGCTAAAATTTGTTTTGTTTATTTCAAAAAATCTCGGAAGGGTCAGTCTACACACACATAAAGTTTGGTGAGTTTAACTTTTATTTTGTGGAAGTTATTCAAATTCAAGTTATTCAAATTTAAAGATAGGACCCTTATTTTGGCCTACCCTGTATATATATATATATTTACACACACACACACACACACACATATATGTATATATATATATATATATATATATATATATATATATATATATATATATATATATATATATATATATATACATATATATATACATATATATATATGTATATATATATATATATATATATATATATATATATATATATATATATATATATATATATATATATATGAACTTGCAACATTCGAAACCAATAAACGGAATGGTCTGTTTTAGTTCGCTTTGAATCAATGACCCTATCAAATGACCTCGTAATAAAAGGTTACCCTACCTCCATGTCGGGTCAACAAGCAAAAGGGTATATCTCAAAGTACAAAAGAAAAGGCAATCCCCAAAGTATTCAAGCAGGAAACAATCGTGGCGTACTCGAAAATCTCTGGCTGGTTGAACATCAAGTTGTTATTGTGAATGAGTTTCAAGTAGATGAAACCGTTTCGTCAAGCTTAAAAGCCATCATCTTTGCGGCTTTTAAAGCAGATGACCTGCAGATTCCTCATCCTTCACTCTATAATAAAAACCAATGTGTATTTATTAGTATATATATGCATATATATATATATATATATATATATATATATATATATATATATATATATATATATTTATATATATATATACATATATATATATATATATATATATATATATATATACATATATATACATATATATATATATACATATATATATATATATATATAAATTCCCGAAACAGTTTTTCATGGTAAACAACTGATGATCCCTTAAAATAGTGTTAGAAACTAACTAAAATAAATTGACTTACATGAGTGATTTTCCACTGGAAGACTTGAGACTATAAGTTTTTTTTAATTATTATTATTTTTTATATATAGCTTTAATGGTTGAGAAAATTCCGAGACTATATATATATATACTGTTCTGTCTAGCCTAGAATAAGTCATTTAGAGTTATCTCCCTTTCCCGGCCCCCAATTCGTTAGGGACTTTTTTTATCCCAGACACCGGCTGGCAAGGAGCTGCCGGTGCTCTGTTTCTGAATGCTCGCTGCCGCTGTGTAACGGAGAAAACCGCATGGTGGAAATTCTATCTCCCCACAGATTCTGACATTTTGGCCATCTTCGGTAAGAGACATTATCCCTTCTCCTTCCTCAAACAGAATTGAATATCGTGCCCGTTATTTCTTTTGAACATTTCTCTAGTTTAAACGAACTTTAATCTCCCTTCTCATTCCCACGTGCGTATCCCCACGGCGATCGCTCGTGATGTGTACCTCTTGTTTCGCAGTATCCTTCATCCCTTAAAATACCTCCTATTAACAGTTTCTTAGATTTTAGTAGACTCCTCGTTCCTGTTCGTCGTCATTTATTGTATTCACATTTCTGAACAATGTTTTTATTTCTTTTCAGTTTTTTACCTTTTTGATGGATAATAAAACCTGCAGTTAAAATATTCGACGACTCAGAGTCTTGTTTATCAAAAGGAGTTATGCTAGCTGTCTTGAGGGTTAGAGCCGGCCCTAAGGCAGCATAGTAAAAAACGAAGAATGGTCGGAGGCATCATAGTAAAAAACGAAGATGCCTCCCAAATGGTCGGACTCAGGCATGATAGAAACGGACGGCCTCCTAATGACTGGAATACACGTTTTACACCAACCGTTAGAAATGCGGTCATTCCATGAAGACGAGCAAAAAAAGAATCCATCTGAACTATGGACACTACTTAAAAAACAGTAGTGCCCATACAGTTTGTCCTTTTCCAGCTACCTTTTCACCTTCAGTCTCACAACCAGTCACCCCTATTTTTATCATTTCGACGATGAATCACAATGTGTCTGACCGGCCATGGCCTCATGCCTCACGCAACTCTCGCTCCTCGAGGAGGACGTCCACGAGTGTTGCTGCTATCGCCCGAGCAAAGGCTGAGGCGGCCAAGACACGTCTAGCCTTTGTTGACAGGGAACTGGAAATAAAGGGGAAGTTGGAGAGATTACAGCTCGAAAGGGAGGCGGCCACTGCTGTGGCCGAAGCAAAGGTTTTAAGGGAAGCCGCCAACAAGTACAACAAACGGTCTAGCCATAGCTACTCAACAAAACTTGGCTATATGCCAGCTGACCTGGCAAGTCAACCCCAACGAGAGACAGCTGGACCGACACTAGCTCGAACTGTACACGCAAGACCCTCCCCCAAGCACGGCGGGGAGGGTAACCTCCTAACAGCAACTGGAGTGGTTTCACAGCGTACACAGGTTTGTGATGGCAACCCCTCAAAAAACGTGCTCCAACAAACCGAGGAGGACGACGACAAGGCAGCGCCTCCTATTGAGGATATTGCTTTACCAAGCATCATGGAACTGGGAGCTGAGAAGGACATAAACAACAGTTGGATCGCTCCACTACCTTCCAGATCTATCCCATGCCACCTCCCACAAAAAGGAAAATCCCGGGTGGTCTTTGACTCCAGTACCAAACATGACGGAGCATCCCTGAACAAAGTGCCAATAAGTGGACCTGACCTAAACAACAATCTGGTTGGCGTTCTCACCAGTTTCCTCAAAGAAGTCGTTACCGCGAACACTGAAGGGACGTTATACCGTTTCCCCGCGAAAGACGAATACAGGAACTTTCTGATATTCCTTTGGTCCATCGACAATGACCCCACCAAAACCATTTCTGCAGTAGCGTACATCAAAGTCACCGACAAAGAAGCAAATTGTCAAATCAGCCTCATCACGGGGAAACTTAAACTTACCCCACGACCTGAACATTTTGTCCCCAGACCGGAGCTTTGTGCTGCCCTTCTGGCGGGCGAACCGATCTCTTCTGAGACGAACTTGAAGGTTCACTCAACTACCTCGTACATGCTCAATAAGGTAGTCTTAGGGTACATCCAAATCGAAACAAGACGTTTCTACATGTACCTCAGCAATCGTGTGTTGCGTATACGTAGACCTTCTCATCCTAAACAGTTGAAATACGTACACACCGATCAAAACCATGCTCAACTTAGCACCTGCTCTATACCTGCATCTCGTCTCCGGAGAATCGCTTGGCTTGACAGTCCTGTATTTCCCTTACCGGGATGCGAAGGCCACCCAGAGACAGTCTGTCCGCAAGTGTCTATACTAACCACATCTTCTTCGAACATATTGCTCGGATCCCTACATTTTGAGAAGCTCTTCACTTGGTCGTCAATAACCATGGCCTCACCCAACTTCATACATATCGCCGACACTTTTCGATATGTTCAAGCCACCGAAGCAGCTCCTCCACCTGGATCTCCCTACAGATTTCCTTCTTTTTCTAAATCTTCTGCCTCACCTGCTAAATTGAGCATCTCTAAGATTACATCTTCAACTCAGGCGACATGTTTTGTTCAGTCAAAAACAAACACCACTTTAAAAAACGACCTACCAGCCAGGTTAGCCTTACTAAAGATGACCGCAACTACGAGCACAGCTAAAGACGACAGAACCCAGAGTATTCTTGAGAAGACTGAACAGTATTGTAAATTCGCTGGTGTAGACAGGCCACCGCCCGAACCACCACCAAAACTAGAGGTTAATCCTGCCAATAACCATCAAGATAAACAAGAACAATCATTCCTTAGAGGGAATGCATCTTCAGCCATCATGGCTATAGCTGTCAAGAAACCATTCGCCTCCGAATTCACTAAAGAACATAATACGGTCAGCCATCACACAGTATCGTCAACAACACCAAAGCGAAAGGGCGTCACCAAAACCCCTGGCCCAGCCTATCTCCCCAGCTCACTCCATGCAGCACCTGCTCCAGCCTCCCACTCGTTTCAGCTGTTCATGCTCCTTCCAGCAGCTTCCATCTGTTTTTTGCAGCAACTACTCAGACCCGTTCTTTGTGTCAAGGAATAGTGCAATGTCATGACGTCGAAGACGCCAGGCGAGGAGTGTTCTGTCTAGCCTAGAATAAGTCATTTAGAGTTATCTCCCTTTCCCGGCCCCCAATTCGTTAGGGACTTTTTTATCCCAGACACCGGCTGGCAAGGAGCTGCCGGTGCTCTGTTTCTGAATGCTCGCTGCCGCTGTGTAACGGAGAAAACCGCATGGTGGAAATTCTATCTCCCCACAGATTCTGACATTTTGGCCATCTTCGGTAAGAGACATTATCCCTTCTCCTTCCTCAAACAGAATTGAATATCGTGCCCGTTATTTCTTTTGAACATTTCTCTAGTTTAAACGAACTTTAATCTCCCTTCTCATTCCCACGTGCGTATCCCCACGGCGATCGCTCGTGATGTGTACCTCTTGTTTCACAGTATCCTTCATCCCTTAAAATACCTCCTATTAACAGTTTCTTAGATTTTAGTAGACTCCTCGTTCCTGTTCGTCGTCATTTATTGTATTCACATTTCTGAACAATGTTTTTATTTCTTTTCAGTTTTTTACCTTTTTGATGGATAATAAAACCTGCAGTTAAAATATTCGACGACTCAGAGTCTTGTTTATCAAAAGGAGTTATGCTAGCTGTCTTGAGGGTTAGAGCCGGCCCTAAGGCAGCACATATACATATATATATATATATATATATATATATATATATATATATATATATATGTATATATATATGTATATATATATATGTATATATATATATGTATATATATATGTATATATATACATATATATATATATATATATATATATATATATATATATATATATATATACATACATATATATATATATGTATATATATATGTATATATATATATACATATATATATATTATTTCTATTTTTTATATTTTTTATTTTTTATTTCTTATCCTTTTATTTTGTTTTTTCTTTTGATATTTTATTTTATTATTTTTTTAAAATTTTTTATATTTTATATTATATTTTATTTTTGTTCTTACTTTTATCTTTATTTTATTTTTATAATTTTTATAATGGTTATAATGTTTTATTATCATTATTTTTTATCATTTCAT
>OY744543.1:74567439-74572439 GCA_963556195.1 Sepiola atlantica | reverse complement strand
TTGAGCAGATTCTTGTTCTTGGAATTGTGAAGAATAACTTCTCGGCATGGAAGGGGGGTGTTTGGGGTTAGCCGGACTTCCTTGGCTGATCCTCTTCTTGTCCGCTCATGGTCCTTTGCGCTGGGAGCTTCTTGATCATATCTGTAGTGGGCCAGTCGAGTTCCAAAGCTTGCAGCCAGGTCACCTGTAGTCCCGGAGACTGGCCAGACAACGTTGTACAGAAGCTGGCCGCCATCAACTAGCACCACGTCTGGAGCAGATGGAGTCTTGACAGAGACACCGAGAGAGTGGACGAGCACGGCCTTGTCACCCTTTCTCAAGCAGCCGTACTCGTCGATCAGGGCTGGAGGGACAGGACTCAGTTCAAACTGGAAGACATCAGCCATATCAATGCCGCGCTGCTGCCCCACGACTATCAGCCGCCCGAACAGTGTCTCGACGTCGTAGATGGCCTTTCCTTTGACAGTGACTGCCTTCTTGAGCGACTCCATTGTTTTGACCTTCTTCTTTATTGTCTTGTGGAATTCGCTGCTCAGCAAAGTGGAGAAATGCCTGCTCTGCTCACCCCCAATGGCCAATGCATCTTGAACGTTCACTGTGTCTGATGCCACTTGGCCATTGCAGATGTTATAGACACCTGGTTGCTGGTCATTGAGGGGGTGACTGTACTTTTCCAGTTCCACTCAATCTTCCTCCGATCGGTCTCGTCCAGTCTCCTTCTTCCCTCCCCTTCCTCCTTGTGCTTATTCTTGTTATCCTCCCATCTGCTCTACCATGTGACATCTGCTCCTCCCCAGCTTCATCGTACATATGTTCCATGGCGATATCAAGGTGGGCACACACACTGAAACTGTTCACCCACACAGCCACTTGCTCGGCACTCGTTGAAATGCCCTTCATACCTCCAGAACCCTTTCCTCGCTTGATATAGGTTTGTTCTCCAAACTGATCTGCTGGTACTGCAGTCCCGCCATCCGAATGCCGACAGACGTGCGCACCTGCCAGTAGGTCCTGCTTGGCACGCTGGGGAAGGTGCTTCATCTGTCGCACATACCAGCTCAGGTAGCGAGCATACTTATGATGACCTGCTGCGAAGAAGTATGGCAGCATTGCCCTAAGACAGTGTTGTTGGAGAAGGAAGTCACCATTTCGCTCTGCGCGTAAGAACATGAGAGACAACAGTGTAGGCTTAATAAGGCAATCCACCCATACCTCCCGGTTGGGTGTTCTCTGGCCGTCTCCAGGTAGACATCCAGCTCCTCATAAGTCTTGGCACCATCCGAATAGAAATTCTTCAGCAACACGGCAGTGATGAGACGGTATGCACGAAGAGCGTTGGTCCAGGCCTTTCTGGATACTATGCTGGTGATGCCAGCAAACGCTGCGCTGATGAGAATCTCCACGCCAGATGCCTTCATCAGCGTTCCTACACAGCCCAAGAAACTCATGATTGTGTGCATCATACCCGGGTGTAATATTACGTTGGTCCAGCGCAGCGGGTCATTCCATTGAGTTAGGCATGCAGTCTGATACAGTTGGAGGTCGACTGTGAGGTGGGTGTACTGCATCCCAAAAATATTGAGAGTCCTCTCGAGATACACAAGTGTAGTTAGTACAGTGTCGGGGTGAGCAGGTGGTGAGTCGATCATCGGTCCAAACACGACCAGTGTCTTGGGCTTCTGGGCAGAACCTGCCACCAATCGGTCTTGCTGAGCATTGAAGCCTGCCCACTCAAGTGGCCTGTCGTTCCCGTGAACTTGCGACAGCCATGCCGCATCTCGCTGCTGACTGAAGATTACTGCCGCGGACTGAAGGTGCGACTCTTCAGTGGACAAAGCTTTCGTCAGAAGCAGAGGTGGGTTCACCTTGGAAGGCCCCGTGTAGTGCTCCAGCTGTATACACTGCTGCGTGAATCGCACAGAGGACGCTTCGTGTTTCTTGATTCGGGGGATATTCAGCTGCATCACGCCTATGTTTCCTGTGTCGATGATACCGGTTGGATGCTGGGTGTACTCCATCACCATAGCGTGGGTGCTCTTCATCCCATTGGGGCTTGAGATGTACAAATCGTAGTTGTCAGCCCAGCTGAAGATAGGGCCGATCTCCGTGCTTAAACCGAGTTTCTTGTGGTAATGTGAATGGTTGTCCAACACAAACTTGGCCACTGACTTACGGAAGCGCAGGACTTCATCGTATGTGCTTGTGATGCCATGCTCATTGAGAGTCTTGATGAGCTCTGAACTACCATGCTTGTGGTGTAGTTTTACAGCGAGCCCGAGTGTAGTTTGGTTTCTGCCAGCACCACAAATGTGTTGCTGAATGCACTGAGCCAACGTTAGAGATGGCTTGGTGATGGCGCCTTCTGATACAAGACTACATACCAGTTTAAGAAGAGTTGCACTGGTGCTCTCAATGACCTTGTGACGAGCATAGTCACTGAGATTGTATTCCCCAGGCCTATTTGTTGCCCTGACCTCGCTGCGAATCGTCCTTGCTAGCTTTTCCACATCGTCTATTTCGCTGCTGCTACTGCTTTTCTTTGCAATTTTGATAAACTGTCCGAGGCTGGCTTTAAATCCAACAACGTTTTCACAACCCTCAATGTGCAGTAGAAGCAGTTTGTCGCCGAAGTAGGCTGTGATGCTGGACAGGAACTGTCTTCTTGACTCAGTGCCCGAGGCAGCGACGTAGATGGAGTAAAGCTCCGATGTCGTCCACGTCTCTGTCATGTTTTCAGCCATCGTCGTAACCACGGACCTCAGTGCCTCATCCACAGGCGCCATCATGGGTGGTCGAGATACAGGAACAACTCGAAATTGATCGTAACAGGGCACATGGTATTGTGCATCAGAGGCAGGCAGATCAATGACCCCATGGAGTCGAGCAGCTACCTCATTAGCCCACTGATCCTGTCTCTCATCACAGAGGTTATCCAAGTGTTCCTTGAACGTAATATTACTACCTCTATCTAAAGTTGTACACTGTCTGACCCTCACCCAGCTGTGTGGGTTCTTACTGTCTTTTGGCTTACACTCATTCCCACAGAACAAACAGTCTCGCTTGAAAACAAAGTCACCACATTTAGACTTCAACAACCTTTTGAAACCACCACTGTCAGTCGGTACACGCTTTCTTTTTCCCTGTTCCTTGTTTCTACTCCTCGAAGTATAGGTACAGTAACATGATTTGTGAGCTAGAATATCACTTCCAGACAGAGTTTTGTACAGATCATCGTGCTTCACTTTGCTTGTAGCGATGATTTTCTGCACAGCCACCGTCTTGAACGTTTGTAGATCTCCACTGCCGTTACATGGAGTGAACAGGCACTTCTCTCCTCCAGTAGCCATGATATGACGACTGATGTTGGGATGCTGATCACGCTGGTTCGTCACACTATGAAATGAGAAAAAAAGGTTTTAAAAAACTGATTGGAAAGCGTGGTGAGAACATGTAATGTAATGGCGGAACTTTGCGTGTTAAATGAACTCCTGCTCAACCTGCAAACAAATGTCAATGCAAACATCAAATGATACCCATCTACATGTAGACAAATGAAACATACATGTACCTACCTGCCAACCCAATAAAATCTGACATGCTGGAATAGGCAAGCAACAAACCGCAGTCATATAATCCGTCAATAGAGGTAAATTTTCTCCTAATTTAGGTCAAATTTGACGTTTGAACTTTGATTTGACCTTGACATTGACCCCATATGCCAAAAATAACTTCAGAAATGGACTCCCCATCCCGGAAAACCCATAAAAAGAGGTATTACACGACCTTCTATGTCATCGAGATGAAAAGTTGAAAATTGGTCGAAATTCAAAATGGCTGAAGCCGCCATCTTGAATTCTGAAAAATGCTGAATGTTGCACAAGTAGCAACCAAGCTAATTTTGCTCTCCTAACCATATGAAATGCATTTCCACAAAAAAAGTTTACAGTAATTAACATTGCAGGGTAATGTATAGGAAGCATAGGGGCGGCAACTCGACTATTAGGGCTAATACGGCTCATGCTTGCTTCGGAAGGGCTCCTTTACTTATTCTAAAAAAAATCAAAAAAAAAAATCAATAAATAAAAAAGTTATGAATTTTTAAAAATAGGACCCTTATTTTTGCCCACCCTGTATATATATATATATATATATATATATATATATATATATATACACGCACTTTCTCACTCTCCATTACTTAATATTTTTTCAAATTTTTAATTTTGGCTATTCCCCTGCCAACTTGTCCATCTATGTAATTCCTCTGATGATAAGATTTTAATCTTTGAAAAGCCTTGGCTTGAGGAATGAATAATAAACATATTTTTTACCGAGTATACCTTGCATTGAACAATTGAAGTTGAGATAAATTTGTCATTCGTACATCTTTATCCCTCTACTTTCATCTACCTTTTTATATATATATATATATATATATATATATATATATATATATATATATATATATATATATATATATATATATATATATATATATAAATGTGTGTATGTGTGTGTATGTGTATACATCTCCTCCACTCTATAGTAAATACCAAGGTGTACTTATATATATATATATATATATATATATATATATATATATATATATATATATATCCGTCACGTCACGCAAGAGTTAACGAGTAAAAAAACTTACTTTTCCTAGCCTCCAGACGAAATTATTTAAAGTGGTGCGTGAAAGCAACAAAGAAAATTACAAGTCAGACAAGCTCCACCACCTGAAATGAATTTGGAAAGAATTCCTCCACTCTAAATAAAAAGTCAATGGTAGGTGATTTTTTTTTAGGTCTTCAGAAATGACAATAATAATTTATATTGAAAAAATTAAATTGTTGATGAAATTATATAATTTTGATACATTCGTCCGAACACTTGCGAATCATAATTCTTTTCTGTCATTTTGGCGCAAAGTGCACACTAATAAATGAATTTTTCATTTAAATTTCACTTAAATACATTTCCATGCGGGCCCTAAAGAG
>OY744543.1:74549939-74562439 GCA_963556195.1 Sepiola atlantica | reverse complement strand
AACACTGCCTTGACAAGGAAAATGTTATTTTTCGAAAGTTCAGATTAAAATAAATTTTGCTATCGGACGATAAAAACAAAGAAAGAAAAAACAAAAAACAAAAAACAGAAAAAAACAGAAGTAAAAAAAAGAAGAAAAAAAAAACAGAAAAAAAACAGAGGAAAAAAACAGAAAAAAATACAGAAAAAAAACAGAAAACAAACAGAAAAAAACACCGCCTTGACAATGAAAATGTTATTTTTCGAAAGTTCAGATTCAAATAAATTTTATTTAATTCTACAATGCAAATTGTAATGTTTTTTTTACAAAGAAATAAAATACTATTACGAAACAATGGTTTAAAAAATATTTTTACACACTCCTACTGATTCAAACTGGCGTAGCCGCGCTTATACAGACATCACGTGATTTTCTGACCCAAAAGTCCATTACAATCGGACAATGAAACGGAAAAACAAGAAAAGATAAACACAAGTAAAATGGTATTAATCGAAAGTTTAGATTTAAATAAATGTTATTTATTTTAACAATACACATAATTACGCTTTTTTTCACAACAATATTAAATATATATATATATATATATATATATATATATATATATATATATATATATATATATATGTAAGTAAATTACGTGTACAACAGAATGGTAGGATTAATTTTAGAGGTAGCATTATTAAAATCAATAAACAGACGAGTGGGAAAAAAAAAAAAAAAGGAAAATTGTTAAAATTACCTTAAGGCCTTGTCGTCTGACCCTCTGAGAGGAAACGTCAGAATGGTAAATTAAAAACTAAAAGTCGAATGAGAAATGAAGGGGGGAGAAAAAAAAAAAAAAAAAAAAAAAACTTATTTCAGTTGGAGGAAACGAATGAGAAGGGGAAAAAAAAAAAAAAAAAAAAAAAAAATTAAATCTCTCAACGTTATGGTGGCTTTGAATCATTAAAAATCTCCAACTGATGTTTCAAAATATTTTGTCTACACAGGCTAGGTCGATAGTTGTTAATGACTAACGCCTCAAGAATATTGAGATGGTAGTTCGACCTGGCACTGTGTAAAACAGAAAACCACCCATCGGAATACCTGTCAGAACAACTATTTGTACTAACGAGGTGATTACCGATGGCTGATTCCTGTGCCTGGAAGTTCCCGGATGATCTCGAAACCTTGTGTAGGCGAATATCACGTGGTATGTGTTGGGATATTCTAAATTCTAACTCCACACTGACACATGAATTTATAAACTACAGAATTCTTTTGAATGGCTGGCAAAACATCCTTACGAAAAGAAGAGAAAAAGGTTCGAGTCGTGTAAACTACCCTCAACATGGTTGCCGGAAAACAACGTTGAGTAGAAGAAGAAATCCTTTTAACAATGTCAAGGCCGTCAGAACCCAACCAAGGGAGTTTCAAATAAATAGGGCAACGTGACGGGCCAATAAATTTACCACCATTAAATAAAGCAACTTTACGTGCAATGGTGCCTTTTATAGTATTGATGGGATATCCATTGGCAAGAAAAATATTAGTAATCTCACCAAGTTCTGCATCGAGTCGTGTTGGTGAACAAATCATAAGAGCTCGATGAGTGAGAGTACCAATAAGATTTATTTTTCTTGCTCTTGGGGCGAAGGAAAACCAATTTAGATAAAGGCCTGTAAATGTTGGTTTTCTATACACACAGGTTTCAAATGATAAACCAGATTTAGACACCAAAACATCGAGGAATGGTAAGGAACCACAATCCTCGACTTCCATAGTGAATTGCAACGATGGATGCAAGTCACAAAGAAGAAGAAGAAACTGTTCAGCATCACTCCGAGAGGGAAAACAAGCAAAAGTGTCATCAACGTAACGTGTGTAGAAAGCCGGCTTGGTCACTTTGGAAAATAATTGGTTTTCCAAAAATCCAACGAAAATGTTGGCTAACGATGGACCAAGAGGGCTGCCCATGGATATACCATCAATTTGCCGATACATTATATTATTGAAACTGAAGGAAACTGATTTAGTAGCAAGTTCCATCAGTTCAACAAAAATTCGTTCAGGAAACTGTGGAGACTTTAAGGGGCCGCGGTAAAGATAATCTGCACATATACCAATGGTTTCATCCAAAGGTACATTGGTAAACAGACTACTAATGTCAAAGGAAGCCAAGAACTCGGTGTCCTTTGAGAGAGATAATTTGTGTATAGAAGACACAAATTGGAAGGAATCAGAGATACAATAGTCCGAATAAAAAGTAAGTACGGGCTTAAGAATATCAACTAACCATTTACCAAGTGCATGTTGTGCAGAACCCAACATTGATAGAATAGGCCGTAAAGGAACGTTAGGTTTATGAACCTTGGGTAAGCCGTACATTCTAGGCCTTTGAGAGCCGATAGGTCGTATTCCTTCATATATCTCTTTAGAAATAAACTTGCTTTTATAAAGTTGAAGAAGCCTTTTCTGGATTTTTATTTCCATACGAAAATATATATATATATATTACGTGACAGTTTCCATGGGCCGAGTGGATATGGCTGACTGTGTACCGGGTTCGCGCCTCCCAACCGTCTGGAATTGTTACTTCCCTGCACTGATGAGACGCTAGCGTCTGTAGGTATAAATAGTTTAATATTTATTTATAAATATTATACTAAGCCCCTTTAAGAAATTAAAGTTGAGCACTCTCGGGGAAGTTAAAAATAGACTGTCAAAAAGCTCTAATGCAACGTTCCGAATACGTTCGTCGAACACTCTCGACTAGTCTACTATCTGTGCCCGCTTCTAGGTACATATAGATCTTAATTTCCCTAAATTACGTGACAGTTTCCGTGGGCCGAGTGGATATGGCTGACTCTGTGTACCGGGTTCGCGCCTCCCGACCGTCTGGAATTGTTACTTCCCTGCACTGATGAGAGCAATAAGCTTGAAACGCTAGCGTCTGTAGGTATAAATAATTAAATATTTATATATATATATATATATATATATATATATATATATATATATTATATATATATATATATATATATATATATATATATTTCGAGTAGCTTTAATAACAAGCAGTACTAATAGCTATATGCGAGATCCGAACACCGGTTCGAAGGTCACTCTGAGCTGCCTGGTAAATAACGGCCACGTGTCGATATTTACAGTTAAAGTTATTCTGCATTTACTAATTAATTGACGATGGCCCTTTGGTTAAGATCACCGACTACGAATCAGTGGCGATTTGTGTTCGGGGTTCGCGCCCACCGACCATTGAAAATTAGTTCCTAGACTGAAGATTGCGTTAGCATGAAACATCGATGTCTCTAGGTATTTAAATATTTAATATTTATTTAAAAAATATTATTGTTCATATATATATATATATATATAGTGCTGTTCAAAAATCTAAGGCCAGAAGTAATTTACGCTTATGGAGTTGTTTAATCGTTCTTATGGCCTAATCTTATGAAGTTATATTGCAGATACGACTAATAAACTACCCTTAAATTTTTGGATTCAATTCTTAAGATTATGCTTGCGTATTGCAGATAATGACAATTAGCATAAAAAATATTCTTTACATTCCATACATACAGACTATTTCCAAGTAATATACTTGTGTTTATAACTTTTTTATTCTCTTAAACCATCCCGAGGAAGTCTTTTCTTGATGAAGACGAAACGTTGATGACTTTACTGATAATTTAGTTTCTCTTTCTTTCATTCACATTACATTTGGAATACTATTTCCGTTTTTATCATATATATATATATATATATATATATATATATATATATATATATATATAAAAGATAAGATAGAAGAAATAAGAGTGATAAATATGTACGAATGTCCAAATTTATTTCAAATTTCGATTGTTCAATGCAAGGTGTATTCAGTAATAAACTATTGTTTATCATTATTTCCTTAAGCCAAGGCTTTTCAAAGATCGAGATTTTATCATCATAAGATAAATACAGTGAAAGAAGAGTTAAGTAAAAAAAGATATGTGGTTTGTCCAGGTGGTAATTGTCCGTTGAAAAGGTGTCCAATGGAGAGGAGAATAATATATATATATATATATATATATATATATATATATATATATATATATATATATATATATATATATATATATATATATATATATATATATATATATATATATATACACATATATATATATATATACACATATATATATATACACATATACAATCAAATTGTGTGTGTATATATATATATATATATATATATATATATATATACACAATTTGATTGTGTAACACTGTTGTTACAGCCTACTAGATATGTCCGCTTGTAAAAACTTAAATAGACTTTAATATTCCTCTTTCCCAAATGGCTGTTAGGTAGGACGCATCGATTAAGAGGTCTAAACTTTAAAGTTAAAATGGCAACTTGGGTCTGGGGTTCGAATATTTCTACTGACAGAAAAGTTATTCTTCACACTGATGATTCCCGGAAAAAGATGAAACATATATGTATCTGGATAAAAATTAAAAATATTTATCATAATATTATTATATATATATATATATATATATATATATATATATATATATATATATAATGTATAATCAATGTATAAATATTTACGTGTATGTGTGTCATTGTATTAGTGTGAGTTTAAAATGTGTATTTTAGTGTGTGTGAGTTCGTATGTTTTAGTATTGCGTGTGTTATATATGCTTTTCTTTGTGTGTGCGCGTGTCTTCTATGGGGTGTGCGACAGTGTGTGTATATGTGTGTGTCTATGTGTAAGGGATTGTTTTTATCTTTATGCGAGTGTATATGTGTGCGTATTTGTGTATCTCAACATATGTGTACGTGTGTGTGTACATTGATACGTTTTTCATTTCTTTTCTTTTCTCCCCTTTCTTTCTTCCATTTGTACTTTTGTTTTGTTACATTCGTTTCTTTCTTTTTTCTATACTTTTCTTTCGTTCTTTGAATGTTTCTTCCTTTGATTCGTTCTTTCTTTTCTTTTTTTTCTTTTTTTGTTTCGTCTTTTCTTTTTTCTTTTTTTTGTTTCGTTTTTTTTCTTTCTTTTTTTTTGTTTCGTTTTTTCTTTTCTTTTTTTCTTTTTTCTTTTGTTTCGTTTTTTTCTTTTTTTTGGTTTCGGTTTTTGTTTCGTTCTTTGTTTCGTTTTTTCTTTTCATTCTTTCTTTTTCTTTTGTTTCGTTTTTTTTCTTTCTTTTTTTATTTCGTTTTTTCTTTTCTTTTTTTTCTTTTTTCTTTTCTTTTTTTTCTTTTTTCTTTTGTTGCGTTTTTTTTTTCTTTTTTTTGGTTTCATTTTTGGTTTCATTTTTTGTTTCGTTTTTTCTTTCTTCCTTTGTTTCGTTTTTTTCTTTTCATTCTTTCTTTTTCTTTCGTTTCGTTTTTTTTCTTTCTTTCTTTTTTTGTTTCGTTTTTTCTTTTCTTTTTTCTTTTTTCTTTTGTTTCGTTTTTTTTTCTTTTCTTTTGTTTCATTTTTTGTTTCGTTCTTAGTTTCGTTTTTTCTTTCTTTTTTCTTTCTTTCTTCCTTTGTTTCGTTTTTCTTTTCATTCTTTCTTTTTCTTTTGTTTCGTTTTTTTCTTTCTTTCTTTTTTCTTTCGTTTTTTCTTTTCTTTTTTCTTTTGTTTCGTTTTTTTTTTTTTTTTGTTTCATATTTTGTTTCGGTCTTAGTTTCGTTCTTTCTTTCTTTTTTTCTTTCTTTCTTCCTTTGTTTCGTTTTTTCTTTTCATTCTTTCTTTTTTCTTTTAATGTTTCTGCCTTTGTTTCGTTCTTTCTTTTCTTTCTTTCTATCTTTTTTTATGCGTTTTTCCTTCATTATGTGATGTTTTCCGTTTACCCTTTCTCTGCTTTTCTTTTATTTTCTTTCTGTTTATTTGTTCTTTTGTTTTTTTCTTTTTTTTTTTTTTTTTCTTTTCTTTCGTTTCCCCTTTTTTTTATTCCTTTACGTCAGTAATTTCCGTTTAGTCTTTCTATTTTTTCTTTCTTTTTTTATTCTTTTCTTTTCTTCATTTGTTTTTCATTGTTGTCTTACTCATTTAAAAAATTTTTTTCTACCTTTTGTGTCCATAAATATATTTTCCCACATAAATCGATTTCAATACACAGATTTAAAGATTTATTCGCTTTTTCTTACACCTTCTAACTAACTGTTTGGTGACACTTGCGTCCTATCTATTAATTGGGGGAGTTTGAATTACCCACGGGGGGGGGGGGTGAATTACCTACTAGACACCTTCCTTAATTGTCTTCGGTCTCTCTGTGCAAGGGTTTGTCAGGACAACCTGACATGAGGATACTTCACTCTACAAGTAAACCCTGACGAAATATTCAAAATAACATAGTATTCGCAGCCCAAATAAGATTCCCTCGACACGGCTATACACTGGCTCATACGAGGAATGGTGCGCCTTTTCCGGGTAATGTTACCTTAAGTAACATCACTTAGCTGGCTACTCCACCAGACTAGATGAATTCTTGTCATGAAATCCGGTAGGACCAAGAAACCAAAAGAAATGATATATTATAACATAGTTAACTGGTCAATTCGGGAGAGGAAAATTAATATTCTTAACTTCTTTACTAACTCAACGTTTAAGAAATAAAGGAATAGTTTATTGAAACCTATGTATGTTATATGGGGATCAAGTGTCATGTCCAGGAAGGGGCCGCTTGATTTCTGAGAACTTCGACTGAAGTAAAATGAAAAAAAAACCCTATTCCTCTTTTCTCCAGCGAAGAACATAACGAATTTATTTACTGTCAGATTGAAATACTCAACTCACACATAAACGCAAATGCGAGCTATAATAGTTATACTCGCTAGAAATAAATCAATTTTAACCAAAACTTTTTTCCAATTTCTTTATTATTTTAATTATAGTGGCTACGAACGTTTCTAAGGTTATGTTTGAAGACAGGATGCTAATGTCAAAAAGACAGGATGCTAATGTCAAAAAGACAGGATGCTAATGTCAAAAGTTAAATACTCAAGTTTGATCGTCGCCCAGTTTAAACACTGAGCAGATCCCTTTTTTAAGCCGGTCGTAAAAAAGTGTTTGGGGTAATTCAAGAGAGTAGAAAATAGACTTGCGATTACTTTCGGCAACCTCGCAACTCTCGCTTCCATTTTTCAGATTCCATCAGTGATGTTTTTGACAAAGGGTGAAGAATTGCTGGTTTCTGAGTCGGAATCTATCCATCTAACACTTATGGTTGGTTAGTTTTTGACCTTGAAGTGATAGCATTTTTAGCACCCTACATCGAGTGGCTTTATGCCTTGTCCGGGGCGATTTCCATGAAAAACTTTAATATTTAATAGGGTCTAATCAGCTTGCAAGTTTAATAAATATAATTCCAGGGTTGAACGGTCTACAGGTGAGAGAAATCCCTTTTAAATTGCCGGAAGTACCTTAGTAAAAGATCAAAGATCACTGCGAGTTTTGTTTTTGTTTTTCGGTAGCTGGTGCGATGACACAAAGTGAGTTACAATGGAATCGAACGGTGAGTACTGAAAACCCGGGGAAACTTGTTGTCTCTCAGATCCCATGGAAATCTACCGTAACAATTAGTGTGAGAACAACAGTAGTAGTAGTAGTAGTAGTAGTAGTAGTAGTAGTAATAGTAATAATAATAATAATAATAATAATAGTAATAATAATAATAATAATAATAGTAATAATAATAATAATAATAATACTACTACTACTACTACTACTGATGATGATGATGATGATGATGATGATGATGATGATGATGATGATGATGATGATGATGATGATAATAATAATAATAATAATAATAATATTTTTTTTTTAAATTTAAACAAATACTCGCGCGTTTTCTTTCCGCTGTGCCAGGCCGTAGGCAAATGCTTATAAATTAAGCGTTTCCAAGCGGTCGACTTCCGGTGGCATTCATTAAATGCCGAGCGACTGCGAGCGAACCGGAAATCGGCTAGAATGAAAACGCAAGATGGTGGTTCCTGTCTGGCGTCGTCATGGAAACGCATTTATTCCGAAGAATGAAACGGGGTGGGGCTGGGGGGGGGGGGGGTCGACAGGAAAAGAATATCATAATTGGAAGGAATGGATACGCATGATGGATTTGGTCTGTTCGTGTGTGTTTATGTAGACTGCACAATGCTAGCAAGATGCGTGTATACTATAAAGTATCGAGTTCACGCTTCATTAAACGAAAATAGTTTTTTTTTTAGTATTATCATGTGTTTATATGTTTGATTCATCTCCAGTGTTAATACGAAAGGATTTATGCGTTTCTCACTCTCCATTATTCCGTTATTTTGTTATTCCGTTATTCCGCAAATATTCATATTTTTCAAAAGTTTTTAATTTTGTTATTCCGTTATTCCGGAAATATTCATATTTTTCAAAAAGTTTTTTATTCTGTTATTCCGTTATTCTGTAAATCTCCTTATTTTTCACAAGGTGTTTCATTCTGTTATTCCGTTATTCTGTAAATCTCCTTATTTTTCAAAATGTTTTTTTTATTCTGTTATTCCGTTATTCCGGAAATATTCATATTTTTCAAAAAGTTTTTAATTCTGTTATTCCGTTATTCCGGAAATATTCATATTTTTCAAAAAGTTTTTAATTCTGTTATTCCGTTATTCCGGAAATATTCATATTTTTCAAAAAGTTTTTTATTCTGTTCCGTTATTCCGTAAGTATTCATATTTTTCAAAAAGTTTGTTTATTCTGTTATTCCGTAATTCCGGAAATATTCATATTTTTCAAAAAGTTTTTTATTCTGTTATTCCGTTATTCCGGAAATATTCATATTTTTCAAAAAGTTTTTTATTCTGTTATTCCGTTATTCCGGAAATATTCATGTTTTTCAAAAAGTTTTTTATTCTGTTATTCCGTCATTCCGTAAATATTCATATTTTTCAAAATGTTTTTCATTTTGTTATTTCGTTATTCCGTAAATCTCCATATTTTTCAAAAAGTTTTTTTATTCTGTTATTCCGTATTTTTGTAAATCTCCATATTTTTCAAAAAGGTCATTCTTTTTTAGTATATCTCACATGAATTTTTATAATCATGAATGCAGAAAAAGGCAGATATTTATCGCGAGAAAATTCCAGTTAAAATTGTGTTTTTCCCTTAAATATTTAAAATTTCCGTCTTTGGTTTTTGCTCGAAATCCACCAAAGATTATAATTAATTTACATGAACACAAATTGTGGAAAACTCTTGTTTTGCAATTAGAAAGACTGGAACACAGAATAACAGAATAACAAATTAATGGAATAGCGGAATAACGGAATAACGGAATAACGGAGACTGACAAAAACATAAATTGTACTTTTTCATTATCCGAAATTTTCAGGATCCGAAATATACTTATTTGCGACTTAAACCGAAAAAAGAAGCAACCGCCATCCACCATAGAACAATAAATTCCACCGGATCTCCGGGAAAAAGCAGTAGATTAAATTATGTCAGTCTGGGGCTGTATATACATATATTGACGTGTATATATGTGCGTGTGTTACCTTACCTTGTATCAAAACAGTAGAGGTCTTACATATAATCCTAACTTTTAATTTTTAGTTTAAATTGGGATGGAACATCTCAATTTTATTGGTTAACATACAATCTACTACTTTACAAACGTTTATGGATAGACTTTATACTTATGAAGGTATGCTTTAATTTTTATGTAATATTTTCAAATTAGTCATGTTACGTTCACTATTTTTTTAACATACTTATCCAGAATGAACCGTTTTAAGTGCCTACAATTAAAACCTATCTCATCTCGCTTGTTAAGCAAACAATTCTTGTTAAAAGTCAGGTTCAGCAAAACATGGTCTATAAACACTCTCCAGCAAAGATGCAATAACCAAAATGTTTCAGGACACTCATCCAGCACCAAACGACAAACGAAGTCATCACTGACAACACTATGGAAGAAGCTGCGCCAGTTTAAATTTTTTGTTTCATTTTACTTCAGTCGAAGTTCTCCGAAATCAAGGGGTCCCTTCTTGGAGATAACACTTGATCTCTATATGAGATACATAGATATTCAGTATATTCCATTAAAGTTCTCCTTTATCTCTCAAACGTTGAGTTAATAAAGAAGTTAAGAACATTATTTTTCCTCTCCTCAATTAACCAATGAACTATTTCTATAGTATATCTTCCTTGTGGTCTCTTGGTCTTACCGGATTCCAGGACAAGAATTCATCTAGTCTGGTGGAGTATTCAGTCAAGTGTTGTTACTTGAGGTAACATCACTTAAAGATTTTATCCTTTAATTGTCCCTTTTGTCTCCCTGTCATTCGCTGCGTACCTTTATTCCTCCATACCTTTATTCCTCCATACCGTTATTCTTTCCTCCCAAAGCTTATTTGCTTTCATACAGTCCACCGTCATGACTATCCTGACATTTTTCCTTTCCTCATCCAGAGTGCCCTTTCATACATTCACTCCTTCAATCTCTTCTGTTCTTCTATACGTCTCTTGTGTGTTTTCCGCATCTCTTTTCTCTCTTTTCATACCTTTCTTTACTTTACACTAGGGGCGGGCAACCTTTTCAGAGTGAGGGCCAGATGAGACTTTTAGAAGAAGATCGCGGGCCGGAGTGAAAAACAAAATCTCAGAATTACTATATTTTGTTTACATGAATAAATTGTACAAAAATTGCATTGAACACTCTACAAATCTGATATTTTTTCTCAAGACACTTCTGTATGTGATGTTATAAAAGGCGTCGACGAAGAGCCATTTTCGAATCATAAAAAATAATGACGGGGGAAGTAGCAAGTTGATCCAGCATTCGTTTTGACACACCTCACATAAGTTCTCTGTTTTATGCCTTTCCTCGTCTCTCGTTTCCTATTTGTCTCTCTCTTTCTCTTTTTCTATTTTTTTTATCTCAGGCCAAGGATTTGAAATTAATAGTTAAAGAAAAATGAAATATATATGCATCATCGCTCGCTGATATTTATACATGTTTATCCCACTGTAAATCTTAATTGAAACCTACTTTTACGTCTATGTTACAAAATGATATGAGTTTTACTGGGAGGTCCGCGGGCTGGATTGCAGTAATAAAGCCTAGCAGGGTGACGGGCCGGATACCAAGCCTTCGCAGGCCGGATGTGGCCCGCGGGCCGGAGTTTGTCCGCCCCTGCTTTACACCCTTCCGGTCGTACTTCCTCCCCCTTGCACTACCCCCTTCTTCCATATCTTCCATCGTTCTTTTCCGTCATTCTTTCTACAATACATTGCCACCTTCTCTTTCGTCCACCCTCCCTTCATCCGTTTCGTACCTTTCTCACTTCCATATATTTTCCATACCACCCATCCATCATTCCTCCCAAAGTTTATTTGCTTCCATACATTCTGACTGTCCGGACCGTTTTTACTGTTTTTCCTGTCTTCCATACCTTATTCTTTCCATCCGCAGCGCTCTCCCGCCATTCGTTAGATTTATACGGCTCCATCATAATTTTCTTCGCGTCATTCCTTTCTTCCTTTCATAATTTTTTCTCTCATTCCCTTTCTTCAAATCTATTTTTTCTCTCCTTTTCCCGCGTTTTATCTTCCACTTTCGCTATTTCCCGCCATTTTTTCCCCTTTTCTCTTCTTAATAATATCACTTAGCTAAATTGATTCTAGAATTTCAAAATCCAAGTACAGTTGCATTATTTTAAGTTTCAAAAATAAAGATTCCAATGATAAAATTTTAAAAAGAATCTCGCATTTAAAACAAATATAAACAACAAAAAAAGGTTACTAAAAACACAAATCCTTGTTTGGCTCTGTTTTTTTCAAACCAATTTATATCGGGTTGTAACGAACGTTTTGTCCATTGAAAGGCCTTATAACACGATGATGTGCAATATTAATCCAGTAATTGAGGTAAAGTTATTATAAAACTAGTAAAACCTACCCGTCTTTAACTAATTGAGAGAAGGGCATAGAATTTTAAAAAAAAAACATGTTTTTACTCAGAGAATTCCAAAATTCAGATTGAAGTTTGTCAGAGTTCGGTATATAAGTTCGGTATATATCAAAGTGAGCATTTCGAAAACCTCTAGCTCCCTGGTTGATCAGTGCATCAATAGGTTATATACATCTATTTAGATCCGATCTAAACCCTGCGAAACGGATAATTCCAGCACCAAACTACTGCACAGACAGGATAAACTGGACGTTACCAATTGTCGTCTGAATATCAGCCTCTTAACATAAACATTTGGATTCCTAAACAATTTGAGTATTATTCTTTTTCAAACATTCATTTCCAACAGCTGTTTTTACAACATAAGACTCTTTACCTTTTGGCCTTTATTTTGTTTTATTTTATGTAAAATTTTCAAAGTTAAATGTTGCCGATAATATTTACAATTACATTGTCGGCCTTTCTCTATCCTCTGATAAAAAGAGTTTATCTTTGAAAATCCATGGATTAAGGATTTGAAGCTCCTTGCTCTCAACTTTTGATGTTATAATAAATATTGTATCGTTAC
>OY744543.1:74522439-74544939 GCA_963556195.1 Sepiola atlantica | reverse complement strand
ACAGGACAGACTCATAGACCGGCGTAAATCAAACCCCGAAGGCCAAGACAATACCGGTCTATGGGGTGCAGTATCCATCGGATGAGTAAGTAAAAAAGTTAAGAATAATTTCTTCTCTCCCCAACTGACCAGTCAAGTATGTCATAGTATATCTTTCTTGTGGTCTGTTGGTCTTACCGGATTCCAGGACAAGAATTCATCTAGTCTGATGGAGTATCCAGCTACGTGGTGTTACTATTCCTCGTATGAGCAAGTGTATAGCCGTGCTGAGGGGATCTTATTTGTGCTGCGGATACTATGTATCTTTTAATGTTTCGTCAGGGTTTACTTGTAGGGGTAAGTATCCTCATGTCAGGTTGTCCTGACAAACCCTTGTACAGAGAGACCGAAGACACTCGAGGATAGTGTCTAGTAGGTAATTCAAACTGTATGTGTGTGTATGTGTGTGTGTCCAGCTAAAAGTTATAAACTACACAAGGCACACCCACAGAGCTGATGCATTCGTTTTCAGCATTGTCTCGGACTAAATATGCTCATATTTTTATTTTGTAATTTCTATTCTTTTAGGATTCAACAAAAACAAAATTAGTTAGGGGGGTCACCATTTATAGCGATTTTTTCTATCGACCTTTGGTGTGAAACTCGAAATAAAATACACTTTCTTGACCTTCGGGCTAGAATCTTTGGAAGGACATTACCCGCTCTCCAAACTCCATCTCCCGTTTTCTTTTTTCTCCCATTGAGATCTCACTTCCATTTAGAGATTGACTTGCTTGTTTTCGGTTCTGAACAAACCGGAAAACAGTGGGCGGTCTATCATTTAGAAAAGGTTGGGAGAGTCTTACTAACCAATTTTTTCGTTCTTTCCTCACTCCCCGTTTTATTTCAATTAAATCTTTGTATATATGTATATTTATGAGCAAGAAAATTTTCAATCAATTTGGGGGGCATCTTAAGTAGAACGGTCCCTAGTGTAAATGTGGTATTGTGGTGACTGAGATTATTCTAGTTAAGAGTAGGATAGACATTGTGATGACTATAGACCAAGGGTGAACAACGACACCAATTTTTCCAAACTTTTGATGGCCTTGTGCCTAATTTGTTTTAAATGTATTTTTTTATATTTTCTGCAAATAAATAATTCAAAGTGTAGTATCTGTTCTGTCCTCGGTCGAAGCAGAGGACATCTTTTTTGACTGGATGAGGGGAGAGGAAGATGGAGAGAGAAAGATGAATAGAGGAGGAGAGTGGAGAGTGAGAGGAGAGAAAGTGCACAATAATTAATCTATCATATAAGGTGCAGTTAACTGTTTGTGTGCATGTCTACCTAAAAGTCAGAGACTACACAAGACACACTCACCAAAACTGATATATTCTTTTTCAGGATTGCCTCGTCAGAATAAGGACGCATTTTTCTGTAAATGCGTCCAGTTTGGGCTCAACAGGAACAAAATTAGTTAGAAAAATTCGGGCGATTATTTTTTCATCGACCTTTGGTGTCAAATGGTACTTGTGATAAGGAAAGGGGGAGTATTAGTAGGAGGGGAGATGAAAGAGGGTGATGAGAGAGAGAGTATGATGAAATAGGTGACAGAGGGGACGGAAGAGATTAGGGTTAGGGTTAGGGTTAGGGTTAGAGTTAGGGTTGGGGTTAGAGTTAGGGTTAGGGTTAGGGTTAGGGTTAGAGTTAGGGTTAGAGTTGGGGTTGGGGTTGGGGTTAGAGTTAGAGTTAGGGTTGGGGTTAGGGTTAGAGTTAGGGTTGGGATTAGGGTTAGAGTTAGGGTTAGAGTTAGGGTTATGGTTTGGGTTAGAGTTTGGGTTAGAGTTAGAGTTAGGGTTGGGGTTAGGGTTGGGGTTGGGGTTAGGGTTAGGTTTAGAGTTAGGTTTGGGGTTAGGGTTAGAGTTAGAGTTAGGGTTAGGGTTAGGGTTAGGGTTAGGGTTAGGTTTAGAGTTAGGGTTAGGGTTGGGGTTGGGGTTAGAGTTAGAGTTAGGGTTGGGGTTATAGAGGGGCAGATATAAAGACAGAGACACAGAGAGATGTGTTAAAAGAAAGATGTTACACACATATTTTAACTCTTCTATTTTGTTGTCATCCCACTCCTAGGCAACGCCGGGTAGCTATGCTAGACAATAATAAACGGCAGTAATTGTGTGTTCTATAAAGCGCTGGTTATGACCATTTCTGGGTCCGAGAAAGAAAAGAACAACAACACAGAAAATGTATGCTTTGGTTTTGATGTGCCTATCTTTTTTTTATGGAAATCGCTCCGGACAAGGCATGAAGCCACTCGATGTAAGTAGCTAACAAGAATCAAATATGATTATCGCAAAGACAGGATATGCCTATTGACCTTAGTTTTGAAATAACCGAGGCTATAGGTAGGAAGAAAACAGTCAGCATGAAGAGAGTTCCACAAGCCTGCGGTTTTTGGAAAAAAGTTACTGGAATAGGAAGCTGCATTACAATGAAGTATCAAAACAGTTAATTGATGAAGACCACTAGACCAACGTGTCAAACGAGCTGGAACAAAAGAAGCGGGGAATAGATCACACAATTCTGAAGAACACATGCCATAATAGTATTTATAGAAAAGACTGAGACTAGCAACATCATGTCGGTGAGAGAGAGGGTGCAGAGAAGAAGAAAGGGTAGGGCCAATCAAATTATAGATACGTTTCTGCACCTTATCAAGAACCCTCAAATGGGACATAGATTTAGCAGTCCAAATATGACAACAATACTTCATACATGATTTGATTGTAGATTTGTAGAGATAGAGAATAGCCTCAGGTGTGAGAAAATGTTTGAAGCTATAGAGAGAATCGACTTTACGCGAAGCAGAAAGAGCAATGGATCAAATGTATGAACTCCAAGAAAGATTTGATAAGAAAAAAAGACCAAGAAGTTTCAGAGTCGCTTTCTCCTCAAGAGCAGAGCCATCCATGAGAATCTCAGGAAGAAAATGGGACACGCCTACGATTAAAAGACACGAGCGGAGTCTTAACTGGATTAAATGAAACAAGCCATTTCGTAATCCAATCCACAACTGAACCCAGGTCAACTTCTAGATCAGTTGCATATTTCGACTGACCCGATGAAGATGGCTTTACGGCATATCAACCCTTTTCGCTTATCCAATGCCGAAACACAATACGCATTGCATACGTTTCATTGATTGATATTTTTATTTGCTAACGAGTCACTGCTTATCAAGTCCAAAGGCCACCCGAGGATAAAAAGAGTTAATGGGTTTGGCAGGTGGATAGTGAGACAACACCTCGAGGTGACGATGGTTGAAACTGAGCAGAATTTGATTATTCAAGAGGACGGCTCAACAAGAATTTGTTTACATTTGACTTAAAAACAACCATGTTGTAGCCAGATAGGAATCAGCCCCGTGATATTGTCTTCGGCATACGGGCAGTTCTTTTTTTGTGTGTGTTTGTTTTACGGCATATCAACCACCAATGGGTTATTTAATGCCAAATCAAATTGTCGGATAACATTCTATAGGTGCGATAATCATCATCATCATCATCATCATCATCATCATCATCATCATCATCATCATCATCATCATCATCAAAAGGAACAAATGACGTTGCACTTGAATAAACCAGAAATACTCCTCCTCCTCCTCATCATCATCATCATCATCAGCAGCAGCATATCATCGTCATCGTCATCGTCATCGTCATCATCATCATCGTCATCGCCATCGCCATCGCCATCATCGTCGTCGTCGTCGTCATCATCATCATCATCATCATCATCATCATCATCATCATCATCATCATCATCATCACCACCACCACCACCACCACCACCACCACCATTATTATTATTATTATTATTATTATTATTATTATTATTATTATTATTATTATTATTATTATTATTCTCCGGCGTCTTGCGCCTTTTTCCTTTGTGTGCATGGAAGGTATTTGATTACAGACACGACTATGATGGCGGCGACGATAGCGAGGAAACATGCCGGCGAGTCATTATACAAAAAGAGATAAAACCACTCAGAACATTTGAAGTAAGACACCTTGATATAAAGAACGCGTGTTTTAACGAACGACAACGTCACAACTCTTGTAAACTCTACCTCCTTATTGTCTTATTTCTTTTCGACTCTTAAAGGCCACAACAATAACGTATATACGTATATGCCATTGTCACTGCTGTTCTTTTGTCACTACAAAAGTGCTGATATTATTTACTCCTTCTCGGGAGTTAGGCACAAGGCCAGTTTTTATCTTACTCCCACAAGTAAGATGTGACCCAAAGTCGGGTCGGGAAAGTGGGTTTTAAAAATTGCCTGGGCAGCCCCGTCGACATTCCCCGGTAGGGGCGCCTCAGGCAGTAAACAATAAACTTACTCCTTCCCAAAGAGGGGAGGCAAAGCCTGGGAGGGTGCACCTCCTAGAACTGCACAGGACAAACCCACAGGCCGGCGGAATCAAGACCCAAAGGACAAGACGACACAGGTCTATAGGGTGCAGTATCCATCGGAACAGATACTACACTTTGATCTTGGCCAAAAGGCCAATTTTCTGGTTGCTCAGATATTTATTTACTCCTCGCGGAGTTAGGCACAAGGCCAGTTTTATCTTACTCCCACAAGTAAGATGTGACCCAAGATCGGGTCGAGCAAGTGGGGTTAAAAGCCAGCGCTCGAGAGGTGAGCACTCTGGCCATTTAAAAATTGCCTGGGCAGCCCCGTCGGCATTCTCCGGTAGGGGCGCCTCAGACAGTAAGCAATAAACTTACTCCTCCCCAAAGAGGGGAGGCGAAGCCTGGGAGGGTGGACCTCCTAGAACTGCACAGGACAGGCGTGCAGTATCCATCGGAACAGATACTACACTTAAGAACTCGTAAAAAGGTACAAGAGTATAAGTTTTAGGTGCCTAGAGCCATCCGTAACTAAATAAAAAGTTTGTTTTCTTTTAAATAAATGAATGCGTGCAGGGAATAGACAAACAGCGAGTGAATAATAATGCGATTCTTAATTGTTTCAATTCAAGGTTGAATTCCAATTTCGATTGGCAAGTGTTATTCGATTCCCAAACAACAGCGTTGTTTCTTTCCTGCTTACCATCTCTCGATTGTCAGAGATTTCTTTCTGGCACTAAAAAAGCAAACAGCAGTGTCAATAAGCGAGCTTTGTCTCATACGTAAAAACGGACGAGCAACGCACAAGGAACTGGTACAATTACAATAAGACACACATAAAAGCTTCATCACTAAAAGAGAAATGAGAAAGAACGAGATAGATAGATAGATGATACATACATACATAAATAGATAGATAGATAGATAGATAGAAAGAAAAGGGTGGATATATATATATATATATATATATATATATATATATATAGAGAGAGAGAGAGAGAGAGAGAGAGATAGATAGATAGATAGATAGATAGATAGATAGATAGATAGATAGATAGATAGATAGATAGATAGAATGACAGATAGATAGATAGATAGAAAGATAGATAGATAGATAGATAGATAGATAGATAGAGATAGATAGATAAATAGATAGATAGATAGATAAATAGATAGATAGATAGATAGATAGATAGATAGATAGTCGGAAAAGGAAGATAGATACGTATATATATATATATATATAGAGAGAGAGATAGATAGATAGATAGATAGATAGATAGATAGATAGATAGATAGATAGATAGATAGATAGATAGATAGATAGATAGATAGATAGATAGATAAAGGCGGGAGATAGATAAATAGATAGATAGATAGATAGATAGATAGATAGATAGATAGATAGATAGATAGATAGATAGACTGTAATAGATAGATAGATAGATAGATAGATAGATAGATAGATAGATAGATAGATAGATAGAGAAGCCTTTCCCCCCCTCTATTTAATTTTTTTTTAACGGAAGAAAAAGAGCCCCATTTATTAAGTCGTAATTTCACGGTAACAACAGGTAAAGCAACTGCAAAATTAAATATTTTTCTCTAATTGAGAAAAATATTTATTTTTAAGTTTACATGAAGTAAAAATATCAGTAGTGTACACCATTAAATGGACTAGATGATTTTAAAAAATGTTTGGGGTCTATCAGATGAAATATTTGAGAAGGTTTTACCTCTATTACATATTACTTGCGACAAATATATATATATATATATATATTTTTTTTTATTTATAAATTTTTATTTATAACGTGTATGCACATAACATGTATGCACATATGTAACCAATAATGTTTGTATAAATAAAAATTTATACTTGTTATTGAGCACTTTTTATGAACACTAGAGTTTTAACGGATTTACATCTACAGAAACTAATACAATACGTGTACTCTCTCTCTCTCTCTCTCTCTCTCTCTCTAGATATATATATATTGATTAATTTTATACGTACCTAAAAGTAATCCATGACTCATAGCCGTCATCAGCATGGGTAACTAGACAAGGATCGAACCTTCGATATTGATGTCTATAGTCCAGCGTCTTTACCACTGGACCAATACGTCCTGTCTAGAAATATGCACGATTTTTAATGTAATTATTTTTATTGGTGATTGCAGAGTTCGTTGTTTTTTTTTGTTGCTTACATGCTGATGACGGCTGTGAGCCAGAAACACGTGTCCATGGATTACTTTTATGTACGTATGAAATTAATAAATATATATATATATTAACGAAAAATACGTCCTATAAAGTTAAGGGCGACTAATAATGCAATTTTCTGCATCTTAATCACTTAGGAAGTGAAACAATCGAAATAGTAGTAAGCAAAAAAAAAAAACGAATGCTGCAATCACAAATAAAAATAATTACATATTATATATATATATATATATATATATATATATATATATATATATATATATATATATATATATAATTTGTCTTAGCTTAACGATAAATAAATAAATAAACACAAATAAACTAAAGAAAAAACATAACAATTTAAAAATAAAAACCTAAAATAGAAATACAAGGAACCACGTGTTAAATTAAATTCACCCATTATATTAACACAACAAAGGAAACAAGATATAGGCCAATCTATAGAAAACAGAACAATGGAACAGGATATAGTAAGTAACACTAACCACACCTTTGTTCGTGGGAAGCCCAACGATTGGCTGAGAGAACAACAAAGCATCTGATTGGTTAACAAGCTAGCCGTGTATATAAAAACACCCGGCAAAAACAACTCCATGCATTTTAGCCTGAAGATCCCCCCCCCCCGGGGATGAAACGCGGGGGCCTCTGTGTAGCTTAATTGCCATAAAAATATATTTTCATAGCTTACTACCTAGCTCTACTTTCGTATCGAGCACTGTTGAAGTAAATACTGAAAATTGATACATAAAAAAGTATGTCTCCTTATAAAATTTTATGTGGATACATGAAATACTTATATATATATATATATATATATATATATATATATATATATATATATATATATATATACTAGCAGGACCCGTGATATTAGTTTATAAAAGTGATATCAGTTTATAAAAGTGATATTAGTTTATAAAAGTCATATCAGTTTATAAAAGTGATATCAGTTTATAAAAGAGATATCAGTTTATTAAAATGATATCAGTTTATAAAACAGATATCAGTTTATAAAAGTGATATCAGTTTATAAAAGAGATATCAGTTTATAAAAGTGATATCAGTTTATAAAAGTGATATCAGTTTATAAAAGTGATATCAGTTTATAAAACAGATATCAGTTTATAAAAGTGATATCAGTTTATAAAAGTGATATCAGTTTATAAAAGTGATATCAGTTTATTTTCGTCAAAATTAGTTCGGTTGGTTAAATGCACAGACGCAGGTATTTAAAAATAACAGTTATACAAATTCGTTTTTGAAAGTCGTAAAAATACGGTCCTTTCTTTTTTTTAAAAGAATTGCACGTTTAAAAATATGTGGGAGTCTTGCATCTTGTTGTCGGTGTGTGGAACGAGATCGATGTACGTGAGGGAAATAAAATGGAGGTTTGAAAGAGAGAAAAACAAAGCCGTGAAACAAAGGAAAACGCAGATACGGACGCGTGGAACGAACATTTTGAATTCGTTGAAAATGAATTGAAATTGATGGTGAATCTAAAAAGACAAAGTTTGAATTCACAAACGATATTGAAATAGATTTGGAGAAGAAGAAGAAGAAAAAAAGATGATGAAGATGATGATGAAGGATACGAACATGAATACGAAAAATATAAGTACGAGAACGAAGAAGAAGAAGAAGAAGAAGAAGAAGAAGAAGAAGAAGAAGAAGAAAAAATATGAATGCGAAGAAGAAAAAATAGAAAAAGAAGAAACGAAAGAAGCAGAAGATAAAGAAAAAGAAGAAAAAGAAGAAGAAGAAGAAGAAGAAGAATAAGAAGAAGACGAAGAAGAAAAAGAAGAAGAAGAAGAAGAAGAAGACAGTGGAGAAGGAAGACGTAGTAGTAGGAGGAGGAGAAAGAAGAAGAAGAAGAAAAAGAAAAAGAAGAAAAAGAAGAAGAACAAGAAAAAAAAAGAAAAAAAAAGAAAACAAAAGAGCAGAAGTTAAAGAAAAAGAAAAAGAAGAAGAAGAAGAAAAAGAAGAAGAAAAAGAAGAAGAAGAAGAAGAAAATGAACAAGAAAAAGAAGAAAGACGAATAATAATAATAAGAAGAAGGATAAAATGAAGAAGAAGAAGAAGAAGAAAGAGAAGAAGAAGAAGAAGAAGAAGAAGAAGAAGGATAAATCGGAAATAGAAGAAGAAGAAGAAGAAGAAGAAGGAGAAGAAGAAGAAGAAGGAAAAGAAGAAGAACAACAAAAAAGAAGAAGAAAAAAAGAAGAAGAAAAAGAAGAAGAAGAAGAAGAAGGATAACATGAAGAAGAAGACGAAAACAGAAAAAAGAAGCAGAAGAAATAAAATAGAGGGAAGAAGATGAAGAGAAGAAGAAGCGGTAGAAGAAGGAAGAACGAAGAAATAAAGAAAGAAAAAGAAGAGGACGAAAAAAGAAGAAGAATAAAGAATAAGCGAAAAGACAACGAAAGTACACATATTAGCGAAAAGGAAGAAGAGGAAGCAATAAGAAAGAAAAAAAGAAGTAGATGGAGAAAGATGAAGAGGAAGAGAAGGATAAATCAAGAAAAAGATGAGAAAGAATGAAAAGAAGATGAAACAATAACGAAGATTGGGAAGAAGGGGAAAAAGTAGAAAAAGAAGAATAAAAGATCGTATAAAAGGTGGAGATAAATCAATGAAAAAAGAAATAAGATGAAGAAAGAAAAGAAACAATAGGGATGCAAAATAGTGAGCCAAATATGGAAGAGAAAGTTGAAGAATACGAAGTAGATAAGAAAGAAAGAAAAATGAATAAAAAAGAACAACAAGAAAAAAAGAAGAAAAAAACAAGAACGAGAAAAAAATAACAAAAAAAAACTAAACAAAAAACAAATAAATAAAAGGATTCAGTTCGATATTCTGTATAGATTTACAACTTCGAAAATATGCACCTGAAGAAGATCGGAGGTTACATCGGCCAACACGTTGTGAATATAACAACGACGATGAGAATAGTAGTCCGAAAAAAATAAAATAAAATGACGATAGAAGCCTTTTTTACAATGCGTGACAAATTTATTTCTTTTTTCTTTTTTTCCAATTAATTTCGGAGGAAACCTCCATCATCAGAGATATATTTTTACTCTTTTTTTTTTATAAAATAAACAAACTTTTACTTTTGTTTATAGGTAAGACGTCCTGGGTTGGTGTGACGTTATCCGCTAAGATGTAATAGGCGGTTTGAGAAGAAGAACGGAAATGCCAGAGCATGCCGGGAGGTTAATTCTTTTAGATATTGTTCGTTCTTTTTTTTTTTAAAGCATTGAATGAAAAGTAATAAAATGATGATAGAAGCCCTTTTTACAATGCGTGACAAATTTATTTCTTTTTTCTTTTTTTCCAATTAATTTCGGAGGAAACCTCCATCATCAAAGATATATTTTAACTCTTTTTTAAAATTTTTTAATAAAATAAACAAACTTTTACTTTTGTTTATAGGTAAGACGTCCTGGGTTGGTGTGACGTTATCCGCTAAGATGTAATAGGCGGTTTTGAGAAGAAAACGAGAAGCAGAAGAACAAAAAGAACTAAACAAACAATTCAACAAATGTCAGATGTTTCTTTGTGCTTCAATAATTTCTAGAAATAAATCTGAACGGAAATAATTGAGCGTCTGAACCAGAAAATCGCCGCCATCTTGAAACAGATAGGAAACATTACGAAATTATCAACGGGATTAGTTTTCTTTTTTATTTTATCAGAGGTCAAACGGATGACGCAATTAATTTACCATCTGACGATATCCCTCCCCCCCTATCCATTTGTTGCTTATTCAGTAGGTTTTAACGCGTAGTCTCAGTAGAAAAATATTTGATGGGAAGTTAAGCAACCTTGAGCCTGGTCAGTACGAAATGGGTGACCATTTGGGAAGACCAGGCGCTATATGCATGAGGATGTCGACACGTCCCTGCAAGAACTGTAAAAAACTTAACGTCGCTATCAATTTTTAAAACCAAATTGGGGACCACCTAAGTAGGGCACACCCACAGAGTGAATGAGGTATTTTGGTGAGAGAGGCTAGCTCAGGGTAAAGTGCACATAGACGGAACTGTATGACCACCGACCCCCTCCCATAACGATTCTGGCCTTGTGTCTAAGGCAAATATCAATGTTTTATGTCTTTTGGTTTTTTTTGCATGTCTTTTGGTTTTTTTTACATGTATTTTAAATATTCGCTGTAAAACCATTTTTGTATTTGTCTAAATAAAATCTGTTCCGATGGATGCTACGGTACCGTTGGGGCCTTTGATATTGGCCTTTTGGCTGGGATCAAAGTGTAGTATTCTTTTTTTTTACCTCCCCCTACTTTAGTTCCCACTCCCAATTAGATACCGACCTGCTTGTTTTCGGAACACCCGGAAAACAGTGGCCGGTCTACCAACTTAGCAGAGGGTTGGGAGGGCGCTACTAACCATGTACATAATTAAAAATTGTAAATATTGTCCCACTCCCCCGCAATGAATTATTTATTTATTTATTTATTTGTAAATAAAAATTTTAAAACCAAATTGGGGACCACCTAAGTAGGACCAACCCACAGAGGGAATGAGGTATTTTGGTGAGAGAGGCTAGCTCAGGGTAAAGTGCACATAGACGGAACTTTATGACCACCGACCCCCAATCCCTCCCATAACGATTCTGGCCTTGTGCCTAAAGCAAATATGAATGTTTTATGTCTTTTGTTTTTTTTTGCATGTCTTTTGGGTTTTTTTACATGTATTTTAAATATTCGCTGTAAAACCATTTTTGTATTTGTCTAAATAAAATCTCCCTTAACCGGGATCCTCTTTCGAGGGAAACCGGTAAAACCTGCCCAGGGTTAATGCCGTACCAGGTACAGGTACAAGACGAGTTCTTGCTGTGAATGTTTTACAGGGGGCAGGGATTTAAGCTCTGTTGAACACCCTCCATGAACCTAACGATGCAGAGGATAACAACATTTCTTCTGTGTGAAAAGGCTGCAGGGACAAGAAGAGGTTGCGAAGTCGATCTTGTACTCTCTCAAGACAAGAAAGAGCGCTCCGAGCGGAACCGGCCCAGATATGACAGCAGTACCCCCCCCCCATCTTAGGACATATCTGACTCTTATAAATGTAGAGGATTTCGTCGGGAATTTGATTCGCCCAGATTTAGCAAAATGTTAGATACATTAGTGTCTCTAAAGCAGGCGCTGCGTGTTTGTTATAATGAAAGAAGAATGAAAACAAAATGAGCGCCGAAAAGAGTAAAAGTGTGAAAAGGAACGAGTGAAAAAGACTGGAATAGAACATTGAGAGTGTATGCGTGTATTACATTGTCACTTTGTCATTTTGTGGAAAAGATTTTCTAATGGGCAATTTTGTAGCGTTGAGTTAAGGAGAAAACGAGGAAGAGAGAGAAAGGGAGGATTGAACGAGAGAGGAAGAGAGAAAGATAGAGAGAGAGAAGAAGAGAGAGAGAGCGGGGAAGAGAGAGATGAAGAGAGGAAGAGAGATAGATAGAGAGAAGAAGAGAGGAAGAGAGAGATAGAGAGAGGAAGAGAGAGAGATAGAGAGAGAGAAGAAGAGAGAGAGATGAAGAGAGGAAGAGAGAGAGATGAAGAGAGGAAGAAAGATAGATAGAGAGAGGAAGAGAAAGAAAGGGAGTATTGGACGAGAGAGGAAGAGAGAAAGATAGAGAGAGAGAAAAAGAGAGCGAGAGAGAGAGAGGAAGAGAGAAAGAGAGAGAGAAGAAGAGAGAGAGAGGAAGAGAGAGAGAGATGAAGAGAGGAAGAGAGAGAGATAGAGAGAGGAAGAGAGAGAGAGGGGGATAGAGAGAGAGAGTTAGGAAGGGAGAGAGAGAGCGAGGAGAGAGAGAAAGAGAGATAGAGAGATGGAGAGAGAGAGAGGAAGAGAGATAGAGAGATGGAGAGAGAGAGAGGAAGAGCGATAGAGAGATGGAGAGAGAGGAAGAGAGATAGAGAGATGGAGAGAGAGAGGAAGAGAGAGAGAGATGGAGAGAGAGAGGAAGAGCGATAGAGAGATGGAGAGAGAGAGGAAGAGAGAGCGATGAGAGAGACAGAGAGGAAGAGGGATAGAGAGAGGGAGATAGATAGATAGATAGATAGAGAGAGAGAGAGAGAGAGGAAGAGAGAGATAGGAAGAGAGAGAGGGGATAGAGAGAGAGAAAGAGAGATAGATAGATAGATAGAGAGAGAGAGAGAGAGAGAGAGAGAGAGAGAGGGAAGAGAGGGAGAAGGAGATATGAACTTCGATTGGGGACTATTCTTAATCCGTTAAAAGCATTTTGACATGTACTTATCCCTTCTTCCGTTTCTGTGCTATTTCTTTCCACTCGTCCGCCATCTTTTTCCGTTCACCTCTGAACTGCCACTTCCGCCCGCAACGTCATTTACCTCCGTCACTTCCTGTTCACGATCTAGAAATACACTTTTCGTTCATTTTAGTTTCTTTCTTTTTTATTTTCTAAAATCATTATAAGTCATGTTCCAAAAGAAGACCATTCTTTCAAGATGGGTTTTTTTTACTTACATTGCGCAACCCCCCTCTTTTCAAACAACCCTAACCCTTACCATAACCCTTACCATAACTCCTTTTCAATCATGTCCAGCATCTTTAATGGAATTTGTGTTTTCTTCATCTTTAAAACTGTTTTTATTTCATCCTGTCGTTTACTTCCCTTTTTTCTTTTCCTTGTACCTGACAGTATTTCATTCTTTCTTAAATGCTACTAGCAAAAATATGCGGCCTTTTCATAGGCTACTACACCGAGATGTAGGGGCGGACGCCACTTATTTTTCTCGATGGCTCCGCTTACCCTTGATACACACTTTATAATACCGAGTATTTAGCAAGAAGAGATAAGGTACATTTTTTTAGTCTTTGGTACGACACGACCGAGGATTGAACCCCGGTCTCCCGACCTATTAGTGAACATTCTTACAATTACGCTAAACCCGACCGTTTTAATAATAATAATAATAATAATAATAATAATAATAATAATAATAATAATAATAATAATAATAATAATAATAATAATAATAATAATAATAATAATAAATAAATAATAATAATAATGATAATAATAATAATAATAATAATGATAATAATAATAATAAATAATAATAATAATAATAATAAATAATAATAAATAATAAATAATAAATAATAATAAATAATAATAATAATAAATAATAAATAATAATAATAATAATAATAATAATAATATTAAATAATAAATAATAATAATAATAAATAATAATAAATAATAATAATAATAATTAATAATAATAATAAAAATAATAATAATAATAAATAGTAATAATAATAATAACAATAAATAAATGATAATAATAATAATAATAATAATGATAATAATAATAATAATAATAAATAATAATAATAATAATAATAAATAATAATAATAATAATAATAATAAATAATAAATAATAATAAATAATTAATAATAATAATAATAATGATAATGATAATAAATGATAATAATAATAAATAATAAATAATAATAATAATAATAATAAATAATAATAATAATAATAATAATAATAATAATATTAAATAATAATAAATAATAATAATAATAATAATAATAATAATAATAATAAATAATAATAATAATAATAATAATAATAGTAATAATAATAATAATAATAATAATAATTACAATAATAATAATAATAATAATAATAATAAATAATAATAATAATAATAATAATAATAATAATAATATTAAATAATAATAAATAATAATAATAATAATAATAATAATAATAATAATAATAATAATAATAATAATAATAATAATAATAATAATAATAATAATAATAATAATAATAATAATAATAATAATAATAATAAAAAAAGAGAGAAGAGCTTCAGGAAATTGAAGTAGGAACAGACTCTGAAAGTAACGAAAAAAGCACTGAAGACGATCTTAAATATTGGGCGGGCATAATTGTGTTTAGTTGACGGTAATATGAAATAGGGTTCAGTCGGGGTCAGCTGGTGTACTCGGGTGTCAGTTTGACCTTCTGTGGACCAGAAGTGGACGTGATGCCACGTTGCTAAAAGGAGGAGGGGGGGTGAAGAAAAAAGTGGGCAGTCGGTTAGAGGTTTCGGAGAGAACTGGACGGATAGAGATGCTTTAAGATCGACGATAAACAAAAGAGTCAAATATCCGTAGGTCAAGATGCCTTCCTCTGCCGCTGGCAGAAGAGAAGGCAACGCCAACATCCCAATAAAAGGTATTTTTCTTCAAATTGATGATTTTTTTCGTTATTTTATGCTGTTGTAAAACATTAATTGCTCCGGTCGAGGGGGAGTGGACGACACAAGGCGAGATCGAACTGTGCAGTTATGATTGTGATCTGCATTCGATAATAAGGTATTTTTATGAACCCGTGAATAGTAGTAGTAGTAGTAGTAGTAGTAGTAGTAGTAGTAAACATGAGTTAATATATTTTTAATCGCGTAAAATACATGCTAAAATATTCCTCAGATTTTGAATTCAATTATGTTTGAAAATGCTTCAATGTTAATTGTTATAATTTGCCATAATATGCAATTAACTCATCAAGTCACTCATTCTTAACTATCCATCAGTTTCACCCTCTCTCACCGGATGTCGTTTTACCCTCTGTTCTCATTCTATAATTGTCTATCACTTTTACTTCCATCTCTCTCTCTCTCTCCCCCTCTCTCTCTCTCTCTCTCTCTCTCTCTCTCTCTCTCTCTCTCTATATATATATATATATATATATATATATATATATATATATATATATATATCTGACTCTCTCTCTTTCTTTCTCTCTCCCCCTCTCTATCTGTTTATTAACAGTCGAAGGTACAACGATAAGAAAAAATGAAACCGATTGAAATGATCTATTATATAAAAGAGAATATCACGACAAGCACTAATACTATTTAACGCACAGGTCTTGATGAAAATGAGTTCCAAGTGACAGTCTTCAAGAGGTTGAAGGTTCAATCCTTACTACGCAGTAATAACTACGCGGTAATAACTATGCGGTAATAACTACGCGGTAATAACTATAAATAACATAATAATTAACACTTTTACTCGGTCATGACAACCTGATCGAGAATAATCTACCCTCGTTGATTAAATAAAGGGTTTAGTTCAATATTCCGTATAAGTTCCCGAGTTCTGACGTAAATATTCCCAATTTTGACAAAATTCACTTAAAGAAGGTCGGAGGTTACATCGGCCGAACCGTTGTGAAAATAAGAACCAATCTGAGAAGTGACAATACTCTAAATAATACATACTACAGTGTGTTTGGCAACAGCTAGACTTCGGTAAATAGGTTCGTTACAAAACAAAAATGGATGTTCTTAAGATACGTCCATTTATTTTACGCGATTAGTAACGAACATCCTATTTTAAACCTAACCGTGACAGACCGATGGACGGCATAGTCTCTTATTGAGATGCGTGGATGTATCTATAAAAATGATATATTAAGCGTACGCGTGACAGACCGACTGATATTCTATTTTGAACGTATGAACAGAACTTCTTATAGATATGATTGGACGCATCTTAAATAGAAAGCCTTTACCGATGAAAATATTATTTCAAAATTGAGCGTGCCAGACCGACAGACCGCACCTCTTATCAAGTTGCGTGGACGAATCTAAAAATATTGCATTATAAGCAAGGATGAAAAATGTTTGTTTTTTGTTTTTTTTAAAAACCCAAATAATATGGAAATAATAAAAACGTTTGGAAAAAAATAAAAAATAAAATAAATAAAAAAAAACATAAAAAATAAAAATAAATAAAATAAAAAATTAAAAAAAAAATTAAAAAATAAAATAAAAATAACTGCGGATAAAAATATTTCTTATCATATCCGATTTTAGTTCGACCTTTGTAACCGTCTTCTCTCGGTGGATATAAATTGATTTTTTTTTAGTTGAATTTTTTCTTCATTGTTCTCTGAAATCTTTTGTCTGGTTCGTGTTCCGATGACCGTCGCTGCGATAGCGCGTTTTGTTCTGGACAGGTCAGCCAGACTCGATTAAAACCAACCAACCAAACAAACAAACAAATAAAACGCTGAAATCACTTTGCTCTACCCGCGCCATTTTGTTGCCCTCGTGTAGGAGACGCCAGTGACCATGATGCAATATTCAAGATGGCGGACCAAACATATCTTTCTAAAACAATCTTCTCTTAGTTCGCTTACGAGAACGCCTACCATCTGACTTCGCCATTGTTATCTTAAATGTCATCATAATATAATTATCATTCCATGGCTATCTTTATCAACTGGAAAACAATAATCTTTCCCCTTTATTCTGCGACGAATTTTTAATGAAGTAAGTATATTTTATTGAATAATAACTGTACCTATCCGGCATTGTCTGGGATATAGCAAAGTTATTTCAGTTTTTAATTTTTATTTGTTTGCCCATTTGGCGCTTCTGTAATAAAAAGCCGAAAAAAAAGTTTTTTTTTTATCTTTTAGTGTTGGAGAGGTAAATAAGGGGCAGGTAACTCTTACCACGTTTTTTAAACACGATTTTCTCTGAAATTAGGAAATTTAATCTAACCCTAACCCTAAATTAAATTTAGATTAATAGAACAAAAAAATTGTATTTTATGGAAAAATATTGTTTGAAAGCTGGAGCTGATGAGAAGAGTTATCTGCTCCTTATTTTCCTCTCTTACATTAAAATACAAAAAACAACTCCGATTATATTCTTCAATGACTAATCCCCATTGCTTATTTTTATTTTTAGGCGATCATATGAAAATGATTCATATTAGCAGTCGTCTGGAGCGGACTAAGAAATATTTTGAATAAACTATAACAAAGAACGTTATCATATTTCAAATAACACGGGACAACAATAACCAATCCAAATTGGCTAACCAGAAGCAAAGTTTGATTTGTAAGCTTAAATGTTATTTGGGTCTGATTTTTTAAAATCCGTCAAGATAGCTTTATTTGTTAGAAGGTAGATATGCTGTATGCTGTAATACCTTTTTTAAAACGTTCTATTATGAATTCAGTCCATCATTACCATTCTGTTATCATGAGAACATATTCCCAGACCTTACCGCTTTGTGGGGGGGGTAGTGAAGTATATGTTGGTTCGTCATGATATCACCCTTCCAGACATTACCCCCTCCTTATTTTTTTTTTTGGGGGGGGGGGTTAGGCGCGATGTAGTATTTATTCTGTGGTCATGATACCACCATCCTCCCAAAGATTACATTGTTCTTTATTGGGAGAGTAAATGGTGTAGTTATATACTTGCAAACATATCCTATGAACAGTTGTCTTATGACGTCATCATTGTTTAAATTTGTGACGTCATCCAGTGTGCACGGTGCCAAAATACAAAGGAGAAAAGGGTGCATCAGATAACTTACTTTTTTGCACACAAGTGTGACACTAGCCAATGTATTTATCTTCCTCCCACAGCGGTAAGATGTGACACAAGGTCGGGAAAGTGGGATTTGAAAAGGCAGCGTCCTACAGAAAGAAGAGCACTCTAGCCGACAGAAATTGCCTGGGCAGCTCCGTCGGCATTCCCCGGTAGGGGCGTCTCAGGCGATTAGCAATAAACTAACCCCTTCTCAAAGAGTGAGAAGGCAAAGCCTGGGAGGGTGGACCTCCTAGAACTGCACAGGACAAAGTATACAGCGGAACAGATACTACACTTTGATCTTGGCCAAAAGGCCAACACTTTATTTATCTACCTCCCACAACGGAAAGATGTGACACAAGGTCGGGAAGTGGGATTTGAAAAGCCAGCACTCGAGAATTTGAGCACTCTGGCATACAAAAAATGCCTGGGCAGCCTGGTCGGCATTCCCCGGTAGGGGTGCATCAGGCAGTAAGCAATAAACTTACTATTCCCCAAAGAGGGGAGGCAAAGCGTGGGAGGGTGCACCTCCTAGAATTGCACAGGACAAACCCACAGACCGGCGCAATCAAGACCCGAAGGCCAAGACGGTACCAGTCTATGGGGTGTAGTATCCATCGGAACAGATACTACACTTTGATATTTGCTAAAAGGCCAACACTAGCCAAGTTAGTTGAGACAAGATATAATCACGTAGAATAACCAACGGACCTACCCAGGACCCTTAATTTAATGGCCCTGTGTCTGATTGTACGTATTTGCAATAAATATAACTAAACATTATGATAAAACACACAGCGATTTTGTAGATAAATAGATATAGATATTAAATCTCCACCTTAACTACAACATACTGAAGCTAATTTTTAGCCAATGAGCGAATTCCGTAAACATTTTCGCCTCAAACGAAACATAATGTAAAACTGAAACATGCAATAAAGATTGATAAGATCTCAGTTCATTACTATACACAAAACTTATTGATTTTGTTGCGACTTCCTCGAGGGAGACAAGAAATAATTCAATTATAACAAGAACTTCATCTAGAAATATGGAAAATTCCAGTCCGTCTATGGTAACACGAATTCAATATCAACCGATGTGAGTACTTTAGCATTCTGTATCTATTAAAGCGCAACAAGTTAGGGTTAGGGTTGGGGTTACCAAAGCATGACAGTGTTCTGGCTCGATAAATGTTTCATATTTTTCTCTTGTGTGAAGAAACGGATCATGTGACAACGAAACGGTCTCTCATTGGTTGATTAGATCCGGGCAAAGACAGACCTATTAAGAATCTCCGTAAGATTGACTAAGCAAAGGACCAGTCTACCTGTGTCTCGCCATTGTAGGGGTCACACCAACGTGGTAGTGTACGAGCGACCCGACTGACAAAGCTTTGGCGAAGATTTAGGAGGAGTTAGCTAGAAATTCTACGATGGCATAATCCTCGTTTTTTTTCTATTTTCGACAATCTTCGTTTTGTTTTGGGTTAGGTTCTTAGAAAAGAAATTATGATCTACCCCTGTTGTCTTAAATAGGCGACGATGGCGCATACAGATATGTTCGTCCCGACTACAAGCGGTAAATAACGACTAATCAGCCCTGCGGGACTGCTGCAAAGAAGGTGGGCTCCATCTACCGTGCTAGTAAACTTCTACCACCTGACATTATCCTATATCTTTACAAAGCCACCATCCGCTCGTGCATGGAGTATTGTTGCCACATCTGGGCTGGTGCATCATTCACTAGTTTCTCCCTCTTAGACAAGGTCCAAAAAAGAGTCGCCAACTAAATAGGTCCCTCACTATCCACCAATCTCCAGCCCCTATCCCATCGCCGCAATGTTGCATCCTTGTGCCTGTTTTACAAGTACTTCAATGAAGTCTGCTTTGATGAGTTTGCTGCTCTGGTACCCCCACGACGTAAATTCACTAGACCAACCCGACAATCTGCCAAAATCCCATCCATTCACTGTGGAGGTCCCCAGATGCCGAAGAGCTTTCTACTCCAAAAGCTTCTTTCCTCGTTCTGCTGGACTCTGGAACTTCCTGCATGCTCCCTGTTTTCCTGACAGTAGTGTGATGCAGAAATTTTAAACTAATGTAAACAAACATCTCGCTGCGCAGCTACCAATTTAGGTTGACCTCCCAAAATAACTGTCACTCTTTTTCTCAGTAGCCATTTACGTCTACAGTGGCGGCCTGCCTTGTTTGGGATGAAATATGTTAAAAAAGAAAAAAAAGAAAAGAGAAAAACAGTATCCTCACCAAAATGTTCCAGTGTATTTGCATCGAGGGGGCACTAGAGCAGCTAGTTCATCGGAGCACAATCCATTGAAGTATTTGTAAAACAAGCACAAGGATGCAACATAGCGGCGATGGGAAAGGGGCCAACTTAGGATGACCCCCAGAACCTACACCATAATTCTCAGTAGCCCCTTACGGCTACAGTGGCGGCCTGCCTTGTTTGGGGTGAACTATGTTAAAAAAAAAAGAAGCCCTTGTAATTATATTTTGGGATTAAAAAAAAAAGTATTATCTTGCTTCTTGAAAGAATAGACATGGCATTACCGTCGTTAAGGGTTGTATTTTATCTGAGAATGGTGGACTATATCAAACATAATAGTCAAACATTATGCTGAATGGCGAACATAAACAGATTGATTGTTTGCGACTGGCAGGCTGAATAATTGGCTTATAACGTTCTGGGTCAGGTTTGTTACTGCTTTTACTGATTATATGACCCAGCAATTTCATCCCCTTTTTTCTCCCCTTTTTTCTCCGCTTTTTTCTCCCATTTATTTTTATTTAGCATCAGTTATACCGTTTTACAGTCGTCATAAATCGCTCGAGACTTTTTATGATGATCAAATCGATCTTTTCCGCACAGAGTCATATTATCAATGTACGCGTAAGTGTCTTGTGGGTCCTCACCCGTTGGACAATAGCACGTCTAATGCCCAACGTCCTATAGACCTTATCCTTCGCGATTTATTTCTGACCACATCGTTGGTAGTTTATTCGTGGTAGTAGATATGCTTCCAGTAAAGTTAATCTATAGATCGTTCGCGTTTTTTTTTTGTTGTTTTTTTTATTCAGAAGACATTACGAAAGCCTGGACTCTTCATGGAGAATGGTTTTGTTCTAGAAGTTATTCTTTAAATTCCAAAATAATAACTCATGGAACAAAACCATTCTCAATGAAGAGTTTTAACAGACCAGACATGTGTGTCCGTTTAGATTCAATCCTAAATATGCAAAAGTGAGAATACGGTCCTAGATTTTCTTTCCCTCTCTTTCCTTCTTTCTTTCTCTCTCTCTCTATCTCCCCCTCTCTCCCTATCTATCTATCTATCTATCTATCTATCTATCTATCTATCTATCTATCTATCTATCTATCTATCTCTATATATATATCTTCATCTATCTATCTATCTATCTATCTCTCTCTCTCTATATATATATATCTTCATCTATCTATCTATCTATCTATCTATCTATCTATCTATCTATCTATCTCTCTTTCTCTCTCTCTCTCTCTCTCTCTATATATATATATATATATATCTTCACCTATCTATCTATCTCTCTTTCTCTCTCTCTCTCTCTCTCTCTCTCTCTCTATATATATATATATATATATATATATATATATATATATATATATATATATCTCACGCGAACAAAAAAAAAACGAGTACGAAAAATTGCTTAGAAGAACGGGGTACGCAAGGTTGGTTAAAAGAACCGGGTACGAAAGGTTGCTTCGAAGAACTGGGTACGAAAAGTTGCTTAAAAGAACAAGGTACGAAAGGTTGCTAAAAAGAACCGGGTACAAAAGGTTGTTTAGAAGAACGGGGTACGAAAGGTTGGTTAAAAGAACCAGGTACGAAAGATTGCTTAAAAGAACGGGGCACGAAAGGTTGCTTAAGAGAACGGGGTACGAAAGGTTGCTTAAGAGAACGGGGTACAAAAGGTTGCTTAAAAGAACCGGGTACGAAAGGTTGCTAAGAAGAACGGGGTAAGAAAGGTTGCTTAACAGAACGGGGTACGAAGGGTTTCTTAAAATAACGGGGTACAAATAGTTGCTTAAAATAACGGGGTACGAAAAATTGCTTTAAAGAACGGGGTTCGAAAGGTTGCTTAAAAAACCTGGGTTCGAAAGGTTGCTTTAAGGAACGCGGTCCGAAAGGTTGCTTAAAAGAACGGGATACAAAAGGTTGCTTAAAATAACGGGGTACGAAAGGTTGCTTAAAAAAACGGGTACGAAAAGTTGCTTAAAAGAACGCGGTACGAAAGGTTGCTTAAAATAACGCGGTACGAAAGGTTGTTTAGAAGAACGGGGTACGAAGGTTTTCTTAAAAGACTCGAGTACGAAAGGTTGCTTAAAAGAACGCGGTACGAAAGGTTGCTTAAAAGAACGCGGTACGAAAGGTTGCTTAAAAGAACGCGGTACGAAAGGTTGCTTAAAAGAACGGT
>OY744543.1:74479939-74509939 GCA_963556195.1 Sepiola atlantica | reverse complement strand
ATCGTACAGAAAGGAACTTGAAATGTCAGTCAGAAAATCGAAACGAAAGAGATATGCAAGATGAAATTGACAGGAATAGTTGGAGAATGTAGGAAGGTATGTAAACAGATGAAGTGGGGAAACGAATTGTTGTTGGAAAGAAGAAGGGCGAGAAATACGGAAGATGAATTTGATATGAATCGAGAGAGAGAAAACAAAATGGCGGCTGATATGATAGAACTAATCCTTCTTTTTCTAGCAATTTTAGTATTTTTTTAAACCTTGGGGCTACTCTTTTATAGTTTTGGCCTTTTGGCTAAGATCAAAGTGTAGTATCTGTTCCGATGGATACTGCACCCCATAGACTGGTATTGTCTTGGCTTTCGGGGCTTGATTTACGCCGGTCTATGGGTCTGTCCTGTGCAGTTCTAGGAGGTCCACCCTCCCAGGCTTCGCCTCCCCTCTTTGGGGGAGGAGTAAGTTTATTGCTTACTGCCTGAGGCGCCCCTACCGGGGAATGCCGACGGGGCTGCCCAGGCAATTTTTAAACCCCACTTTCCCGACCCGACCTTGGGTCACATCTTACTTGTGGGAGTAAGATAAAAACTGGCCTTGTGCCTAACTCCTGGAGAGGAGTAAATCAATACTCTTTTATAGTTTTTTTTTTCAAGTTTTTTTTTTTGTTGAGCTTTTTAAATTATTACTCTTTTATTTTATTAAACCTTTTCTGTACTTTTATTTTGATTCTTTTTCCGTCTGTAGATTTTAATAATCATTTTTTATTATTATTGTTTCCTATTTCCAGTGTCGTTTCCATCTCTATTTCATTTCAATTTCAGATTCCTCCTAGTTATGTGTCAGAAGCTCGGAGATCATTTATCCCTTTCTTTGACAGTATTCGCTCTCATTAGTTAAAATGTTTTTTTTATTTTTATTATTTTATATTCACAGCGACATAACGAATCGTTTTTTTTATATTGATGTTACTTTTTTTTGTTGTGGCTAGGCGAAAATGTTAAACGTAGGGATGGAGATATTGAAAATAATGAAAAAATAATGAAAAAATAATGAAAAAATAGTGCCCACTCTAAGGATCTGCGATTCTGAATATAGGAGATCAGTCTTAAAAGTAACGGGACCGAGTGTGCAATGTCTTAGCTGTGCTGGGCGAGCTATGGGCGAAAGAGAAATAGGCAGATGGTGTTAAAGAGTCGCCAACCTAATAGGTCCCTCACTGTCAACCAAGCTCCAGTCACTGTCCCATCGCCGCAATGTAGCATCCTTGTGCTTGTTTTACAAATACTTCAATGGATTGTGCACCGATGAACTGGCTACTCTGGTGCCCCCTCGACGTAAGTTCACTAGACCAACTCGACAATCGACTAAATCCCATCCACTCACTGTGGAGGTCCCCAGATGCCAAAGAACTTTCTACTCCAAAAGCTTCTTTCCTCGTGCTGTTGGCCTCTGGAACTCCCTCCTTGCCCCCTGTTTCCCCGACGGTACTTACATGCAGAAATTTAAAACTAATGTGAACAGACATCTCGCTGCGCAGATCCCAATTTAGGTTGACCCCCCCCCCCAACCTTTCTTCTCAGTAGCCCCTTACGTCTACAGTGGCGGCCTGCCTTGTCTTGGGTGAACTATGTTTAAAAAATAAAAAATAAAAATAAAATTTTACTCGGTACTTTTAGGTTATTTTCCCCTTCCTGTTTAGATCTTCTATATTTTTTATTTATTTATATCTGTATATTTTCCCTTGTAAATAAATAAATATATTTCTGTACATTTAACTCGTGAGGCTATTCTCATTCCTTTGTTGCGTTTATTGGTTGCCCTCTCGTTTCTAAATAATCTCGAGAAATAATCCCACCTTTTTTTTCTCTATTTGTAGAATATCAACGTACTGGGACATGTATTCATCTGGTCTTAGGCGATTTCTGTCTTTTTCTTGGCTCAAAAGTTCTAACAGGGGGTTCATTTTTAGATAGTTGAAGCCATGTAGTTGGTCATAACAGCCGAACTTAATGGAATCCCAGAATATTATTCCAATAGTGAATAGAAGAGTGAGCAAAAAGAAAAGAATCGTGCATTAGACATGATGAAATTGTACTAGCTAATGTATCCACTAGTCAACCTACCCACTCTAATATTGTACAGTATTACTTTGTTGTGGAAACTATACAATTTGTTGTTTGGAATTGAAATAAATTATTTGTGACACCAGTCTCATTACTTTTCAGACACACGTGGTATATTATCAGCCAGTGTAAACCCCTTGATCTCTTCTGACCTTTCGTCTATAGCACATTCTTCATAATCGTCACATATTTCCACATATTTTCATAACCCTACCCATAACCCTAACCCTAACCCTAACACCTTTCACATATTTCCAAGAGCTCTTTACCCTTTACATTTCCCCAAACTCTCTTCATTCCACATTTCACATGAACATTTACATTCCATAGATTTCTCATGATGCAAGAACTCTCTGTATTTCACATATCCATATGCACTCTCAACATCGCACATATTTCCAAACATTTTCGACATTCCACATATCTCCAAGAACTCCCTACATTCTCTCTCTCTCTCTCTCTCTCTCTCTCTCTCTCTCTCTCTCTATATATATATATATATATATATATATATATATATATATATATATATATATATATATATATATATATCCAATAATTCTGCCCTAATAACTACACGGACAAGAACATTATCACAAAGAACACTTTTTATTCCATATCCTTGTATGTAAATCTATTTGCTTTGAATTCCTGTTTCTCAAATACCATTTGTTGCTTCTGCAATGGTGCTACTTACTGTTCTTATTTTAATATTATGGTGCTGATTAGGCGTACGAAACAAGCCGGAGCCAGCCTCCAGCTATGAATATAGAAAACCGTGATGGCGAACCAGGCCCGAGTCATCACGTGGTGTACAAATCATGAAACGGGCAAAGGCGACCGCTATTCTTGTGCGTCTTTCTTTGACACTTCTTTTTCTTTGGATTTCAAATCTTTTAATCGTCTTAATTCTTGTTGGATTATCTGCGGGAAATAACGAAAAAAAAACAAACAAAAAAACAAACGAAAACTTATATTCGCTTAATATTCACTATTATTTTATCTGTACTTGAAAAAGTTTTGTTTTTTTTTCGATAATATTGATTAAACCGAAGAAACGCGTTTTCATTATTCATGTTTCGTTTTGAATCTCGTTCGCATTCTTTTCAGATTTTCATCTGCGATTAATCTTTAATCGAATCGATCGAAAATTGGCAATCGGCGCTCACCAAAAAGAAAACTACTACTATTACTACTACTCTTACTACTACTACTACTACTACTACTACTACTACTACTACTACTACTACTACTACTACTCCTACTCCTACTACTACTCCTATTACTACTCCTATTACTACTACTACTATTACTACTATTACTACTACTACTACTACTACTACTACTACTCCTATTACTACTACTACTATTACTACTATTACTACTACTACTACTACTACTATTACTACTATTACTACTACTACTCCTCCTCCTACTACTACTACTCTTATTACTACTACTACTATTACTACTATTACTAATACTGCTACTACTACTACTATTACTACTACTATTACTACTACTACTATTACTACTATTACTACTACTATTACTACTACTACTACTACTACTACTACTACTATTACTATTACTACTATTTGTACTCCTACCCCTACTACTGAGACAACCAGAGGACGACGGATTCTGATGCTGAATCCTGAATTGTAAAAAAATAAGAAGCAAAACCGAGATAAAAAAGAACGGACATCTTTCTTTTATCTTTTGCTTTTTTTTCTCTCTTTCTTCTTTCTTTTCTTTTTTCTCTCTTTCTTCTTTCTTTTCTTTTTTCTCTCTTTCTTCTTCTTGCTCTTCTTTTTATTGTCTGTCTTTCTTTTTTATTCTTTCTTAGCATTTTCTCCGGAGAAAGCAACGGGGTAGTAACAGAATAAGATGCAGATGATACGGGATGTCGTTTCCTGATTTCTTACTCATCCTAGAATTAGCTGTTTGTTCCTCAACTCGCAAGGTTGATTTTTTTGATTTCGTCTCTCTCTCCTTTCTCTTGGATTTCAGCAGAGACAGGGCGCGTTTTCTTGACGGCCGGTGTCCCCATCAGCGTTGTGGGATACTTAAAAAAAAACAAGATTCACTGTTTTTTGTTTTTGTTTTCAGGAGAGCTATGATAAACGATGTATCATTGTTTCTTTTACAGGAATTTCTTTTCAGATCGACGTTCCGCGTGATCTTTCTGAGCGCGTTTACAACTGTGCGTTCTTTATTTCTATTTCGCTGCAATTATTTTTTATGAAAATCGCTCCAGACAGATCATGAAGCCACTTAATGTAAGAAACTAAAAAAATGATCAACGCAAAGACGGGAGATGCCTATTGACCGTAGTCTTGAAAACACCAAAGATATATGTAGGAGAAAAACAGTCAGCAGGAAGAGAGTTTCACCAGATTTCAGTTTTTGGAGAAAAGCTACTGGACTAAAATGATTATTCTAACGAATTGATGAAGACCACTAGACCAACGAGTCAAGCGAGCTGGAGCAAAGGAAGCAGACAATTCTGAAGAACACATGTCATAATAGTACTTATAGAAGAAAGGACGGGGACTAGCAACATCACGTCTTTGAGAGAAAAGGTGCAGAGAAGAAGAAAGTGTGGGGTCAACCAAATTACAGATACGCTTCTGAACCTTATCAAGAACCCTCAAATTGAATAAGGATTAATCAGCCCACATATGACAACAGTACTCCATACAATGTCTGATAGTAGATTTGTAGAGATAGAGAATAGTCCAAGGTGTGAAAAAAGTGTTTGAGCGATAGAAAGAACCGACTTTACGAGAAGCAAAAAAAAGCAATAGATCTAATGTATGAACTCTAAGAAAGATTTGAAAGAAAGACCAAGAAGTTTCAGAGTCGATTTTTCTTCAAGAAACCATTTTTTGTTTTTTTGTTTTTTGTTTTTTTCTAATAGTAAAATTACTGGGGTCGATAATTGATATCTTACCATAAATGTATAGAAAAATGAATGGAAAAGTGGAACAACCGCAAAATATACAGGGTGACCCCTCTCACTCCCCCCCCCCCCCAAAAGAAATAACATCTATGGAATCGTTAATAAAAATCTACAATCATTTCTGCAATCAAACCATATTTGGTACAAATAAACTTTAGTCTAGCGGGACCCGTGTAAATTACACGAAATGATGTTTTTAATACTAATTATCTTGTTCCTAACCTAAACATGTTTGAATAAAATATGATTAGATTTAGACTTGTATATTTATTTAAAAAAAATGAACAATACATGAAACAATTTACAAGACTTCTTTATATACAATATTTCTTGTGAAGCTAATATTTCGGCGACTAAACCTTACTTTGTAAATGTTTACATTTACAAATGTCACAAGTAAGATTGGAAACACCTCTTTTTTCGCACCCTCTCAACAACGGCTGCACTCCGAGCAGTTTTGGGGCCTGCCAATACGCTAGTCACTCTCCGCTGATGTGCGGCCATTTTTGAATCGGTTGAACCACTCCTTAATTTGTGTTTTGCCCCCATCGCATCTTCTCCAAACACCTGCTGAATCTAACGCGACGGCGGAGATGAACACCATTCCAAAAGAAGATTTCCAGAGGTGTTTCCGGCAGTGGATGGATCGGTAGGCTAAGTGTGTGCACGCACAAGGGGCCTACTTTGAAAGGGAGTAGGGTTCTAACCCCGTCATGTATTTGAAATATTTTCCTAACCTAAGGTCGGATACATTTTAGACAGGCCTCGTATATAAAACGCGTTTTCTAAATGCTGCATGATACACGTGTATTTTAGATGTTATAAAGAAGGCGAAAAAATTATTTTATTTCATACATAGAAATCTGTAATTCGTCTAGATACGAGGGAGGGTAAATCTCGTTGGATCTTTTTCTTCTTTCTCATTCGGTACACTCCCTGTAAGTCGTGTAAAACGTACATCTGTTATCAATGAAAAAAAAAATCAATCAGCCCACGTTATGTTATTATCGAACGAGATTTTCTTAAATCGATTTCTAGATTCACGTTAAATAACATAACCGCCGACTTAACCCTTTTCCCTCGCCCCCCCCCCCCCCCAATCATCTTTTTACGCTGATGTAAACACGGCTGCTTTCCCAAGAAAAACAAAAAGAGAACCACCCACATACGCACGATTTCAGCAGTATTGAGCGCACCTGCTTCCGATCCATTGTCTTCTTGGCAGCCATTTTGACTGTCATAAGAATTGGGAAACTTCACGTGTTACATAAAAAATGGAACCGCGAGAAGCACTGATTAGTTATCGGATAAAATTCGTGTTTGAAATAGTTTTGCGACGAACAGTTTTTTGAGATCTTTCAGTACCTTGCGTGTTCAAATCACGTCGGGGTCACCAGATTTTGTAGAAGGAAAAGCAATATAAAAAATAACGACAAAGTTCATCGATACAAAAATAACTTAAATTTTGTTGAGTCTGATTCATGATGGTGAATATCTTTTGCCCTAAAATTAACTTCATCTAATTTTATTACACCGAAAAAAACTTTTTTCACCGAATTAAAAAAGAAGATAATATTTATCAGACTTGTAAAGAACTTTAGCGAGGCAGTTTTTGGAATAAGTTGCTAGATCAGATTAAGAACAGCAATAGCGTGGATCAGTTTAAGATGAGGTTGGATGAATTCAGAGAGAGTGGTAGGAGGGAGAAATTGAGATGGACACTTTTGGGAGTTATCAAATGAAATCTTTAACAGAATTTGATCTGGATATCGATACTGTACTAAGAGTTTATTTATTTATTTATTTATTTATTTATTTTAACAGTTGAATTGAGAAGATAGTTAAAGGGGAGATGCCCAAGGAGGCATAACAAACAAATAATAATAATAATAATAAGAAGAACCGGGGAAAATACAACCGCACGAGAGAGGCGCAAGCATAGGCTGACGCCACAAAAATTATGGACAGAGGGTCGAGGAGGGAAAGCGCAAACCAGACCTCCACTGGAAGGGCGCGGACAGCTCTGGGACCTTGGGAAGGCTTGTTGCTACTCGGGCCCCAGAGGGGACCGATGGCCCTTATCAGCGGGAAATCGTTGGTAAGTGGCTGTTGCGATTACCGCAAGGTCATCAGCGGTGATGAACGAAAAGAAGTGGAGCATACTGGAGGCCTGAGGAGACTTGTTGTCACTCGGACTCCAGGGAATACCACAGATTGTCGGCAGTGGGTGACCACTGACGATGACCAGTGTGATAACTCCTAGTGAGTAAATAATAATAATAGGAATTTATTTTAAAAAATACTTTTTAGATCAATTTTAGTCTTTTTAATTATTTATTACAATAAGCAATTACGATTTACAACAAAATAAGCAATTACAATTAACAACAATAAAATTAACTGGCAACATTTTTAAATTATACCATTTTTTTCTCTATATAATTTCAACAGGACGACGATATACGAGTATAATCACGCTGACCCATCATTTCTCGTGAGATCACAGAATTTAAGCGACGTTGATTCTAAACGTGCGGCCATTATGCAAATCACGAATCAATCGTGTACAAAACATGTAGAGTTTCGGCATTAGATGACCCAACGCCTATTGACATGCCAAAACACCAGCAACCAATCAACCCGGCAATGTGGGATATGGATATCTCAACACAGAAAAAAAAGAATGTCATATTTTTATTTACTAATGACTAACCATTTATGAAGGTTCATGTTAAATAGTAAAGGGGGTACGTTTGCTAGTATTCATCTGGTGATTTGGATTTGCATGCCGACGTGGACACGTACACAGGAAACCGGAATCATCGGGTCAGCAAGTTTGCATTCAAATGCCACCTCAACCTGCGTAGCCAGATGCGGACGTGAGGTCACATGTTCAAAGAAAGAATGAGTGAGAAGGGTAATCTAGTTTGTTGAAAGTCTTGGAGCGAACAGCACGTGTAAGGAATGACATAAAATCGACGATAAACTAAGGGGTTGAAGCTTCCAGATGTCCGTAGTCCGAAATATCCTCCGACATCAACATCTTAATAAATGATCCTTTGTTCACAGTCTAAATATGCTTCTTTTCTTCGTGCTGTTGTGAGACTTTAATTTCAAGCGAGAACGCATCCCCATGGCGATGATCGTGGATTTGATGTTCCAATCACGAACAGAGTGAGGATGAGGTAGGATCTAATTGTGTTATTATGATTTGTAATTTGCATTCACGAATACCTCTCATCCGATGGGGGGGAGGTCCAATGTCTCATGTGTCACAATAACACAAAATATATGTTTTTTTATCAAACAAACATGTATTTTGCTTGATTTTTTAATATATTTTTTTAAACATAGTTCACCCCAGACAAGGCAGGCCGCCACTGTAGACGTAAGGGGGTACTGAGAAGAAAGAAAAGGGAGAAGGTTGGGGGGGCGGCAACCTAAATTGGGATCTGCGCAGCGAGATGTCTGTTTACATTAGTTTTAGATTTCTGCATGTCAGTACCGTCGGGGAAACAGGGGGCAGGGAGGGTGTTCCAGAGGCCAGCAGCACGAGGAAATAAGCTATTTGAGTAGAAAGCTCTCCGGCATCTGGGGACCTCCACAGTGAATGGATGGGATTTAGTCGATTGTCGAGTTGGTCCAGTGAACTTGCGATATTATATAAGCGACATATTTCTCTATTATCTTATAAATTAAAATGTATAGTCATTCAAATATGAAAAAATAAAAATTACATAACGTGGGATTAAATGCTAGAAGCAGGAGTACAGATGATTCCCATCTCTCTTTCTCTTTCTCTCTTCATCTTTCTCTCTCTCTCTCTCTCTCTCTGCATATATTTGCCCCCGTCTCTCCAGTAAGTGTACATTAATTTCAATTACTGTATGTGGTGATTTCTTGCAGCCGCGTGGGCGTTAGACTCGTGACTCTAGGGTGAATCTCCGAACTGCTTTCATGCCCATGTGACCGCCTGCAATCGCAACTCCTGCACTGATGAGAGCAAAAGCCCCAGAATGACGTCGTCTGTAGGTATAAAACACTTTAATATTTTAAAAATATATTTATAGTTAATGCCCCTTTAAGATTTAATAGTCTTCTTAATAGTAAATGGTCTAGTGGATTTGTGTGTCAGTACAGTTGGAGAAACAAGGAGCAGGAAGGGAGTTCCAGAGGTCAGCCGCACAAGGAAAGAAGCTATTGGAGTGGAAGGCTCTCCGGCATCTTGGGACCTCCACAGTGAATGGATGGGATTTGGACGATTGTCGGGTTGGTCTAATGAAGTTACGTCATGGGGACACCAGAGCAGCAAGTTCATCGGAGCACAATCCATTGAAGTATTTGTAAAACAGACACAAGGATGTAACACTGCGGCGATGGGACAGGGCTGGAGCTTGGTGGATAGTGAGGGACCTATTAGGTTGGCGACTCTTTTTTTAACCTTGAATAAGAGGGAGAGACTAGTGGGTGGTGCAGCAGCTCAGATGTGGCAACAATACTCCATGCATGGGCGGATGGTGGCTTCGTAGAGATACAGGATAATGTCAGGTGTGAGGAGTTTACTAGCACGGTAGAGGGAGCCAACCTTCTTTGTTGCAGCCTTGGCAATGTCTTCAATGTATTTGTTCCAATTCATGTTACCTGTGAAGGTTAGGCAGAGAAGTTTGAACGTTGGGCTCTCAGGTAGGATGTTATTTGCCATGACAATCGGTGGTTGAAGAGGTTTCTTGTAGTTGTTGAAGGAAAGGAGCTTTGTATTTGCAGCATTAAATGTTACCATCCATTTATGACCCCATTCCACTACAGACTGGAGGTCACTTTATAAAGATTCAGTCATTGCCTCGGATATGTGCGCGTCCGTTTTGCCATCATGGCGAGAGTAAAGCGTGGTGTCGTCAGCAAATATACCCATCTCAGACTCAATGACACCAGGGAGGTCGTTTATGAAAATCAGGAACAGTAGAGGTCCAAGGATCAATCCCTGGGGTAGACAAGCATTTATGTCATGTTGCTTAGATGAACGGCCATCGAGGCTTCCGCGTTTCATCTCCAGGGGGGAATCGTCAGGCTAAAATGCAGCTGTGTAGCTTAATTGCCATAAATATATTTTCATAACTTATTATATATATATATATATATATATATATGGAGTAAGGTACACGATAATTCATAAAAATGAAGCGTCGTGATGGACAAAATGTGTGAAAAGATGACAGACGGAAAACAAATCAAAGTGCAGGAGAAAAACAAAAACAAGAGATTTTTTGACCGGTTTCGTTCGTGGAGAACGTCTTCAGAAAATGAAGATATAGAAATAATTTTATTTTGAAGGCACACACATGGGATGAAGGGAAAAATAATCTGATTGGATCATATGAGAAGACATTAAGTGATGTTGGGACATGGTAAGTAGGTGACACATTCTTCTAAGGCGGTGGGGGAGGGGGAAAAACGGCAGAGAACCTAACTTGTTTTCCGTCTGTCATCTGTTCACACATATATCTATGTGTGTGTGTATATATATATATATATATATATATATATATATATATATATATATATATATATGCGTGTGTGTGTATGTCTATATATGTATATATATTCACATATAAATATATTTATATAAAAAGCGTTACTCCAAAATATACACATACAAACATGAGATCTCACCAGTTGTTGTTGAATGATCGCGATTGGCGGCATAAAAGAAGCAATGTATGACGCACATAGAAAACGGTATTGTTCGTCCTACATTCTTTGAGATGAGAGAGAGAGAGAGAGAGAGATTACCCCCCTTTTTATCGGTTTACAACTGAACAAGGCAAAACGGCAGACAGTCGGGGAGACGGAAAATCAAGCAGTTAGAGAAACGGGCGTTGTCTTTTTTTGTAACAATAAGTTAGTTGTCCCCCTTTTATCTCGATACACAATGGATACCCCCCCTGAAGGGTGCACGCGCGACGAAGAAATTATAGTTAAACTAGATGTTATGGTGATCTCCCCTATTGCGTCACTACATGGACTCTTCCCGATACTATGAATAGTGAAAATGGTGGTAACATATAGAGTCGCTATGGCTAATTCAGAATCAGTCTCTGGCAACCCATTACTTCGGTACTTTCTGTAAATACATACTCTTGTTAACTGGCACGGCTTGATTAGGTGTTGTTCGTACCAGTCGGGGATACGTCTTTGACAATCAGTCCGACAGTGGCTTTGTTGCTGTCGGGCTTAGGTTTGGTCCTGTTTAGTCCATATTCCCAAGCTTTACCTTCGCTCTGAGAAGGGGTTAGTTCATTGCTAATTGCCCGAGGCACCCCTACCGGGGAATGCTGACGTGGCTGTTCAGTCATTTTCTGTAGGTCAGAGTTCATTACACCTAATGCACTGACTTTTCAAAACCAACCTGTCATTGCGTCTAACCTCCCGCAGAGAAGATAGATAAACATATTTTTGTTAACTATCTCCTTGTTGTCTTATTTTTGTTCGGTCCTTTAAGGTCACAACGCAAGGGTTGCACAATCTCTAACAGCACTTTAATTAGAAATGTTTGGGCATTTTGGAAGCGGACATTATCAAAACATAAGAGATGACAAAGATTATTAGAAAAGAGTATATGAGAAAAGCATAAAATATCCTGGAAACTAAATTATATAGTAGAAACCTTATTAAAGAAAGAAAGATACTCTGGGCCTTTCATTAACTGGACAAAAGAAGAACTCAGATACATAGATCAAATGAATATGAAACTAATGACCATGTCGAACGCATTGCATCCAAAGGGATGCTACTTGACTAACTCTATGCAAAAGGGATCGTAGGGAAAAAAGGACTGGTAAATATTGGAGACCGCTTGGGTGATACCATAGTGAACAATACGCAGAGCAGCGAAGCGTGAAACAAAAAAGCGATAAATCAAAAAAGAAAGAGAGGCTGCTTTAATGACGATTTATAAGACCGATTAAAGAAATAGCGCACGAAAACACAGAGAAAACGGAATTGTCATTGACAGCTGTACAAAACAACGCGATCAGAACAAACTAAATGAAAGCCAACATTTACAAGACACAGAATCACAGTAAATGTAGACTCCGTGAACAAAGAAACGAAATGGTAAATCATATCATACGTTAATGCGATAAACAAAATAGCACAAAATTAATATAAAAAATAGGTGTGCGTGCGTGCGTACAGTTGATCGAATGTGTCTCACATATCTTAGATTTTATGCGTGAGTTGTTATGCGCACGCGTTTTCAGGAGAGTCAGAAGAAGAAAAAAGAGATAGATGATCTCTGTGTGTTTCCGCTTTTATACACCAGATCTCAGCGCCGCCTAGTGTGTTGAAAAGGGAGATAATTAGGTCTGAGCGCCCTCTGGTGTATGTATGTGTAAATATGTGTGTAGAAAGAGTAGGTAACGCTATATGAGAAAATAAGAAGAATAACGGAATAAATAAATAACGGAATAAATAAATATATAAAGGAATAAATAAATAAATAAATAACGGATTAAATAAATAAATAACGGAATAAATAAATAAATAACGGAATAAATAAATAGATAACGAAATAAATAAACATATAATGGAATAAATAAATAAATAAATAAATAACGGAATAAATAAATAAATAATGGAATAAATAAATAAATAAATAAATAACGGAATAAATAAATAAATAAATTACGGAATAAATGAATAAATAAATAACGGAATAAATAAATAACGGAATAAATAAATAAATAAATAAATAACGAATTAAATAAATAAATAAATAAATAAATAACGGAATAAATAAATAAATAAATAAATAACGGAACAAATAAATAAATAAATAACGGAATAAATAAATAAATAACGGAATAAATAAATAACGGAATAAATAAATAAATAAATAACGGAATAAATAAATAAATAAATAAATAAATAACAAAAATAAATAAATAAAAAACAAACATAAATAAATAACGGAATAAATAAATAAATAAATAACAAAAATAAATAAATAAATAAATAACAAACATAAATAAATAACGGAATAAATAAATAAATAAATAACAAACATAAATATATAAATAAATAACAAACATAAATAAATAACGGAATAAATAAATAAATAAATAACAAAAATAAATATATAAATAAATAACAAACATAAATAAATAACGGAATAAATAAATAAATAACGGAAAAAATAAATAAATAATGTAATAAATAAATAAATAACGGAATAAATAAATAAATAAATAACGTAATAAATAAATAAATAACGGAATAAATAAATAAATAAATAAATAACAAAAATAAATAAATAAATAAATAAACAACAAACATAAATAAATAACGGAATAAATAAATAAATAACAAAAATAAATAAATAAATAAATAAATAACAAACATAAATAAATAACAAACATAAATAAATAACAAAAATAAATAAATAACAAAAATAAATAAATAAATAAACAAATAACAAAAATAAATAAATAAATAACGGAATAGATAAATAAATAACGGGAAAAAATAAATAACGGAATAAATAAATAAATAACCGAATAAATAAATAAATAAATAAATAAATAACGGACTAACAGACACATTGAATAACGGCGTGTTGCATAAGTCGTTTTCGATTATCATCGGGTTTCAAAAGTAAAAAAGAAAAATGCCGAATGGCTGTGAAACAAACTTTCGCCGAAACTTTCACATCGTCTCGAACGAGTGCATCAAAAGGAATCATTTGTGCTTGACATGTCTGTTTTTACTTTGACCACTTTACATAATAGGACGATCTACATTAGCGTAATTGAAAATGAAGCGACTATTTTCCAAGTTAGATTTCGCAGTTGATCCGCCAATCTCAATTAATTATATCCGCCACCGTCGTCGTCGCTTTCGTGTGTCGTTCAGTTGATTCGTTGGGCGCGTGCGTGTTCGTATCTCTTTCCTCGTCAGTCGTTCGGCATGTCACACTTCAGTTTGAAGTAGGATTTTTATCGCTAAAGCGAGGATTGCTGCGTCCAACTACGTATATAGGAGGCTATGTCTGTCAGTCGATCGATCGGTCACGCTGAAGTTTGAAATAGTATTTTATTTGATCTAAAACGCGGAAGTTTGAAATAATAGAGATATATCAACAACTGCAACACCACCGAAAAATCTGACCCTTCTTCATCGTAATAGTGATGGTGGAAATGGAGTAGTGTCAGGGGTACCCTGCTAACATGGCTCTTGTGAAAATACGGAAGGAGCCAACATCAGGATCCGTCGTCTCTTGTCATCTCTCTCTCTCTCTCTCTCTCTCTCTCTCTCTCTCTCTCTCTCTCTGCGTGTAGCAAAGAAGGGTATGCCAAACATAGGACCAGGAATCCATGGAGTAAGGATAAAAAAGTTGTTTCTGCGCATGTGAAACTGCTACTCTGGTGCCCCCTCGACGTAAATACACTCGACCAACCTGACAATCAGCTAAATCCCATCCATTCACTGTGGAGGTCCCCAGATGCTGGAGAGCTTTCTACTCCAATAGCTTCTTTCCTCGTGCTGCTGGCCTCTGGAACTCCCTCCCTGCCCCCTGTTTCCCCGACGGTACTGACATGCAGAAATTTAAAACTAATGTAAACAGACGTATCGCTGCGCAGATCCCAATTTAGGTTGACCCCCCCCCCCCAAAAAAAACCCAAACCTTCTCCCTTTTTTCTCAGTAGCCCCTTACGTCTACAGTGGCGTCCTGCCTTGTTTAGGGTGAACTATGATAAAAAAAAAAAAAAAGTTCCTTCGTGTGCTCTAGAGCAAATCTCTTTTTTTTAAAAAGCGAATAGCTATGGCCCACGAAGAAGATTTCATTCACACCAGATAATCCTGAGATACAATCTGCGTAGGACTTTGTGCAGAAGTCCGGCTCGTTCACTAACTGCTGCATAACCCTACTTAAGGGCCGCGGCGTTTTATATACTCGTCCCGGAACGGGCCGAGGCAGTTCTCGTTTCGTATACTCGTCCCAGAACGGGCCGAGGCAGTTCTCGTTTAAACACTCGTCATTTTTTTTAACACCAAACATCATATAGTTTGCATACCTTTAAATTTCTCGTACCCTTTCTTCTTTCCTCGTCGCGTGGAGGGGTGTGTCGTCTAGTGGTTGAATTCTTTCTTCTCTCTTTCTGCCGTGAACCACGCCGTCCGTTGTCTGCAACAAGAGCTTCCTGACCGACTCACTAAACAACACTCTTTTTTAACTTTCAATTCTTTTTATTACAGGCGTTAGTTATCTCTCGGCTTGGAGATATTCACCAACGTCGAGAGAGAGAGAGAGAGAGAGAGAGAGAGAGGGAGAGAGAGAGAGAGAATTACTGCTTTCGTAATTACTTATCAATTAAGTCTTAACCATTCGTGGAGGGGGGAAAGAGATCTTTCGCCTGTATTTTCTTAGGGAAATAATTCCCTTAACTATGTAGCAGCTACATGGTAAAAATCACGTCTGATAGGTTCGCCTCCAAAACCCAGACTGCTAAAACTCGCTTCTCACGAAGAACGACTGACGTCACGGATCCCTCTGCTTCTCCACGCAAAGGCCCGTGACGTCACAGAGCCTTTCGCAGGTACACATTGACCCTTGATCTGAGGTCTCGTCACGCGCTGACCTTGTCACGTCTGTGATTTTCGATTGTGAGAACAGGCTCTATTCTGCACTCAACTGCACGCGTCCACCCGCGCTAATTCGCCCAAGTCAAACCAACGACTTCCAACAGATACGCCCATTCCCATAGGGACATTATCCAACACAACTACAACCACACCAACAACACTGGCCTAAAATTCAACCTTAGAGCAGCAATCTGTCTAAATGGAGGTTTTGTGACATCAACAAGCGTCAGTCTTATCAATGCGTCTCTGAACGATCTACGGCAAGCAAGGACGTCCAGTCATCTACCGCAATGCAGAGCGAGGAAAACAACGTTCGTTGGCGCATGTGAACCCGCCACACAATCCCTACAGATGACGACCCCTTTTCGACGACTTGGAACAACTGCTGGTCTTTGTTGACCTCGGTGTCGGATGTATGTATCCCGAAATCATTTAGGAACATGAAGTTCTGCAAATCTACAAGAAGGACCTCGATCAAAAGCAGACGATAACGACGTCTCCATGTGCAACGCTGCATTCGGGTCCACCTCCTCCTCATCCTCCTCCCCCTTCTCCTCCTAAACAACAACAACAACAGCATCAGCATCATCATTAGCAACATTTTGATGAGATACAAAGAATTAGTGATGGCCGACAAGGAAAGGCAGGTGGTTCTCCAGGAAGCGAAAGCGTCCATTAATTCTAATTAGAACTGCGTTTCCGTACTCGCCCTTTTTTTTCATCGCCCATTCCCTCCCTTCCCCCCCCCCCACCTCCACATGGACATCGGTTCTGCACCAAGCTCCACTTCCTCCCAGCTCGTCCACCACGTCCGCCAACACACCATCGACCCACCAGCCACGCCGCCGCCGCCGCCGCCTAGCTCTTGGTTTTCATCCGCCACTACGCGACTCGATATCTCTGATGGAATCAGGTCAGATGGAATTCATTATCGATTTCAGATCTCAAATCTCGCTCCTGGCGCCGTCGCCACGCCAAGTCTCGTTGCATCACGTCAAATCACGTTAGTTTTTTGTCTTCTCGTCGAACCAAAGGATTCTCTCGTTGTTGGCCACTTTTCTTTTTTCGCTCGATTGTTTCGCATTTTCATTTCCTTTTCTTTCTTTTTTGTTGGGGTTTATTTTCTGTCTTTCTTTTGGTAGTTGTCTACGCATTTCTGCGAGAGGCTTTGTCCGTCGGTCATGTTTCAGTCGACAATAGCATCTTCATTTCTAAACGCGCAGATCAAAATGGACGCATCCATAAGGCTCTGTCTGTTGGTGAGTATGTCACGCGTAAAACTGAAAGAACATGTTGGTGGGTCTGCAAAGATTCGGTATGAAATAGAATTTTCATCGCGAAACGTGCAGAATGAAGGGACAAATTTTTTCTAATAAATGAAATAAATAAGTAAAGGGGACAATTAAATGAAGAAGAAGAAGAAGAAGAAGAAGAAGAAGAAGAAGAAGAAGAAGAAAAAAAAAAGAAGAAGAAGAGAAAGAAGGAGAAGAGGAAGCGAAAAGAATAAAAAGAAAGAAAAAGAAGAAAAGAAGAAGAAGGAGAAAAGGGAGCAAAGGAATAAAGAGAGAAAAAGAGAAGAAGAAAAAAACGAATAGGAAGAAATAGAAGAGGAAGCAAAAGAAAAACAAGAAGAAGAAGAAGAAGAAAAAGAAAAAGAAGGAGAAGAAGGAGAAAAAGAAGGAGAAGAAGAAGGAGAAAAAGTAAAAGAGGAAAAAGAAAAAAATAGAGGAAGAAAGAGAAAAGGAAGCAAAGAAATAAAAAAGGAAAGAAAAAGAAGAAAAGGAGAAAAGGAAGAAGAAAAAGAAGAAGAAAAAAAGAAAAAAGAAAAAAAAGAAAAAGAAAAGGAAAAAAAAGAAAAAGAAAAAGAAGAAAAAGAAAAAGAAGAAGAAAAAGAAGAAGAAAAAGAAAAAGAAAAAGAAGAAAAAGAAAAAGAAGAAAAAGAAAAAGAAAAAGAAGAAAAAAGAAGAGAAAAAAAAGAAAAAGAGAAAAAAAGAAAAAAAAGAAAAAGAAAAAAAAGAAAAAGAAAAAAAGAAAAAGAAAAAGAAGAAGAAAAAGAAAAAGAAAAAAAAGAAAAAGCAAAAGAAAAAGAAAAAAGAAAAAAAGAAAAAGAAGATGAAAAAGAAGAAGCAGAAAAAGAAAAAGAACAAGAAGAAGAAAAGAAGAAAAAGAAGAAGAAGAAAAAGAAAAAGAAGAAAAAGAAAAAGAAAAAGAAGAAGAAGAAAAGAAGAAGAAAAAGAAGTCAGTGATTGTTATTGTTCCATTATTGTGGTTTAATGCCAAAGTTGTTTGCCATATCTTTATATGCACAGCCATAGTTTTCTTGATGACCGGATGGATCTTATATAATTCAAGGTACTTCAAACGCCATGTGTGGGTCACACTATTATATGCCTTTTGATAACCGATCCAAACCATGCTTAGGTTTCTCTGCCTCTTCACACAGTTCTCAATGATAGTCTCATTGATCAACACTTGGTCCTTGGTGCCTAAACACTTCCTCCTACATCCTGCTCATTCTTTTTCCAGGTACGCTCCAGAAGAGAGGTGTTCATAGATGCTGTCTGCAACCAGACCCGAACCCTAACCCTAACCCTAACCCTAACTCTAACTCTAACCCTAACCAGACCAATGAAAATTCTGTAGGTTGTAGTGAAGACAGGAGATCGGTCTGTATTTAGTAGAGTGTTTTGTTTCACTCGCTTTGCGTATGAGGGTTGTATAACCTTTTACCAGCTATACTGGTGTGGTCTCTTCACCCCTCAACAGTCTGATGAAGCAACTACTATGATGTGTTGTTAGTTTCTTCAGCCAGAAATTGGGTAGATTGCCTTGATTAAACTTTCGTTTTATCATTCCAAACGTTATCTCTGACTCTGGCATTTCTGATTCTGGCATTTCATCACTTCGAGCTATATTTAAGATCCACTTGCCCTCTTCATTGCATGACCTTTCATTCTAAAACAGTGACCTCAGTAGTCTTCTGATTTTTTTCTCTTATTAAATTTCGGTAAAACAGTCTTGCGTTCTTTTTAAACTGCTTGTTTTCCACTTTCGCCCTGTGCTTGTTGCCCGTTGTTTGGATTTTTTGGCAAGTGCTATGTGAGTGTGTGTGTTTGTGTGTGTGTGTATAATTTAGTGTTATTTAGTGTTATAGGAGATATAACCAAAGTGCTTACACATTCATTCATTCATTTGTATGAATCAGATGATTCTCGTGTTGGCATTGATATATTTCAAGTTAGAATTATTTCTAGACATACATCGGGTACTTACGGGAAGGACCACGCGAAGGTTGCTAACATCCCTAAGTGAAAGTGGTACTGTGGAACCGACTGGATTCGAACTTGGAACAGCCAGCTCGTCAGTCCGTGTCGTTATCCACTTCACCACGGTCACCTCCCAAGTGCTTAATTACTTGTGCATATACATTTTATTTAAATAATCGGGTACATTCGGTATCTTTAGTCCTTCTGGCTGAGTTTTTAGGTTTTTTTTAACTCTTATTCATCCCAAATTGCCACTCGGACGTAAGGAGCTAAAGCGTTCAATGTTTCTGTGAAACCGAAGGTATCGATGGAAGATCAAACTAATGTATAGTGACAATTGAAATAATATATATATATATATATATATATATATATATATATATATATATATATATATATATATATATATATGTAAACATTGTTAAAAATAACAGAATTCGTCTGTTTAATTATACCTTTTATTATTTTTTCAATTTTTTCTGATGGTATTTTTTGTATTAAAATCAAAAAAACATTAATAAATGTTCCATAGGTTTCACGAACGTTTTCGATTCTTCGTCGAATCATCCTCAGGTGTCAAGAGCAAATGAACAAAAAAAGCTGGAGAAAGAAGATAATTTTTTAAAAGACGGCGGAGAAACGCGCAAAGAACGTTTTTCGCATTGTGCCAGGAAGTCGTTGACTATATATATATATATATATATATATATATATATATATATATATATATATATATATATGATAATTTTATTTACACAGACATGTACAAAATCTGCGACACTGGCATGTCGATGTTATCGATCAACAGTTACTATAAACTGAGATCTCATCAGGGAGAGTTAGAATCCGATCTTAACCTCAGATCATATTTGGAGAGAATGAAATGGAGGGATAGAGAAAGAGAAGAAGAAGAAAAGAAATTTAACATTTCAAAAATTGAGGCCGTTAAAAAATTAAAAATTAAACATCTAAAAAAAAAGCTCTATTTTGATATTGAGCACTTTTTATAAACCCGGTTAAAATTCTCTGGATTACCACCCTGTGGATATTTTTTACCTGGATTATTACCATTATTATATATATATATATATATATATATATATATATATATATATATATATATATATATATATATATATGCGTGTGTGTTTACTAATCGAACCCATTGACGTCATATTCTTTCAACTCGTATTATCTCATATGTGCCTGTTGACAGTACTCTCTCTCTCTTTCTTTTTCTCTTTCCATCTCTTTCTCTCTCTCTCTCTCTCTCTCTCTCTCTCTCTCTCTATATATATATATATATATATATATATATATATATATATATATATATAGAGGGGGGAGGGTAACAAATTTCTTCATTTTCCAGTCATCTCTGCGTTGTGCACATGTGCGGTTTGCCAAAAAAAAAACACAACGTTCAAGTGACCTATTTTCTTATAGATTTTGTTCTATGCGTCGGTAACATAACGGTTACGGATAAAGAACGATGACCTGGAGGTCGAGCGTTAGAATCCAACTGACCCATAAGAATGTTTTGTAACGATAACTTACATATACATCGAAGGAGGTTAGGGCAAAGACAGATGGTACTTTTAATAGAAATATGTCACACTTTTTCCCCGGGCAACGGGAATAGGCGGGCGGAGGAGAGGCAGGTGAGGGAGAGGAGGCGATGGAGGAAGAGACAGTTTTTGCTCCGGGAAACGGGGAGAAGGAGTGGAGGTGAGGTGGGTGACCAGGGAAAAGGCAGCTTTCGCGTAAGGCAACGGGAATATGAGGGCAACGGGGAGAGGGGGGCGGTTAAATGAGGCTACCAGGGAAGAGAGATCCTCGAGAAACGCCAGGTACCCCTGCTAGTTTTCTATATATTTCTCTGTCGCGCCCATACTAACACATGTCTAGAAGGAAGACAATCTTAAAACTGACAGCAAAATAATAATTAAAAGCACTTAAGAATACCGCAATGTTTTAGCATAATATTTTATATTTATATGTGTCAAGTGTTTATGATTGCGAATAGCGCAGAACATGATCTAATAATTTCAAAGAGAACCCTAACCCTAACCTTAACCTAACCCTTGTGACTATGGAAGATAAACATTTATGTATCTCTATTAATTTGTTTACAGAAGCGAGTTTTAGGAGAAAACTAAAAATAAAGAACGGGAGAGGAAAGAAGAGAAAATGAAAGAAAGAACTGCGTAACAAAGAAAGAAATCTAATAATATTTAGATTCGGTGTGTAAAGATATGGTTAGTATAATAAATTTCCACTTAAGATTAAAAATTAGGTAGAAAAGCTACGTGTCTCGACAGAGACGTCACGGAGACAGGAAGCCGCTAAGCTGACGTGGCAAATGAGCAGACAGGATCTTTCCTATTTCGACTGAACTGGAAGAGAGAGCAAGAGAAATAGAGAGAGAAAGAGAGAGAGAATGAGTGAGAGAGAGGGCGAGAGAGAGAGAGCAGTTGATTTGGATAGCTACTGCCTCTTATCATGGGGAGGGTTGGGTGTTTTATGCTATGAAGAAAGAATAAAACTTCAAAGACTTTTAAAATTCCAATTGCATTTGTGATGTTTCTATATAAATAACGTTTATGAAAGCTGTAATTCAGAAGAAGACAATGGCAGAGAGAATTGAAGATGGGAACCATCGCTGCCACCTCATCACTGCGACTACAAAAGGCACCCGGAGCAAAGAATCGCCAACGAGTTCGAGGATTACTACTTCTGTACTCGTCGAAAGTGACCCCGTTTTTTTTTTGGGGGGGGGGGGGGGGGAATGGGGCCCCTACGTTAATCAATGTTGCGTCACATCTAATCTTGGTAGGAAGGCTGGTAAATCACGATGTCACAATGTCAAAGCTGGAAGGGTTGGCATAAGATTGGTTTAATAAGTGGGCCCACATTCTTCGAATTTTAATAACACCGTTACAACACCCCCAATACATTATACTGCTGTAAAATCACGTCGATTTCCGTTGACGAAGTAGCAAAATCGTGTCTGGCACATTGTTAAAATAACACTAAAAAGTTGTTTTTATTTCATCAAGATACAAAATGTAAAATATTGATATCTGCTTTAATAACCTTCCTTAGAGTTACGTACATATTTATACACTCTCTCTCTTTCCCTATAATATATATATATATATATATATATATATATATATATATATATATATATATATATATATATATATATATATATATATATATATATATATAGATTTAAAAAGAATACGCGGAAATCTCTCTAAGGCCCTTTCGACTATCATCTCGTCAGGAGAAAATCGATAGTTTTAATTAATAATAACGTCGAAAGAAAGAGCAAAATGGGGAAATTGAGTGTGCCAAAATTAACGTTAAAGCGATTAAAATTCAATTTAATTATTTCGTTAAAAGTCGATTAAAAGGCACTACGTTAGGGGCTAAAAAAAAAAAAAAAAAAATTGGGAAGGAGTTCAAAGTTCCCCAAAGAGATTCAGCGATCTTACAAAACCTTCCTTGTGCCGGCAGAAGGAATTTGTAAGATCACTGAATCTCTTTGGGGAACTTTGAACTCCTTCCCAATTTTTTTTTTTTTTTTTTAGCCCCTAACGTAGTGCCTTTTAATCGACTTTTAATAGAAATCATTAAATTAAATTTTAATCGCTTTAACGATTATTTTGGCACACTCAATTTCCCCATTTTGCTCTTTCTTTCGACGTTATTATTAATAAAACTATCGATTTTCTCCTGACGAGATGATAGTCGAAAGGGCCTTAGAGAGATTTCCGCGTATTCTTTTTAAATCTATTTATAAATTTTGTACCTCGAAACATTTATTTATATATATATATATATATATATATATATATATATATATATATATATATATATATATATATATATATATATATATATATATTACTATTTCATGTATCCACATAAAATTTTATAAGGGGATATATAAAACAGAGAACGTCGAATTAAAACAACACTAGCAAACCATTATTGGGAGCTCAAAGAAAATGGACGCTCACCAATAATTGAATAGAAAATAATACGACAGGCCAGTACATGTAGAAATTTAGACGACCCATGTAGATTATGTCTGAATGAGAAATTTGAAATCCTAAACTTTAAAGACCCCCAAAATTTATTAAACTGTAGAAGTGAGATAGCAAACAGCTGCCTCCACGGAATAAAATGTATCTTAGCCTAACAATACATAAATAAATAAATAAATAAATAAATAAACAAACAAATAAGTAAAAAACTAAACTAAACTAAAACCTAAAAACGTAAAAACTAACACCTAAAATAGAAATACAACGAACCACGTGTTAAAATAAGGTCACCTATTATATTGACACAACAAAAGAAATAGGGATAGGCCACTCTATAGAAATCAGAACAATAGAATATGAAATAGGAAGTAAAACTAACCGGACCTTTGTTCGTGAGAAGCCCAACGATTGGCTAAGAGAACAACCAATAATCTGATTGATTAACTAGTTAGTAATGTGTATAAAAACACCCGAAAAAACTAACTCCATGCATTTTAGCCTGAAGATCTCCTCGAAACGAGGGAGCCTCTGTGTAGCTTAATTGCCCTAAATATATTTTCATAACTTACTCTATATATGTGTGTGTGTGTGTGACTTTTCAAACTATATATATATATATATATATATATATATATACATATATATATATATATATATATATATATATATATATATATATATATATGTGTGTGTGTGTGTGTGTATGTGTGTGTGTGTGGAACCATGTTGCCTTACTCGACGACCGTCAACCCCAACGTTGTGTATCCGTGAATTTCTTGTCTTCATCGTCTAGCCGAGTCGTCTATCCACTGACGAATGGTCGAGAGCACAGCACTGGTCCACAAATTAAATAAAAGCAACACAACTCTCGAGAAAGAACACAAACACATATACGTTGTGTATAACTTAGTTTGAACTATGAGTGTGTGTGTGTGTGACACCGTCGCGGACTGTCGAGACCCTCATTGTCGTTGGTCAAGTCGTCAGCTCATCTCATCGTTTCTGGTCCGATCCGCTCTCTGTTGAGGTTCGATCCTAACTGCCCGGCTTCTCTCCGAACCCCAAACTCGTTAATTTTTTGCCATAAACCTTACTGTCGTCAAACAGTCGTAAAACTAACTTAACTTACTGTTTTCAAACTCGTAAAACGTTGTCACTCCTAAATGTCGTGTCCGGTATTCTTTTCTGAGTCACCTGTCATGAACAATGAAAACTGACCACTCCCGCATTTGCTTTTGTCTCTGTCGATGAGTCACTTCCTATCCTCGCGGCCTGTATTGTATCACACACACACACACACACACACACACACACATATATATATATACATATATATATATATATATATATATATATATATATAGTCTAATTAATTTGTATTTTAGGTCTTGATATTTATTTATTTATTCGTGTACTCTGGTATCGAAGGGGAAGGCTATATCAATGATTAAACAAGTTCACTTGTTTTTGTTTAGAAAGATTAAGTCGGGTTTTGAATATTCAAGAACCTCATCAGTCTGTATGCGCATCTCCCAAAGAAGTTTGACATTGTCGTTCTATGTACCACTTCTGGCTTATGCTCATACTACTTCTTATTGTGGTCGAATCATCAATACCACCACCACCACCACCACCACCATCATCATCATCATCATCATCATCATCATCATCATCATCATCATCATCATCATCATCATCATTGTTGTTCTTCTTTTTCTTCTTCTTCTTTTTCTTCTTCTTCTTCTTTTTCTTCTTCGGTTTCTATTTCTTGACCGATGTCAGCCGGATTAAACACGATGGCGTCCAGAAGAATACTCCAAAGTCGAGTCTTTTAATTGTAAACCAACATGGATTTAGATTTAGAGAAAGCAGATATCCGCCCACTCGAATGCTGCAAATGTCTGTGGAAGTAAAACAACGACGTAGTTCATCCAAGATAAACGGTAAACGTCGACGATGTTTTCAAACCTTTTCGGTTATCATCGAATATTCTTCCCTTACTCGGTTCATCTATGGGTTCTTACCCTTTCCCTCTCTTTCTCTCTCTCCTTTTCTCTCATTCCTCCATCTCTTTCTTTCTCAACCTCACTCCCCCTCTCTCTCTCTCTCTCTTTCTCAGCCTCACTCCCCCTCTCTCTCTCTCTTTCTCAGCCTCCCTCTCCCTCTCTCTCTTTCTCTATCTCACCCCCCTCTCTCTCTTTCTCTATCTTACTCCCCCTCTCTCTCTTTCTCTATCTTACTCCCCCTCTCTCTCTTTCTCTATCTTACTCCCCTCCCCTCTCTCCCTGTAACTCACTATCCCTCTCTCTCTATCTAACTCCCCCTCTCTCTCTTTCTCTATCTCACCCTCTCTCTATCTCTCTCTTTATCTCACTCCCCCTTTCTTTATGTCACTCCCCCCTCTCTCTCTTTTGCTATATCGCTAGCCCTCTCTCTATACTTCACCCCCCTCTCTCTCTCTCTCTTTATTTCACTCCCCCTTCTCTCTCTTTCTCTATCTCACTCCCCCACTCTCTCTCTCTCTAACTCATCCCCCCATCTCTCTTTCCTTATCTCATTCCTCCTCTCTCTCTTTCTCTATCTTACTCCCCTCCCCTCTCTCCCTGTAACTCACTATCCCTCTCTCTCTATCTAACTCCCCCTCTCTCTCTTTCTCTATCTCACCCTCTCTCTATCTCTCTCTTTATCTCACTCCCCCTTTCTTTATGTCACTCACCCCCTCTCTCTCTTTTGCTATATCGCTAGCCCTCTCTCTATACTTCACTCCATCTCTCTCTCTCTCTTTATTTCACTCCCCCTTCTCTCTCTTTCTCTATCTCACTCCCCCACTCTCTCTCTCTCTCTAACTCATCCCCCATCTCCCTTTCCTTATCTCATTCCTCCTCTCTGTCTTTCTCTATCTTACTCCCCTCCCCTCTCTCCCTGTAACTCACTATCCCTCTCTCTCTATCTAACTCCCCCTCTCTCTCTTTCTCTATCTCACCCTCTCTCTATCTCTCTCTTTATCTCACTCCCCCTTTCTTTATGTCACTCCCCCCTCTCTCTCTTTTGCTATATCGCTAGCCCTCTCTCTATACTTCACTCCCTCTCTCTCTCTCTCTTTATTTCACTCCCCCTTCTCTCTCTTTCTCTATCTCACTCCCCCACTCTCTCTCTCTCTCTAACTCATCCCCCATCTCTCTTTCCTTATCTCATTCCTCCTCTCTGTCTTTCTCTATCTTACTCCCCTCCCCTCTCTCCTTGTAACTCACTATCCCTCTCTCTCTATCTAACTCCCCTCTCTCTCTTTCTCTATCTCACCCTCTCTCTATCTCTCTCTTTATCTAACTCCCCCTTTCTTTATGTCACTCACCCCCTCTCTCTCTTTTGCTATATCGCTAGCCCTCTCTCTATACTTCACTCTCTCTCTCTCTCTTTATTTCACTCCCCCTTCTCTCTCTTTCTCTATCTCACTCCCCCACTCTCTCTCTCTCTCTAACTCATCCCCCATCTCTCTTTCCTTATCTCATTCCTCCTCCCTGTCTTTCTCTATCTTACTCCCCTCCCCTCTCTCCTTGTAACTCACTATCCCTCTCTCTCTATCTAACTCCCCTCTCTCTCTTTCTCTATCTCACCCTCTCTCTATCTCTCTCTTTATCTAACTCCCCCTTTCTTTATGTCACTCACCCCCTCTCTCTCTTTTGCTATATCGCTAGCCCTCTCTCTATACTTCACTCTCTCTCTCTCTCTCTTTATTTCACTCCCCCTTCTCTCTCTTTCTCTATCTCACTCCCCCACTCTCTCTCTCTCTCTAACTCATCCCCCATCTCTCTTTCCTTATCTCATTCCTCCTCTCTGTCTTTCTCTATCTTACTTCCCTCCCCTCTCTCCTTGTAACTCACTATCCCTCTCTCTCTATCTAACTCCCCTCTCTCTCTTTCTCTATCTCACCCTCTCTCTATCTCTCTCTTTATCTAACTCCCCCTTTCTTTATGTCACTCACCCCCTCTCTCTCTTTTGCTATATCGCTAGCCCTCTCTCTATACTTCACTCCCTCTCTCTCTCTCTCTTTATTTCACTCCCCCTTCTCTCTCTTTCTCTATCTCACTCCCCCACTCTCTCTCTCTCTCTAACTCATCCCCCATCTCTCTTTCCTTATCTCATTCCTCCTCTCTGTCTTTCTCTATCTTACTCCCCTTCCCTCTCTCCTTGTAACTCACTATCCCTCTCTCTCTATCTAACTCCCCCTCTCTCTCTTTCTCTATCTCACCCTCTCTCTATCTCTCTCTTTATCTCACTCCCCCTTTCTTTATGTCACTCCCCCCTCTCTCTCTCTCTCTCTTGCTATATCGCTAGCCCTCTCTCTATACTTCACTCCCTCTCTCTCTCTCTCTTTATTTCACTCCCCCTTCTCTCTCTTTCTCTATCTCACTCCCCAACTCTCTCTCTCTCTCTCTCTAACTCATCCCCCCATCTCTCTTTCCTTATCTCATTCCTCCTCTCTGTCTTTCTCTATATTACTCTCCCCTCTCTCTCATTCTCTCTCATTCTCCACATCTCTCTCTCTCTCTCTCTCGCTTTCCATTTATACCTCTCTATTTTCTCTCTCAAACTTTATACTTATTCGATGTCTTTCAACCTTTCTTTTTATTTCACCCAAAAGCTTAAACTTCTTCCTTTCCCTCCATTAATCGATCACCTGACGTAGATTTACCTTTTTGGCGCTTTTCACTTTTTTCTACATATAAAATTGCCTCTTTTCTTTGTCTGATGATTATTTCAAATCGCTCGCCATTTTGAAAAATCTCGTTTTACAAGTTAATAAATCACATTTCTAAGAAATAGTACATTCTTCTCGATTTAAAGACCAGCGTTAATATTAAACAAATTTTTTTAAAATATAGCCGCGTCAAAATGATTACAAATAAAACGTTTATCTTTTTTAGTACGAAGTTATGAAACCAAAGTCAGAATTTAAAAAATAAAGAACTTTATAAAAAATATGGCAGAAATCCCTCTTACGCTTTGTAGTCCCAATTTATAAAACCGATGTAGTTTTGGAATATTAAAGTAATTTGCTAAGGTGTACCAATTCATTTAATCATTTTATTTTATTATCGCCGCATAATTTTTCAAAAAGTTACAAAAATATTCTGTTTTACCTCTTCTGTTTCCTATCTCTTGCAATTATTTAATAAAGTTTAGATCTTCACTATTTCTGAAGATTTTCGTTCGTTGATTCGAGCGAAACTGGTAAATCTCTCGTTGTTATAATTTATTCCTGTGTTTAATTGTTTTTCCTTTCGTATTATATATATATATATATATATATATATATAAATTACCATATCACACGGTAGTCTTAAGGGTAATATATTATTATTATTATTATTATTATTATTATTATTATTATTATTATTAATTATTTATTTATGTATATATTAGTGAATTTAAGCTGAATTATTTCTACACTTGATTATTGGTGAAATGGTCGTTTGATCAGTACCACTGGAGAGCCATGATATTATAACTATCCTGTTTTTAAATCTCCGAAAAAGTTACATGGTAAACAGCTGTTATATACTTGAATCCTCCTTTTTTGTAAATTTATTTATTAATTTTCCAACGAATGTTAAGTCTGCGATATCTTGGATTTAGTTAGTTTCTCTGGGAATTTAAACTGCATTTTCCTTTTTTTTCTTTTGTTCAAAATGACTCAAAGCTTCTTTAGACTATATATATATATATATATATATATATATATATATATATATATATATATATATATATATATATATATATATATATATTATTGCAAAGTGTCGAATATGTTCGTCGAACATTTCCGACTAGTCTTCTATCTGTGCCCGCTTCTAGGTACATATAGATCTTAATTTCCCTTAATAACGTGAGTTTCTGGTGGCCGAGTGGATATGGCGACTGCTTGCCGATTCTAGGCTGACTCTTGTTACTTTCCTGCACTGATGAGAGCATTAATATAGTGTTGTGAAGTTGTTCCACAGTTAATAATAAATAAAGGAAGTCAAGTCGAGGGTTGGTTTAACAAGTGTATTAACAAAGTAAGAAAGTGACTAGCTCTTGGCTAGACAGTTACAAGGTGGTGCTTTTACTTCTGGTGACTCGCACTATTTATAGTGACAACCGGTGTAGTTTCTCCTGTGTAAGAACGGCCGGTGTAACATATAGATAGATAGATAGATAGATAGAGAGAGAGAGAGAGAGAGAGAGAGAGAGATAGATAGATAGATAGAGAGAGAGAGATAGAGAGAGAGAAGCAGACTTGTGTTCTGTCACCAATTATCTGAAATGAGTTTTATTTTAATTTGATATTGATCAAAATGCATCTTTGACGCAATGTTGACTTAATCGAACAAATATTTACGAAGATGATCAGATATTAATGGATTAAAAAATCAAAAAAAAATTACCGAGGATCAGTATGGACCCAGCCCTAATATCCTGATGGGATGGAAATGTTAAATGCAATTGATGTCTCCTAGAAGCTAAAGTCCCAATCCCAGGACATGTTCTTAATGTTAGATAGCAAATCTCTGGTTGGATTAACAAGATCACGTGGCGCAATGACTGTAAAATATGCTGGTTAACGAGACCGAAAAGAAACCAGAATAAAAAGTTTGAGTGAAGATTAGGTTTAATCACATGGGAAACCTGAATTAATAATAATACATTAATAATAATACGGTAACCGACTTCAATAACTGGTGTCTGCTCTATTCGTAGCAGACGGGTGAGTCCATGTTTTATAAATAAATGTAGAGAAGGTCGACTAGTCTTTCCACACAACAACGTGTTAAGAGACAGATAGAATGGATAGCTTAAAGAGGGGGGAATTTTGAAATAGTTAGAATTAAGTAGTCAGTCGGTTTTTGAATGTGGCGACGCACAAAAACTCCAGATGAGCTATTTTTAAAATCCTAATGGCCAACCCT
>OY744543.1:74467439-74472439 GCA_963556195.1 Sepiola atlantica | reverse complement strand
AAACAAGCAAGCAAACAAACAAACAAACAAAACAAACAAAAAACAAACAAAAAAACAAAAAACAAACAAAAAAACAAAAAACAAAAAAACAAGCAAGCAAGCAAGCAAACAAACAAACAAACAAACAAACAAACAAAAAAACAAACAAACAAAAAAAATAAACAAAAAACAAACAAAAAAACAAAAAACAAAAAAACAAGCAAGCAAGCAAGCAAACAAACAAACAAACAAACAAACAAACAAAAAAACAAACAAACAAAAAAAATAAACAAACAAACAAACAAAAAAACAAACAAACAAAACAAGCAAACAAACAAACAAAACAAAAAAAAACAAACAAACAAACAAAACAAACAAACAAACAAACAAAACAAACAAACAAACAAACATTCAGTTTATTTCGGAGTATGACGTCGTAAAAAAAACCGACTCGGTAACTTAAAAAAGAGTCAGATGCACGAGGCCAGAAGAAGAAGGCACCCGAAGTGCAAAGTCAGAAATAAAAACGGCGGTTTTAAACGAAGGAAGAAGGAGCGCTTACGCAGCAGAGATCAGGTTGGGAGGATATAGAGAAAAACTTGTCGTGGGTCAGCCCCGAAGAGAGGTACCCCCACCACGGCCGAACTGCTGTAAACAACAGTCGTAGGGGATCACAAGCCTTCCCTAGATTTCGGGAGCAGACTGCTACAGAACGTAGTGTCGTGTTTTCCTCTAGATTGCAAGGTAAATCACTCTGCCTGGTTTTCGTGAAAATAACCTACGTTGGCTGGATTCGAAAATCAACCGCCGTCAAGGTAAAGAAAGAGGTTTCTTCGTAAGACAAGGGAAGGAACAATAATGTCAAATGACTTTTGCTAACAAAGAAATACTTAATTATATATATGTGTGTGCATACCCAACTTACACCAGCTGGTGGTGAAGAATAAAGAAACAGTTTCTCGAGCACGTCCTTGCCTCTACCGTTGTTTGATGCTACTGGGTCCCTCCGAAGGAACGGGTATTGCAACATATTCACCACAACAAAAAGCTCCCACCCTTTTGACCATTTCAATCATATTCTCACCCCCCCCCCCTATTTTCAAAGTTGTCTTCACTTCTTCAAATCGTTTTTTTCGACAACCATAATACTACCCACATGATAAACACACAATTTTATCCCCCCCCTTCCCTCCTCTTTCCACCAGCCCCTCAAAATCCATGCCCCACCACAACAAAAATCACAGCTCTCCTTTCACCTCTCCCACCCTAAGTCCATTTCTATTATATTCTCACCCTCCCCATTTCATAGCTGCCTCAATCTTATCTACTCAAGCTTTTGGCTAAGATCAAAGTGTAGTATCTGTTCCGATGGATACTGCACCCCATAAACTGGTATTGTCTTGGCCTTCAGGGCTTGATTTACGCCGGTCTATGGGTCTGTCCGGTGCAGTTCTAGGAGGTCCACCCTCCCAGGCTTTGTAAGTTTATTGCTTACTGCCTGAGGCGCCCCTACCGGGGAATGCCGACGGGGCTGCCCAGGCAATTTTTAATGGCCAGAGTGCTCACTTTCTCGGGCGCTGGCTTTTCAAACCCCACTTTCCCGACCCGACCTTGGGTCACATCTTACTTGTGGGAGAAGATAAAACTGGCCTTGTGCCTAACCTCCTGGAGAGGAGGTAAATCAATACTCAAAGCTTTTCATATTCATTTGATTCTTTCTCGACCATTGACTTCTCACAGCCTGGACTCTCTGGCTTTCATAGTAGCCCTTCATCTCTCCACCATGTCAACCCCAAACTTCGATGGCATTTTTCATTGTTTGATTCTACCAGATCCCCCGAAGGTACGGGTATTGCAACATACCCATATCCATCTTTCTACTCTGTTGTTTGAATGATTTGATTGGAGTATTTTCCGAATTATATTCACCAAGCGGGAAAAAATCGGCGTTAGAAAAAAACAACAACAGAGCTAGTCTCAACATCGAGGTGGGTGGACGTTCCTACTTTTGCTCCCTCCAGTGGTGGCTGGGGAGCGAACTGTATTCGTAAAGCTGAGTTTGTCAAGAGAATGTCGACATTCTACAACAATAACGCGTAAACTATGAAAACCCTTTTTTGCTTATTTTAACGGGGTGGGGCTGCCCTCTTTAATCCGTTCAAAAATAAATCAAGCATAGCTCATTCTACTCCCATTCATGTCTACTAACTATGCTCCAAATTTCATGAAGATGTTCTTCCTATAGATATGCAGGCACGAGCACATACGCATACACACAGACGTCCATCATTCACTGTGGCCACGTGGGTTAAGGCGTCGTATATTTGAGTTAAAAAACTTGACTCGTGTTCCAGGGTTTCGAATTCTGCACCGGATCGAATCATTATCTCTACACTGATGATTCCGGAATAATGAAACATATACGTACGTAGATAAACAAATATTTCTCCGTATCGCGTGATAATTTGATATGGCCGTGAGGGTAGAGTGAAAGCGTGCAGATCCAAGGGTGGCTTTGTGAACCGGGTTCGCGCCTCATGACCATCTAGAATTACGAAGAGAGCAATAATCTCGAAACGACGTCGTCTGTAGGTAAATATAATTCAATATTTTTTTATAAATTTTATGATTAAGTCCCTTTTACAGAATTAAAGTTGAGCATTGTTAAGAGATATTTAAAAATAGCTACAAAGCAAGACTCCGAATAAGTTCGTTGAGTTCTCTAGTCTGTCTTGATGTTTACGCTGTAATGGGAATGAACTTAAATCCTACATATCGCGTGATAATTTGATATGGCCGTGAAAGGTGGCCCTATGAACCGTGTTCGGGCCTCATGCCCGTCTGAAATTACTAATTCCCTACAAGCTCGAAACGACATATTTGTTATAAATATAATATATATATATATAATTATTTCTACAATGAGACAACGCCGCAGCCCACACAAACCATGAAAGCCACACACCGGAAGTCCTAGACTCGAGTTTCGGCCGAAAAACATATCCGAACTCAGGATTCGAAACCCGCATCACTTGCATCTGAGCCACCTCACCACATACAAGAAAGTTTTATTAACTAACAGATTAAGCAAACCGTCGCGAAGGCCGACTGTGGGATGTACCTACTCTTCTCAACAAGGGGTGTAGTCATCCAACTACTTAGAACCCAGTTCGATGTCTCACAAGTAGGATTTTATACTCGCTAGGACGATGTCATCCAACAAGCTAACGAAGCGAGCAAATAAATATTAGATTTTGAATGTGAGATGATATATATAATTATTTCCACAATCAGACAACGCCATGAAAGCCACAAACCGGTTTGTGTGGGCTGCGGCGTTGTCTGATTGCGGAAATAATTATATATATATCATCTCACATTCAAGATCTAATATTTACTACTGACTTCTCGCAGTCTGGACCCTCGTCCAGCGCTCTTAGTAGCCACGGCTACTACTTTTCCTTATCAACCCATCATGTCAACCCAATATTTCGATGTACTTGCATGACATTCTTCTTAAAATTATCATCCTGAGGAAGTCTTAAAATAAAGACGAAATGTTGATGAATATATAAAAAATATCTCTTGGTTTTTTCCTTTTTCATTTCCCATTACGTCGAATTACTCTCATCCTTCCTTTCTCATATATATATATATATATATATATATATATATATATATATATATAGTCTCGGAAGTTTCTCTACCATTAAAACTATATTAAATAAAAACAAAAAAAAAACTTTTAGTCCTAAGTCTTTCAGTGGAAAATCACTCATGTAAGTCAATTTATTTTTTACAGTTATTATATTAGTTTGTTTCTAACACTATTTTAAGGGATCATCAGTTGTTTACCATGAAAAACTGTTTCGGGAAATTATATATATATATATATATATATATATATATATATATATATATATATATATACACAGGGTGGCTCAAAAGTAGGTTTACAGTTATCATTTAATATTTGAAGTTTTTTAACTAGGTTATTCGAAAAACTTTAAATAGGTTAAATATTTATAAAAATAACTGTAAACCTACTTTTGGGCCACCCTGTATATATATATATATATATATATATATATATATATATATATATATTATATATATATATATATATATATATATAACGGCTTTTTAAACGGTAAAAGGTCAATGCATGTTGTCAATGAAACCGCGGTACGTCTCTGAAATATGTAATATATAGTTTTTAAATAAATAATTTGTATTTATATATATATATATATATATATATATATATATATATATATATATATATATATAGACAGATTTGAAAGTTGAAAATTATAGATATTAAAAAGGTTTGGTTGAGGGCTGGGTGCAGTAGTACATAGGTGTTCCCATTTATTCCCGGACAACGTCGTATGTGCTTGCTCATGATAAATAAATAGATGAAAAATAAAAACTTAGATATTTCAAGTGAGAAGAACAAAAAAAATGACGTAACAAAATCCAGTTGAATGGCATTTGGCTAAAACGCAAAAGATAAGAATATCGATTTTTCTAGAAGTCAATTCAATAACACCCCGGGGGGGTTATCAATCGATTCTTTTTGCCGGTGGGAGGTTGGGGCTATCTTTGGATGTAGGATCATTTTTTTTTATTTTCATTTTCTTTTTCGTTTCATTTTTTACATTTTTTTCTTTCATACCAGCTGGAAGCGATCTGATTATATTTAACAGAACGCCAGAGTGACAGCAAGTCCCCCAAGGCTGAAGCAGCCCCCTCAGACATATGTGTATTTGTGTATGGAGATTCGTGTGTTTGTGTGTGTGCAGTTAGGATAAAATAATAAATATTTTCCAGAAGTACCCCGCCCTACACAAAAATACCCGCCAATAAAAAGCCCAGACAAAATGCTGATTGCAGTAAAAAAAAAACAACAAAAAAACAAATTTGATTACTTTATTTTATTTTAAAAAAAATATATTTCACCCCAAACAAGGCAGGACGCCACTGTAGACGTAAGGGGCTACTGAGAATTAGGGAGTAGG
>OY744543.1:74442439-74462439 GCA_963556195.1 Sepiola atlantica | reverse complement strand
GAAAAGTAATTGAATTACAGGATAGGGTTTAGGTTAAGGTTAGGGTTAGGGTTAGGGGTAGAAAAGTAATTGAATTACAGGTTAGGGTTAGGGTTCGGGTTAGAAAAGTAATTGAATTACAGGTTAGGGTTTAAGTTAAGGTTAGGGTTAGGGTTAGGGTTAGGGATATAAAAGTAATTGAATTACAGGAATAAACATTTCCAATGAATATTTTTAAATCATGATAAATATTCAATGAGGACAGGATAAAAAATAATGTCCTCTGTGTTTGGTTTTGACCTAGATAAGATCCTTTTAACAAACACGAAAACAATTTTAATATTCAGTCAATTGAAAAACTTAAGAACTTAAGAAAATTAAAAGCACAAGAAATTCTATAATATACAAAACAAATATAAAAATAGTTTTTTTAATGGAAAGAAAACAACAACAACAAAAAAAACAATACGAAAGACTTTTCTAAATTTACCAATTACTTAAAAGATTCGCCACAATGTCTACTGTTTTCAATCTAAAAAAAAAATTGGCTGTTTTTTTGTTTGTTGTTGTTGTTTTTTCTTGTTTTTTTTTTTGCATTTGAAAGAGTTCTTTGTTGAAATTGGAAAATATTCTGTGGGGATCCCAGCCGCCAGTCTAATGGTGCTGAGCCCGACTGACCTGACCGTCTAGCACATTTTGTACCAATGAAATGCCACAGAAAACCCTCTCTCAAATATGTTCTCCAGATATTCATATTTACCTGCCTCTCCACGAGGACAGAGTTAGACACAAGGTCAATTTTTAATATGGTGAAAAATCCAGTTACTCAAACAGAGGCAGTCTGGATTGGAACAAAAATAAAGATTTCCTCAGTCGGGAAATATTTCTCCTTCACTGACTGAGTACAGAAAAGATGAAGCGTAGTTTCAGAACAGATACTACACTTTGCTTCTAGCCAAAAGGCCAAGGATGTTCTTTAGATGTTCGATTCCAACCATTTCTTAAATAAGTTGCGGTGAAAGAGATTTAAACTTTAAATCTTTATCGCGACTATGTTTATAGGATATTCCTTTAATCAAATAGATTATCCAATCATGCTGCCATATTGTTGAATATCACTTCTATTAGTCATAATAGTCTGTTCGCTTGATATCTGTTTTCTTTTGTCGGGAAGCGGGTATATTCATGAAGAAAGATGAAAACGATTTTAACTTAATGATAAAAACCTAATTTTAATAAATAAAATATATATATATATATATATATATATATATATATATATGATAATTTTATTTACACAGACATGTACACAATCTGCGACACTGGCATGTCGATGTTATCGATCAACAGTTACTATAAACTGAGATCTCATCAGGAAGATCTCAGTTTATAGTAACTGTTGATCGATAACATCGACATGCCAGTGTCGCAGATTATGTACATGTCTGTGTAAATAAAATTATCATATATAAAGCTCTATTTTGATATTGAGCACTTTTTATAAACCCGGTTAAAATTTTCTGGATTACCACCCTGTGGATATTTTTCACCTGGATTATTACCATTATTATATATATATATATATATATATATATATATATATATATATATATATATATATATATATATATGAGATTTAAATTATTTTCAAATCATATTTGTTGTGGGTGAACCTACCTACCCTTTAATAATAACTAAATGGTAGCAACCGGCTACCATAAATACCGGCTTTTGCCGGGAGAACATTTGTACCACATTTTGGCACTAGCACTGCCAACACTGACTTGTGTATAATTTCTCTGTTCAGTACAATTCATTATTATTATCTCTAAACCTGTTGTTCTTTTATTTCATTGTTGGTACCCCTAAACGGGTCCACAACAATATTCCAAATAAATAGTTCACACGATGTTATCCAAGTTTCCAGCTGTTTCCAGACGATGTTTATTCTCAGTTATACAAAATAACAAACACTTTGTTTAAACAGCGACGTCTTTAGGGAATGGTTTCGAGTGCAGCGTCTTCTGTACCCAGAAAAACAACAATAGCAATATCCGAGAAAACAGCATATACAAACCAAACCACAACAAAATCTACAATTGTAGATCCAAATGCTAAGTAATTTCGGTAAAACATGACATTATATACACGTCATACACATACATATATACATACATATATACATATATATATATATATATATATATATATATATATATATATATATATATATATATATATATATATATATATATTTAGGTTTTTCACTTATAAAATAGATCATCCAGTGAAGACGAACATTTATGTTGATTTTTCTTTGTGAGAAGTTGGATTTAGAATTCCCATACTATCATTGGGTTGGAATGGTAACTTGTGAACGGTATCTTGAATGATTTAGTTCTTTGTTTTTTTTTCTTTTGGGGGGGGGGGATTTATTCATCATTGTGCCGGCCGACGTGAAAGTGTATTATCGCACATTGTTCCGGTTTTTTGGTTTTTTTGAATGTATTTATGACCGATTATTTGCTTGTTGGCTTGGTGGAAGAAATAATGCACGAGCTACTTTTCTAAGACTTTTTCTAGGACTTTCTTTTATTTATTGTTGTTCTTCCTTGTTTTTTAATTTTAACTTTTATTTTTTATTTTTTTTCTCTTCTCTTCTTAAGTGACCTCAACTATTGCAACGCCACATTGTGTATTGTCCGCAGTTGAAACCAGTATTCCAGACATTTAATTTCCCTGATGATCTGCCAAGCAAGTACCTGCTTGGTAGTGAAACACGTGTAGGAAAAACATTTAATTTGAATAAATAAAATTTGTAAGAAAAAATATCTTTAATGGTGATCATTGGTGTCCTGAAAGGAATGCTTTGGTAAGCCTTCATAAAATCACACACACACACACACACACACACACACACATATATATATATATATATATATATATATATATATATATATATATATATATATATATATATATATATATATATGTGTAATACACATACACATATACATGCATATGTGTATATATATACAAATGGCCATATTTATACCTATAGATATGCATACCTATATATACACACATACCCATATAATTATGCACGCACATATATACATATATATGCACATACCCACAGATATTTACATATATATATCCATACACACGTATATTCACACACACATATACACACATATATATACACGTACATACGTTTATGCATTCATACATAGATATATACATACACGCACATGGATTTACATATCCACATACATGCATGCACAAGTACATACATTGCCCACACATATATATGGAGACATATAAACACCCACATGTACAAATATATACATATATATACATATCTACATACACGCATATATATATATATATATATATATATATATATATATATGGTGAGTCAATGAAAATTGATAAGACCTGCAAATGGAAGCAAATCGATATCTTCAGTTGTTCAAAACAAGGAGCAGTTTAGTTAATAAAAAACATTTATTTTTCTTCTCTTTCATTCCTTAAACCAGGCTTTTCAAAGATTAAAATCTTATCATCAGAGAAAAATTATGATCGATAAGTTGACAGGATAGGACTGTCAAAGTTTCAAATTTGAAAGAGTTTTTAAAAAATACTTTTAAAAAAAACTCTTTCAAATTTGAAACTTTGACAGTCCTATCCTGTCAACTTATCGATCATAATTTTTCTCTGATGATAAGATTTTAATCTTTGAAAAGCCTGGTTTAAGGAATGAAAGAGAAGAAAAATAAATGTTTTTTATTAACTAAACTGCTCCTTGTTTTGAACAACTGAAGATATCGATTTGCTTCCATTTGCAGGTCTTATCAATTTTCATTGACTCACCATATTTTTGCTCTATCCAGTATATTGAGCTTTCCTTATTTCACAATAGACTCTCTAAAAGTTTACCTTTAGTTATAATTTACATATATATATATATATATATATATATATATATATATATATATATATATATATATATGCCTTATTAATTAACGATGGAGTGATTAAAAGAAGTGAATTTAACGAAATCATTAAATTCACTTCTTTTAATCACTCCATCATTAATTTTGGCACATTCAATTCTCCGTTTGCTCTTTCTTTCGACGATATTGATTAAAAACTATCGATTTTCTACTGACGAGATGATAGTCGAAAGGGCCTTTGAGAGATTTCCGCGCATCCTTTTTAAATGCATTTATAAGTTTTCCACCTCAAAACATTTATTCATATATATATATATATATATATATATATATATATATATATATATATATATATATATATACATATGTATATATATATATATATAAATATTTTTTAAATATTAACGTGTTTTTTATATTAAAGTGTTTGTTTTAAATATTAAAGTGTTTTTTGGGTTTTTTTTTTAGTATATACATATATACAAATCTACACATACACACACATATAATTACATACATCCATACAGACATATGCACATATACAGAAATAATGCGGCTTCCTACTCCAGTAGCTTCTTTCGAAGAACTGCAGGCTTGCGGAACTCTCTTCCTGTTGACTGTTTTCCTCCTGCCTATGGCCTAGGTCTTTTTAACCCTAAGGTCAATAGGCTTCTCTCGTATTTCCAATAATAATATTTCGTTCTTTGTTAGCTCCTCATATCAAGTGGCTTCATGTCTTGTCTGGTGTGACTTCCATAAAAAAATCATTTTCAAGGGATATTCAACGAACGTATGCATATATTTGTTATTCCCCTTTTGTGTCAATCCTCGAAAGTTGAAATGACACCCTAATCTACAGTGATTATAGAAATCGGATTTTTTAATGTTACAAATGCCACAATAACATATAATCTTGTACCTTTCTCCAACTCTCCTGAACACTAGCCAAGTCTTATAATACTAAAACACCAGTGGAGTTCTCCTCGTTCAGTGTAGCTATATAATATACCTTGACTATTGCAGTCTTTTTTTTTTACCCCCGACAACCAGAACAGCTAGGCTCAACGGTGTCATACGAAGTCGGGGAAGGTTTGACTCAAACACACAAAGAAACAGTTGTTTACAATTCGCAGGTTATGTTGTTATTCTCACCTAACGAGTTTACGATTCTATACCTGACAGGTCTTTGCTTGCTTCACGTAAAAGTTGAGACGACCAAAAAAAGACGGATCATGATGTTGACTCCTCCTGAATTTTCACCAGAGCCCCGTTAGCCGTGTAGCTCTGGCACTACCACAATTCTACCGCCTTTATCACGGTGAGCAAGGATTAGACTTTAATGAATTAAATAACGAGTTCAGTTCGAGGAAGGTCGGAGATAACAACGGCCGACACGTTGTGAACATAATCGCATCAACCAAGATGAGAACAACAGTCCGAAGCATAGAAATAATTTAAATAACTTTTAATCTATCTATTGTTTATATATATATATATATATATATATATATATATATATATATATATATATATATATATATATATATATATATATATATATATATATATATATATATATATATATATATTGTACTTATATATGTCTTGTACTTATATATATATAATAGAGATCGAAGAGAAAAATAATGGTTATCCATGATCTAGGTTTAGTTTTTGTTCAGTCAGGATAATTTTGCTTATTAAGAGAGATAGATTATAGAAACCATTTCGTTGTCTGATGGTGTTGGAGGCTGTGATTAGTGCGGTTTCCAGTAGTCTTCGCCGAGCTTTGTTGTTGATGTAGTTGGTGATTTTGCATTAGAGCACGATCATGCTTTCAAATTTGAAAAAGCCAAAATCACAAAATACATACACACATACATCTTTGAAAATGGAGTGTTTCTCCGAAATATATAAGACAACAGTAAAAAAAAAAATCTACCTTGCATTGTAAGGGCTTTCTATTGACACTTATATTTCCGACGAAAGGAATATATTATTCTTTTAATTATTTTTTGGGGGAGGTGGCTGTTGTGAAGTGGATACCGATGTGGACTGACGACCTGGGTGTACCGTTTACGAATGCAGTTGATTCCATAGTAACAATTCTGGAAAAAAACTTTAACAATCTTCGCGTGGTTCCTCTTGTAAGTCCCTGATTCTGGTAAAAAAAAACTGGGGAAACCAACGCCAACAACAAAATAGAGTCGGTCAAAAAAGTCGAACCACGCTGATTCATACGAGTTCACGTTCCTAATAAAAATCTACCGTGATCCACCAAAAAATATCCCGCTTAAGCTATCTTCTTACACACAGGATATAATAAAAAATTTAAAAAAATAAGTCGGTTGGACCAAATAGCAATGTATCTGACATATCGATGTTTGATTAAGACAAGCCACTTTGTCTTTACCCGCATTCTACCATGTTCTTTGCAAGAAAAGAATGTATTTAACTTCGAGTTTTTATTTCAGTATTTATTCCGGCTAGGACGATTGTTACAGTGAAGATAAATTTAAATAATTACCTAAAAATATGCATCACGACTTTTTCTAAGAATAACTTAAATAATGTAAGGGACATAACTCATATTTTCGCTTTAATGTAAAAAAAGGGGTTTTCTTCTTTGCATGATCATCTTTTCCCAATTTCTTTCTTCATATAAATATGTGACCACCTCGCGTGTTTCTGTGTCTGTATGTGTTTCTCGCCTATACGTTACTTACACATTATTATTTTTTAAATTTAGTATTAATCTAATATTTATTGAAATAAACAAACAATAACAATTTCAAAAGTTATATTATTTATGTGTATAACTTTAAAAGTGTGTAAACAAAAAAATTAAAAAAATAAAATCACAAAAAAAAATTTTTTTAAATCACAAAAAAAATAAAAAAATAAAATAAAATAAAAAAATAAAATCACAAAAAAAAATTTTTTTAAATAAAATCACAAAAAAAATTTAAAAAATAAAATCACAAAAAAATTAAAAAATAAAATCACAAAAAAAATTAAAAAATAAAATCACAAAAAAAAATAAATAATAAAATCACAAAAAGAATTTAAAAAATAAAATCACATTACTGATTCCCGGGCAACGCCAGGTAGGTACAGCTGGTATCTAATGTAGTTGAGCGTTTTAAAAATACAGAGTAATAAAGTAATGTTTCATTGTTGAAATCTATTCCTTTAAAACATGTCGGCATGCACCGTTTTTTTGTTTTTTATTGGGTCATCACGTATCAAGGCCAAGAGTCACTCGAGGATAAGAATTAAACATCTTTGGACCCTCTGGCTCTTATATAGGTAAAGGAGTGTATCTGGAGTCAGTATTAACATTAAACATGTTGCATAGTCTACTTCAATGTGTTTCTCTTTAAGTTATGAATTTGAAACAAAAAATATTGGGAGACAAATTTTTGTTTTTTTTCTTAACTAAAAATATTTTTGGTCCAAATGTCTCACCACCCAAGAACGCGGCAGCCTAGCAAAAATAGACGACCGTTAGGGAGTCTATTCTCGCTAGTCCACTTATAATATAACGAGCACTTTCTCTGTCTGTCAGTCTGTCTGTCCGTTTTGGAGAATTTTTGTAAACGTAAGAGAGAGGGGGCGGGGGGTAATTACTATTTAATTAATTTCAAAGGCAGAAATATAACAAATACATTAGGGCACATATTAACGACTAAATAAACAATAAATAAGTTCGTCAAATGAGGGGGGGATATGCCATTTGTCGAGATGTGTAAGGTGTAATAATCACTAAAACTCACTGTTGAGAAAACTTTTTTACAGCCTTAATATATCTTCGTTGGTGTGGTTTAAACTAAAGCTGAATCTCGGAGCGTTAGTTTTTTTAGTCCGTTCTCTTTTTTAGTCCGTCGGAGAAAGAAAGAGAGCGTGTTTTAATTTCTTTTCTTTTTTTTAACGTTTCAACGTGTATGGCAGCATCCTGTTTTAAAGTTAAATCATTGTGCTTGTTTTACAAATACTTCAATGGATCATGCTCCGATGAATTGGCTACTCTGGTGCCCCCTCGACGTAAATTCACTAGACCGACTCGACAATCAACTAAATCCCATCCATTCACTGTGTAGGTCCCCAGATGCCGGAGAGCTTTCTACTCCAATAGCTTCTTTCCTCGTGTTGCTAACCTCTGGAACTTCCTCCCTGCCCCCTGTTTCCCCGACAGTACTGACATGCAAAAATTTAAAACTAATGTAAACAGACATCTCGCTGCGTAGATCCCAATTTAGGTTGACCCCCAAACCTTCTCCCTTTTTCTCAGTAGCCCCTTACGTCTACAGTGGCGTCCTGCTTTGTTTGTGGTGAACTATGTGGAAAAAAATCTCACTTTGGTTTACTTATAATGCAGTTTCGCATCCCTGTCATGTTTCTGTGCACTACTGCCAGTATTCTTCCGAATAGGGAAAGGTTATCAGATCGATCGGCACATCCCTCATGATAGCCATCACACCTTCCAAACGTGCTCCCTTTGTGATTCCCTTGAGATTGGAGAAAAAGAAAGAAAAAAAAATCACGGAATCTTGTTTCGTGAATTTTTTTTTCTTTTGAATACGAAAGTTTTTTTTTTTTCAGGTGAATACGAAAGTGTTGTGTCTCATTTTATTCGTTTCCCGGTGTTCACCTGAAAAGAATGCGAAGATACAATAATGGCAGAAAGCTAAGAGTACATTTACAATATAAAATGTTACATGTTAACATAATTCGCTTGTCCCTCTTTCGCCCGTAGCTCACACAGAAAACAGCACACTGACGAGTTACTTTACAGACAGATCTCTTAATAGTACGGGTGCAGCACTGATGATCCGGCAACCGATTGTCCGGCCCCTATTTTAATCCGGACAAAATGACGACGAGGAACTTGATAATTCCGGAGACTAGTTTACTAGGCGGCCAACACATGGCTCTCTTTGCACAATTAATTTGTAAATTTACACTGCACCTGCTGGTTGTATTCTTTCTTTATTTTGTGGTTATATCTTATTTTGTTTACATTCAACCGTAGTTATGATTTGACATGAAAACTTTAACCTAAACACACAAATCTATTCATATCAAGAGAAAAGGGTTACATTTCTAGCAATTCTTGGTGGTGTAGCGATATACTGGGTGTATAATTAGTGGGTTAGGGGTGTTTTTGGTAAATTATTATTAAAGGGAAATCGGATGGTCCAACAGAATGTTTTATCCGGCAAGGCTCTGGAACCAAGGGTTCCGAAAATTAGTGTTGCGCTTAAGTTTAACTTCATTCGTCAGGTTTGATTCGTTGTCTTACATTGTAACGTTACCGTTTCTGCTGTTGTTGTTCCCGTCGTCGTAGCGGCTTCCGTTGTAGAGTTAACAGCAAAACACACAAAAAGAAGAAACGCTATGTAAAAATCATATACTTTTCTTGTTGTGATGATCATTTACTTAGCGAACGTGTGGCAAGCAAGTGTGTGCATGGATGTGAGTGCGTATTTATGATTGCAGTGGATTGTGTTTGATTGTTTGGATCAATTATTTTTCATTACACAGTTCGACACCGTCATTGTTTTTTGTGTTTTATTTTCAGTTTTTCTCTAACCTAATTCTTTGTTGTCAAACAGCACATTTCTGTAATTCTTTTATCTGTACTTTGCTTAAATTCCTTAAATGTGAGTGCCGACACTGAAAATGGATTATTCTTACCGATTTCTCTCCAACCTAATTCTTTTGTTTTCCATCAGAAAATTCCTTACACATCCGATCTTAATTTTGGGTTAAATTTCTTGATTCTGAAATTCTTTGTGTCAGAATTTTATTTTCAGATGCGTAGTTTTTAATTTCTATTTCCCATCGTCACGATTGCATTCGAAACAGTTATCTTTATTTTTCTTGTTTGTAGTAATTTACAACATTGTAACATGTCGGAGAAGAAAGAGGGTGTGCTTTATTTTTTTTTTCTTCTTCGCTTCCTCATCTTCGATCTTGCGTGTCGTGTGATCGTCTGTTCTTTTGAACTCCGTCTGTCACGCATCGCCTATTATTTCTTTTCAACTGTCACGCATCGCCTATTATTTCCTTTCAACTCTGTCTGTCACGCATCGCCTATTATTTCCTTTCAACTCTGTCTGTCACGCATCGCCTATTATTTCCTTTCAACTCTGTCACGCATCGCCTATTATTTCCTTTCAACTCCGTCTGTCACGCATCGCCATTTATTTCCTTTAAACTCACTGTCACGAAATAAGAATTGAAGTTGGTCAAATGACGATATATATGTTTTGTATATTTTTGGCATTTTATTCAGACTTCATTTTTGTCGTTGTTCTCACGACTTTGCGACATCTATTCTTTTGTGATGAAAAAGATGAAATAGGAATACCTGACTCCATTCTCCACAAATATGAGCAAAAAAGAGCATAGCCATTTTCTTTTGTGAGCAAAAGTGAACATCATCCACATCCTGTTTTAAAGGTCAATTTCATTTTTGCACAGCTCTAGCACAAGGCCGTCGGACCCAAACAACGCCCGGTTCTCGGCGCATGTTTTTTTTCTGACATACACATTGACATTTTTGTTTGACATTAGAAGCTATTTTGTTTCCCGATGTTAATGAGAAAGGACTTTCATCAGTCGATGAAAAGGGAGGCTGAATGAGATGCAGAATTGTTTATGTTTGCAGAAAATCGAATCAATTATGTACGAGAATTTGTACGCAGGCCTAATAATTACATTCACTTGATATGAGCTGACATAGTATTTAGCTAGTTAGTAATGTGGATATGAAAACAAAAGATTAATAGATTGTGAAAACAATTACATTGATTAATGAGTTAAAATATGCCAAGCATATAGCAAACAGACTTAAGTACAAGAAATATATATATATATATATATATATATATATATATATATATATATATATATATATATATATATATATATATATCAAGAAGGCTGAGGGCAATGCAGAGTGCCGAATTGGATATAAGCTGGAAAAAAAATCGAAGGTGGGTACTTAGCAAACAGAATTAAGTGCAAGAAATATATATATATATATTATATATATTTCTTGCATATATGCTGATGAGTCTTGATTGAAAAGAGACGAAACGTATACGTCCATAGATAAATAAACAATAACAAATATTTTATATTTGAAGCTCATCGTAAAAAAGTAGAGCACTGTAAATGGTAGTACTAACACAGCGTGACGTCACTTGCTGTATATGCATCATTCCTTCACTTATAGAAGTTGAATGCCTGTATATCTCGCCGCTTTTAAATGTGTTAAAATTATCATTGTTTATAAGCTGTTCAGAATTGGCCTATCGGTTAGCGACGTTGGATTGGGATTGAAAAATACTTGTAATCCAGGGTTTCGAATCGTGTGACCGGTAGTGAATAGTCATACTTCTATGCTGAGGAGTCTTGATTGAAAAGAGACGAAACGTATACGTCCATAGATAAAAATAAACATATATATATAAAATGAAATAATAAAATAAGGTGCCAATGAAATTTTATTAAAATTCAAAGTTCAAGCAAAGCATCTAAACGTCTTTAGCTCATGAGTTTTCAAAGATAAATCTTCTCCTCAGAGGACCATTTCCTGATTATGTATTTAAAACTTTATGACATTGATGGATTATATAGATTCAACAAAAAAGTATGTTTTTGGGTCGATATTTTTGATGTTATATATTTTAATGTAATTTTTTGTACATATTTTTATGTATTTTCAAAGTGCAATTTTATTACCTATAGTGATGTAACTACGGTAATGATCCTCTGAGGAGAAGAATTATCTTTGAAAACTCATGAGCTAAAGACTTTAAGATACTTTGCTTGAACTTTGAATTTTAATAAAATTTGATTGACACCTTATTTTATTATTTCATTTTATATTATAATATTAATGCTCTATCCAGTATATTGAGCTTCAGTTTTCTATCCGGATGTTTCACTAATTATAAGATATTAGTTGATGCTTATATCTTTTGTATATATATATATATATATATGTATATATATATATATATGTATATATATACATATATATATATATATATATATATATATATGTATATATATATATATATATATATATATATATATATATATGTATATATATATATATATATATATATATACATACATACATACATATATATATATATATATATATACATATATATATATATAAATATATATAAATATATATACAAACATATATATATAAATATATGAAGAGTTCGAACGCAAAACGCGATAAATCCAAGTCGTTTAAATTGACACCTTAAACAATAAAAACACGAATATATTAAATCTAGACTCCGAATAAAAGCTGATTTTAATTGAAATCAAAAAGAAATTATTTCAGTATCATATTATGTAACACATAGTTTTGGGGGTTCGTCGAGTCTTGAAATGCAACACTTTTTGTAGGGACAGTTTCGTGATTTTGAAAATGGCGTTTATCGCGTTTTGCATTCGAACTTTTCATACAAACATATATATATATATATATATATATATATATATATATATATATATATACATATATATGTATGCTAAAACTCTGTGGATCTTGTTCGTGCTTTGTTTACTTGTTACCACGTTCCACGCACAAATGATGACATCATAAAGGGATGACGTCATCCACGTAAACAGAATTTGGAGACACCGGGCAAAGCCTGTATAAAATCCCAAAAGGGATGACGTCATCTAATAAATAACAAATAGGCGAATGGAACCTTTTTGATAATACTGATTTTTCCTAATACATTCGATAATCCGACTGATCTAATTGAGGACATGTTGTTTAGCTTGTGTCGCATAAACATAACCAAGTTTGTATTATTTGGATTTTTCGGACTACTGTTCACAGCCTCGATGTTGTTCTCACAAGGTTTCGGCCGATGTAAGCTCCGATCTTCTTCAGGTGTGCTTTATCGAACTCGGGAATCTTTCTGTCGAACTCGGGAATCTGGATGGAATTTCGAACGGGACCCTTTATTTAAACCACAGGTGTTATAATGTTCTTTTTTCTAACAGCCCTTCTCGGGTAGTAGTCTTAAGTAATTCTTAATGATATTCTTAGTAAACTTCAGCCCCCAGAAAACTGTCACTTAGCACTTTTATCCGTTGCGCGACGGAACCATGTGTACCCGAATATGGTCGAGTATTACATCGGCCGAAACGTTATGAGAATAACATCGAAGGCGAGATCAGTAGTCTAGATAATCAAAATAAAAATGATCGTTCTTCGTGTAAAAAAAAAAATCTGAAAAATTTGTAATTTTGTTCATAATGTCAATTCAGAAAAAAAAACTCTTTCGGTTCAATTTTTTATTTGATTTATAATGATTATTTTTAAATCTTTATAATTCAGAATAATAGCTCCCCCCCCCCCCCCCATCTTCCTAGCTTATAAATCCTTTTTTTTTTTTTGGTTTAAACTTCAAGAAAAACGGATGATCAAATAGCGGTGTCGGTTGCATCTTTTTCTTCTTGGGTAAAAATAAAGAATCATTTTTTTTTAATTATTTCAAGAAATAGCAGACGACATTTACAAAGGGAAATAACTCTTTCCAAATTGCATATTTAAAAACACGAAAGATAATTGAGAGTTCTTCAAAGCTGTATTTAAACATGGCCGCCGCATATAAGTATAATATTTGTACACAACATAAGATCAAAAAGAAGAAAGAAAAACATCCTGCCATGTTTTAAATAAATGAGGAGCATTTTTTGTTTTCGTTTTGAGAAAAAGTATATGAGGCCATTTGCTTATAAAAACATGCCCGGTGATTTTCTTTCTTGTTGTTGTTGTAATGCTGCACACAAATATCATACTTATATATGGCGGCCATTTTCCTTTCAAAGGCGTTGAACAACTCTCCATTATTTTTCGCATTTTTACATATGCAGCTATGAGAAGAGTTATTTCCCTTTGAAAGTACCGTCTTGTATTTCGCTAAATTGAAAATCTCCATGAACTTTCATATAAACCACACCCCACCCCACACACGCGCGCGCGCACACACACACACACACACACACACACACACACACACACATATATATATATATATATATATATATATATATATATATATATATATATATATATATATATATAGTTGTGTTATAGTGAAATAAATTCCAGAAGGAAATCCGAGTATGAGAGCTCAATGTAATAAACAGAGCAAGAATAAAATAAAATAAAGTAACACGGAATCACATAATCACCGATGCAATAACTTATTTCAACCTTCTGGCATTGTCAAGCATCCAAGTGAGGTGACTACATTTTTAAAAGTTAGAAAAAAGAAATTCACACTCACCAATTCAATATACATGATAGATGAAAGAAGAGGGGTAAACATGTACGAATGACAGATTTATTTCAACTTCGATTGTTCAATGCCAGATATACTCGGTAATAAAATTATGTTTATTATTCTTTCCTTAAGCCAAGGCTTTTCAAAGATCAAAATCTTATCATCAGAGGAATTACATAGATAGATAAGTTGGCAGTGGAACATCCAAAATTCAAAATTTGAAAAAATATTAAGTAATGGAGAGTGAAAAAAAGTTCGTGTAAAAAAGATATGGGGTCTGTCCAGTTGGTAATTGTCCGTTTATTCTTTTATTATATATATATATATATATATATATATATATATATATATATATATATATATATATATATATATATATATATATATATATATAATACTAAAACTCTATTGTTCTTGTATGTTTGCAATCAGCTTTCAGCTTTCCGGTTTTCAACATCCGGTTGCGCATGCGTAAATAGCATCGTCTTCAATCTGTTATTCCAATTCCGTTATTCTCTATTATGATTAACGAACGCATGAAATTTTTCATTCTGGAAATTTTTAAACAATTTCATTTAATTTCATCAAATAGTTTATTTGTTTTCTTCACGGTTAAAAACATTCAACGGGAGGACTTCGTAAAGTCTGTCGCAGTTTCAAAAAAACTCCTCCCTTTTAAAAAACAAAAACAAACAAACTAAAAAACAACACTCATTATTAATATCAACCATACTAGCGGTCGGTGAACGAAACCACCTCCCATAGATTTCACCACTCCTACTCCCTCTGTTTTCGTTACGTACGCGAGAAAGCTGAATCGGTAAATGCACACATTTCTATTACATTAAATAGTGTTTCCTTTTGTTGTTTTTTAAACAGCAAATACTTGAATCATATGTTTTACACATATTACATCCAAAAAAAAAACAATTATAATAAACAGAACGACTCATAGAAATCTATCTATATTCTTTTTTCATTTTAATATACTTTCATAGAAATGCTTCTGTTATGTAAAAAAAACTATTTTCTTTATGCCACAAGTGTCACGCTCATACATGAATTCCATAGCTAATATAACAAACTGACCCAACGAGTCACGGGTGGTCTAGTATATATATATATATATATATATATATATATATATATATATATATAATTAGGTTTTAACGAGAAGCTCGAAATAAAAAATTTAAAGATCCCCAAAACTTACTAAACTGTAGAAGTGACAATCAATTGTAGGCATAGAATAACTTTTACTTTAGGATAACCACATACACAACAAATAAATTCATATGGAAGAGAAATAACAACGAATCTGATTGGTTAGTTAGTTAAACTAAACACCACGTGTATATATAAAAACAAACAGTAAAAAAATATCTGTGCTCTCAGCCTGGCAATTTTCTCTGCAGGGATAAAACACGGACACCTCTGTGTAGCTTAATTGCCATAAAGAGTTTTTTTTCATATTTTACTACTAAACTCTATCACGTATTGAGCACTTCTGAAGTAAATACTGAAAATCTATACACAATATATTATATCACCTTAATGATGTGTATATATGAAATGTTATATATATATATATATATATATATATATATATATATATATATATATATATACTTATTTATTTATTTTGGTACAGAAAAATTAGTACCACATTCGTACCGTCGGTTTCAAGCACAGAAGGACTTAGCCATCCGGCTCTTTTCAGCTTCTGTTGTCATCTGTTTCGGAAATGTGAAGTCACGTGTCACTCTCGTTTGGACGCGTTATTTGCTTAGAGTGTTATGTATGTTTTTTTCCAATTTAGTGTAAGGAAGGTTTAATAAGGTTTGAAAAAAGGGGGAGGGTGAAAAGTAACAGTTGAGGTTTAAACCGGAGAAGATTTAAAGAGATATAAAAAAATGAAAAATAAAATTTTTTAAATGTAAAAAATATTTCTATATAAATCCCGTGAGCCATATGGCTATGTCTTTCTGTGCTTGAAACCGACGGTACGAATGTTGTACTAATTTTTTTGTACCAAAATAAATAAATATTACGCTCTTAATTTTTAATTTTTAACTTTAATTCTCAATTAATCGAGCACTCTGCTGGGATTTTTCCTGCTATATTACAAAGAAGTTATATATATATATATATATATATATATATATATATATATATATATATATATATGTGTGTGTGTCTGTGTGTGTGTGTGTGTGTGTGTGTGTGTGTATATATATATATATATATATATATATATATATATATATACACTAGAAGAATACTCGTTGCAGTATGGGTAACATTAATTCATTAATTCTAAGATTAATTTTCAAATGGAAGGGTGTGCCCATATTATGCTCCCTAAAACCCTTCAAAATACCCCAAAAAAGCTGAAAATTGTGGAATATATATTAATAGATGGCTAATACCTATTGCTAAAACTTCACAATAAAATCGGAGGTATCTGAATTTTCATGAAGGGCTTACTCCCCCGCCCCCTTTTATCACGTTTGCATAAAACTAAAGTAAACTAAATATAGCCAATATTACCCACCCTTACGCATAGCAGATGCGTTTCAAAACAGTAATACGTTCAATCGTTACTATATCCTTGACAGGTGTCGAAGTCGCGAAACCGAGGCTGTATGTTCGCACAAAACCGCCGGATCCCAGACCCGACTGTCCCCCCCCCCCCCCCCCCGCTTCGTCGAGAAGAAAGGTTAAAATCTTGACAATATATAACAACAGTATTTCACTGACACGACTAATATTATTTCTAATGATTCCTCGGGGCAGTAAAACTTTCAATACAGATGTTACATCTTGAGATTCAGATATGAGATCCGAGCTGTCTCACTTGTCAACCTTGTGAAATGACGCGCTTCTATTCGTCCGTCACTAAGGATGAAATCAATAACAATGACTGATGCCAACTGAATAAGATATGATCGAGTAAGTCGGCTGAGGTAGATGGAGAAGGGTTAGGGGTTAGGGGTTAGGGTTAAGGTAATTCGGGTAAAGGAGGTCACTATATTGTTATACAGTGTCCATAAAATCTGGACACATACGATAATTGGATATTTAACAGTTGTCATACCAAACTTGGTTAGGGTTAGGGTTAGGGGTTAGGTTTAGGGTAAGGGTTAAGGGTTAAGGTAATTCGCGTAAAGGAGGTCCATATAAATTCTTAATCCTAAACTTGTATATCACTAAAGCGGTTTGATTCGTGTGAAATATCTCTATAATAATACGCTAAGGTGATTTCCTGTTCGTACGTACGTTATCACCCTCTATCCCTTTTTTTTAGAAAGATACCTCGATCACCAAAGATGCAATGCTAAAAAAGTACTTTCAAAATTTTCATCCGATATGGCTGTTGTGTCGAAATACATTTGTATGGCCTTCTGACTAGCATAATAGTGTAATATCTGTTCTGTCCAAAGATGGTACAGAAAATATTGTGGGGTCTGTATTCGCGCCGCACTTCTATAGAATGGAAATATACCAAACTTTTAGAGTCCGGTTTAACAGTTGTGAGAGGTGATACGGCTTCGATCTCAATTGACGCATTTAGCATTGCAATACCGTTCTACCTTCTTTTCTCGTTAACATATATTGGGTTGACAGCTAAGTTCCCGCTGTATTTTTTTTTCTAATTTAAATTTTAAAGGTTTAATAATATAAAAAAAAACAATAACGACTAATTAATCAATAATGTATCCCCTTTCCAAACGTTCAACAAGATTTTCAATACCTCGTTGGTAGGAATCAAAATAGCAACAACAAAAAAAGAAATAAGAAAAAAAATTAGAAAAAAAATAATTAAGAAAAAGACAAAAAAACGTAGAAAAAAGCAAAGAAATGCAGCAAAAAAAGAAAAAAAAACAAAAACAGCAATAAAAGAAAAAAAGTTATAAAAAAGCAAAAAAAGAGAAAAAAAAGAAAAAAAGAAAAAAAGGAGAAAAAAAGAAAAAAGAAAACAAGACAAAAAAAAGAAGAAAAAAAAGAAAAAAAATCGTAGAAAAAAGCAAAAAATGCAACAAAAAAAGCAACAAAAGAAGCAAAAAAAGCAAACAAAAACTAAAAAAAAAGAAAAAAAAGTTTTTATAAAGCAGAAAAAAAAAGAAAAAAAAAAAGAAGAAAACAAGACAAAAAAAGAAAAAAAAAAGAAAACAAGACAAAAAAAGACAAAAAATCGTAGAAAAAAGCGAAAAATGCAACAAAAAAATCAACAAAAGAAGCAAAAAAAGCAAACAAAAACTAAAAAAAAGCAAAAAAAAGTTTTTAAAAAGCAGACAAAAAAAAAAAGAAAAGCAAAATAAGGAGATGTCCATTTTCCTTAACTTAATGATCTGAAAATAAACAGAAATTAACTTAAATTAACTTAACAACAACAAAAATTACAAAATGATTCTAAAATAGAATTCTCGAAAAAAATAAATTTCAAAATTCGAAAACAAAATAGATTTAAAAATTCGAAAACAAAATAGATTTAAAAATTCGAGAACAAAATAAATTTCAAAATTCGAAAACAAAATAGATTTAAAAATTCGAAAACAAAATAAATTTCAAAATTCGAAAACAAAATAGATTCCCAAATTGCTATAATCCGTTGAAGGTTAGTACTTTTCCCAATCTGATAATTTAATATTAAAATAAACCATTTTCTTTGAAACATCTTCCTATGAATGTAATTTTGATGAAAAAAACAAGGAACAATTAAAAGAAAATAACTGAAATGAAATGTTCGTCATTATAGCAGAACGTGATGACGTAATTGATTGGACGTTCCTAATAGACTTTAATAGGGGCGATTTTTTTTAACATTTCGGTTTATAGTTTTAAAGGGGTGAACGCTCGATCTTAAATGTAGGAGCGTCTGGTTTTGTGGAGTAAAAGAAGGACTAATTAAAATAAAGAATGTGGATTTGATCATAATTCGTCATGAATCGACGCTGGCTGAACGAGTTCATTATTACAGGTTATTATTATTGGTGTCATCAAAGGAAAAGCGTTGGTGCCATCAATTGAAAAGCGTTGGTGCCATCAAAGGAAAGGCGTTGGTGCCATCAAAGGAAAAGCGTTGGTGCCATCAAAGGAAAAGCGTTGGTGCCATCAAAGGAAAAGCGTTGGTGCCATCAAACAAAAGGCGTTGGTGCCATCAAATGAAAAGCGTTGGTGCCATCAAAGGAAAAGCGTTGGTGCCATCAAAGGAAAGCGTTGGTGCCATCAAATGAAAGGCGTTGGTGCCATCAAAGGAAAGGCGTTGGTGCCATCAAAGGAAAGGCGTTGGTGCTATCAAAGGGAAAGCGTTTGTGCCATCAAAGGAAAAGCGTTCGTGCCATCAAAGGAAAGGCGTTGGTGCTATCAAAGGGAAAGCGTTGGTGCCATCAAAGGAAAAGCGTTTGTGCCATCAAAGGAAAGGCGTTGGTGCTATCAAAGGGAAAGCGTTGGTGCCATCAAAGGAAAAGCGTTCGTGCCATCAAAGGAAAAGCGTTTGTGCCATCAAAGGAAAAGCGTTGGTCCCATCAAAGGAAAAGCGTTGGCGCCATCAAAGGAAAAGCGTTGGTGCCATCAAAGGAAAAGCGTTGGTGCCATCAAAGGAAAGGCGTTGGTGCCATCAAATGAAAGGCGTTGGTGCCATCAAATGAAAGGCGTTGGTGCCATCAAAGGAAAAGCGTTGGTGCCATCAAAGGAAAGGCGTTGGTGCCATCAAATGAAAGGCGTT
>OY744543.1:74332439-74439939 GCA_963556195.1 Sepiola atlantica | reverse complement strand
ATGATGATGATGATGATGATGATGAAGCAGTATCATCTGACGATATTTTTTTAATTATCCGATATTTGATCCGATAATATTGCCAGTCCAGCAAAGTATCGGTACTTTTGCTCATACTCAATCTAATATATAAAGAAAAGTCAGTCGTATTCTTGAAGTCAAACCGCTATAGATATTGCATCTAACAAATTGACATTTGATTCTGCCTAGCCTGTGAGTTACAGGAAGGTTCAGTGTGTGTTCTTTAGATAAAAATGAATTCCAATAGATTTCATGGATTACATATTCTGTTGTCAATAGAAACCAAGGCAAATATTACGCCAACGATGATATGCGTTTTGAAATATGTTTGTCGGGTTCTGTATTTAAATCTCAGAATGTCGACTCGGTCCCTCATGTTAGTTATCAACGGAGTCCTTGCCGATCATGATGCTAACATCTTCCTTCTAAGCTCCACAACTTTTAAGTTTGCTTGGTCTTATTTTTACAGGTTTTCTTAATGTATATCGCAACACCAGACCCAGGCTTATTTTACCTATGATCCTGTCACAGAGATAGTGTTTATCTATCCCATATGTAAAAATAACACTGCCCTATTACACACATTGTACGTGTTCGATGTTTGCAATAAAGAATGTTTATCAGCGTTTGTTTCAATGGTCTATAACTCGGAAATCAAGCGTTCCCGGACCTTTGTTTACGGGAACCTTTTTTTATTTACACATATAGAACATAATCCTGAAGTTATCCATCGACTTTTCAAAAACCCTTTATGAATCTATTACTAATGGAGATTTGGTATCTGTCCGTCTGAAGCCGAAACTATACTATTACTTCTATTAATGTACTATTGTATTTCTATTACTAATATAGATTTGGTATATGTCTGTCTGAAGCCGAAACTATACTATTACTTCTATTAGTGTGCTATCGTACTATTTTTTAATTCTCAATTCACTTTTCTATACTATTTCAGACTAATGAACTATATTTTAATGATCAGTTCAGGGAGGGGTGTGTAGTATCTGTTCTGTTGTGATGAGAACATTCTCCCAGGCATTACTTTCTCCTTTATGGAGGAAGTAATGTAATATATGTTGTGATGAGATCATCCTCCCAGTCATTACCTCCTCATTTGGGGCGGATAGTTTAGTATATATTCGTTCGGCATGATACCATCCTCCGAGGTATTACCTACTCCTTTGAGGGAAGTGTAGTATTTGTTCTGTTTTCTTCATAGCATCCTCCAAAGGATTACCATACCCTTTTTGTGGGGAGTAGTGTAGTATCTGTTCTGTTTATAGTACTATCCTTCCAGACATTGTCTCCTTCTTTTGAAGGTAGTGAAGTATCTGTTCCGTTATCATGAGACAATCATCCCAGGTATTACCTTCCTCTTTGGGGAAGGGATAGCGTACGTCAAGAAGAAATTGTTACAAACGGCTGTTTTTTTAGCAAACTCAACACTTATTGGTCCCCCGATTTTATAAATCGGGGGACTTATGTTTTGAGGCATGTCCGTCCGTCCGTCCGGATTTTTCTCCGCAACCATCCATTGAATTTCTCTTAAATTTTGCATGAAGTTGTAACTTTGGTCAGGTTAGAAAGGGACATTCTCCGATTTTTGAAAAAAAAAATCTGGTTAGGCCCCGAAATGGCAAAAAATGACATTTTTTGCCCCATAACTTTTCATCCATCCATTCAATTTCTCTGAAACTTGGCCAAAATGTGGAGGCAATTGTTCCTAATAGAAAATAAGTATAGCTGACCTTGGAAAAATCTGGTTCGCGCCACTAGGGGGTCAAAAGCCCCCAAAATGGCAAAAAATGACCCTTTTCTCCCATAACGTTTGATCCATCCATTCAATTTTTCTGAAACTTGGCCAAAATGTAGAGACAATTGTTTCGGATATAAAATGAGCATCATTGACCTCAGAGGGGGGGGGCGTAAAAAATGCTCCAAATTGCCCAAATTTATTGCATTTTACACTCGCCACATCGAGTCACATATAGAGAGGGACCACACACGCACGCACGCACGCGCGGCTTGTATTCTTATATGCTATCGTACAATCTTTTAATACTCAATTCAGTTTTCTATATTATTTCAGACGAATGAACTATATTTCAATGATCAATTCAGGGAGGGGTAGTGTAGTATCTGTTCTGTTGTCATGAAAACATTCTTCCATGCATTGTTTTACGGGACGAATGCGGTATGTCAGGTTTGACACGCCTGTTTTCCTTTATGCTAAGAGTAAAACACTTTCTGTGGAACTGAATATATTGAGTTAATTTCCGAACAGGAATGATAACGCGGACATGGTATCGAACACACTGACACATAGATGAGAATTAAAAGCTGAATTTGGATTCGTATGTCTACGGTTTTGGTAAATTGCACGCGTTCCGATCACTGCAGAACGGCTATCTACTGTATCTTGAAATATACCAGACGCTCTCTGTCTATCTAGAGTAATTTATACCTAGTGTTAATAAGCTCATATCACACACATATATTTACCAATATACCCATCGCCTGACCGCCCCCACCTCACTCACACATAAACGGTCACACCAACAAAACTTATATAAACTACACGACTCAGTCTAATAGGTCATTTAAAACCAATTATACGTTGCTTACACACGTCTTTTCTTTTCCTTTCCCCTGTCAATTATCTTTCCTTATCCAGTTGTAATGCTATCTCTGATCTAAACACGTCTTTTTTTCTCTAGGTTTTTGCATATTCTGAAAACTCAGATGAAATGAAAGAAAAAGGCTTTTTCACATAAGACGTTCTACTCGAGAAATGTCTTGAAAAACCCCTACACTATAAAGTGGGCCATTTTTTGGCGAAAACAAATTTAAAAAAACAAAGAAAAGAGCAATGTGGGGAAAATGTAGGGTTTTTTTTTTTCAAGAGATTTCAATTCAAGAAATTTGTATTCTTTGTGTATTTTTCTGATGAGTTTGTAGTGTTGCAGAGACGATATTGACATAAAAAAGTTGTTTGGTTCACGGCAAATGAAACGGACCGTAAAAAATACATCTCACAGAAATGTTATGTCTTTTTTAATGTAAAAAAATATAAAATATAAATAAAAAACATAGTTATTGGAATATAAAATGACTTATATTTGCTCTGTTGTTACTGATTGACAATCATCGAGCTGAATCTTTTAAAAAGACTGCTAATTAAAAGGCACTGATAGTATATGCTAATACATACATTGTCATAATATATATATATATATATATATATATATATATATATATATATATATATATATATATATATATATATATATGAAGCACTCCAACAAAAGATATAAGCGTCAACTAATATCTTATACTTTGTGAAAACATCCGGATAAAAACTGAAGCTCAATATACTGGATAGAGCATTAATATTATAATATAAAATGAAGTAATAAAATAAGTTGTCAATCAAATTTTATTAGAATTCAAAGTTCAAGCAAAGTATCTTTAAGTCCTTAGCTCATGAGTTTTCAAAGATAATTCTTCTCTTCTAAGATACTTTGCTTGAACTTTGAAATTTAATAACATTTGATTGACACCTTATTTTATTATTTCATTTCATATATATATATATATATATAAATATATATATATATATATATATATATATATATATATATATATATATATATATATATATATATATATATATATATATGGGGGTGTAGTTAGGCAGCAAGTCGAACCGCATATTACCATTTTTTTTTCGAATTTTTAAAACTTTCATAATTTTTTAATTTTTATAATTTTTTAATTTTTATAATTTTTAAATTTTTATAATTTTTTAAATTTTTATAATTTTTTAAATTTTTATAATTTTAAAATTTTTATAATTTTTAAATTTTTATAATTTTTTAAATTTTTATAATTTTTTAAATTTTTATAATTTTAAAATTTTTATAATTTTAAAATTTTTATAATTTTTAAATTTTTATAATTTTTTAAATTTTTATAATTTTTTAAATTTTTATAATTTTTAAATTTTTATAATTTTTAAATTTTTATAATTTTTAAAATTTTTATAATTTTAAAATTTTGATAATTTTAAAATTTTTATAATTTTTTAAATTTTTATAATTTTTAAAATTTTTATAATTTTCAAATTTTAAGTTATAACTAAACTAAAATCAAGTAAAACGTTGTTTTCGTTGTTCATTGATATCCAGCACGAATGCAGATATTATTGTAAAAACAAAAAAACTATAAAAAAAACTAGTATAAAATGATAACCAGCGCTAAATTTTTGATACTAATGACACACATCTTACGAATGCCAGAAGCCACTCAAGTCTAAGTGTCGGATTTTCACTTGAATGATTAACAATATTATGAGAAGATTGAAAATAATTAGTAGAAATGAACGAAGTCTGATTACAAATAGAGGAAGGTTTAGGACAAGTATTTGTTGACATTAGATTTGAAGACGACCGTGTTGTAGTCTGCAGGGAAGCAGTGCTGTAGTAATGTGCTCCATAGACTGGAAGTTCCGATGCTATGCACACTGAGTTTTCAGTTGTGGTAGAAAACAAATTCTTCTGAGTTTCTTACACGGAGGAACCAAAGATTGGAGCTCAGTCGAGCACCTTCGATGAAAATAACGATAGAGTGGAGAAAGACTAACAACGGTTTCGTACTGTGTCAGGGCAATAAATAGTTCACTCTGAGTGGCACCTCCCCAGATGTGGCAGCAATGCACCTTATTAGGACGTATCTGATTCTTATCTAGGTAGAGGATTGCGTCGCGAGTCACTTGCTTTCTAAGACGGTAGAGTGATAAAATCATTTTTGTAGCAGCCTCCGCAAAGTCTTCCATTTTAGATCTGGAGTGAAAGTCAGGGTGCTTCTGTAGTTTCACAATGACATTAAAATATTTAAAGAAATGTATAAACTTTGTTTTCTACTTAGGTGTTCGCTGAAAATAAGATTGTACAAAAAAAAATTGCGCAAATTCATCCAGTATTTAATAACTTACAAGCCGCGCGTGCGTGGTCCCCTTCTGTACGTGACTCGATGTGGCGAGTGTAAAATGCAATAAATTTGAGCAATTTGGGGCATTTTTGACCCCCCTTTGACCCCCTGGGGGCGCGACCCAGAATGTTTCTGAGGTCAAGGATGCTCATTTTATATCCAGAACAATTGCCTCCACATTTTGGCCAAGTTTCAGAAAAATTGAATGGATGGATCAAATGTTATGGGAGAAAAGGATCATTTTTTGCCATTTTGGGGGCTTTTGACCCCCTGGGGGCGCGAACCAGATTTTTTCCAAGGTCAGCGATACTTATTTTCTATTAGGAACAATTGCCTCCACATTTTGGCAAAGTTTCAGAGAAATTGAGTGGATGGATGAAAAGTTATGAGGCAAAAAATGTCATTTTTTGCCATTTCGCGGCCTTTTGACCCCCTGGGGGGCTAATCAGATTTTTTTTTTAATCGGAGAATGTCACTTTCTAACCTGACCAAAGTTACAACTTCATGCAAAATTTCAGAGAAATTCAATGGATGGTTGCGGAGAAAAATCCGGACGGACGGACGGACGGACATGCCTCAAAACATAAATCGTTTTTTTTTCTTCTTTCTTTTCTTATTGGATTTTATAAATCGGAGGACCAATAAGAAAAGAAAGAAGAAAAAAAATGATTTTACGTATTGTTAGACATTTTCTAACAAGGGAGATAACGAAAAAAAAATTATTACCAATTTAGCAGAACCAAAAAAATTCCAAAAAATATGAGTTATCTCCCTTGTCTCTTGGCGACCAAGGATAAAATCGGGCGATTGAAAGATACAAGATGGCGAAGCCCGATAAAAATCGTTTTTCAAATTTTTAATTTAATAAATAGTGGATGAATTTGCGTAATTTTTGGTGTACAGTCTTCTTTTTCCAGCTACCACGTAAGTACATAACAAAGTTTATAATTTTCTTCAGCTATTTTTTTTATTTGAAGAGAGACATCGTGAAACAGCAGAAGCACCAAAGTAATTCCTAGGAGCTTATCAAAACGAGGCTTCCGTAGGGTGAGAGGATTTTTTCGAAGACACAAATGCACTATAATTCGCTTTTACTAAGTGGATGCCTGTTATAATTGTGTTAAAATTGAAATTACTAACCTTAACCCTAACCATAACTTCTCCCTGATTATCACCCAAGCATTATTAAATTGACAATTATTCTTTTGAAATGATATTGTTAATTTTATTGTTATCTCAAATTTCCAATTATTATTATTATGATGATGATGATGATGATGATGATGATGATGATGATGATGATGATGATGATGATGATGATGATGATGATGATGGTTAGGGGCAACGTACTACTTTTATGCGTGAGTGCACAAAAACAATGGGAATGCTCTCGGCTATGACGACCCGAGTTCTCATTTATCGATCAATGAATGACTGGGCGCGGAGGAATATTGCAAATCGAAATGTCAGAAAGAAAGAAAGAAAGAAAGAAGAAAAACACAAGAAAATATATATATATATATATATATATATATATATATATATATATATATATATATAGAGAGAGAGAGAGAGAGAGAGAGAGAGAGAGAGAGAGGAAAAGGAATTAAAAATGTATCAAACAAAATACATATTTAATAATGAAAGAGAAAGAAAGGGCAAATGAAAAAATGAAAAAAGAAAGGAAAACTGAAAGAAAGAAAGAAAGAAAGAAAGAAAGAAAGAAGGAAAGAAAAAAGAAAGAAAGAAAAGAAAAACATAAGAAAAAATATTTTAAAAGAAAAAGAAAGAGAGGGAGAAAAGGAAAAAAAACGTGGAATAAAAAAATGAAACAAAATATAGAAAACATGAGAATAAACAGACAAACAAATAAGAAACAGAAAGAAAGAATTTTTTATGAATATTTGAAAAGAATAAGAAGGAAATAAAATAACGAAAAAAGTAAGAAAAATATTAAAAACGAAAGAAAGAAATATTTACGAAAATAAGGACAGAAAAAATAAAAAGCAAAAATGTAAAAAAAAAAATAACAAATATTTAAAAAAAGAAGAAATATTTATGTAAAGAATGAAAAAATCTGATAGAAAGGAAGTAAATGAAAAGAATGAAAATATATAAAAGAAAGAAAGAAAGAAAAAGAAAGAAAACAAAGTAAAAAGTTGAAAAGAACTAAAGAATAAAAAGGAGAAAAAAGTAATGAAAAACAGAAGAAATCTTTATGAAAAGAAAGAAAGAATAAGATGGATCGAAAGTAAAGAAAGAAGGAAAAAAATGTTTTTAATAAAAAAGAAAGAAAGAAAAGATGGAATGAAAATAAAGTAAAAAGTAAGAGAAATATAAAAGAAATCGTGATGAAAAAGAAAGAAGAAATCACAAGGAAAGAAAGTAAAAAATGAAGAAAGAAAAAAAATGTTTAATAATTTTTTATAAAAAAAAAGAAAGAATAAGATGGAATAAAAATAAAGAAAAAAAAGAGAAATATAAAACAAATCGTGATGAAAAGGAAAGAAAAATTCATAAGGGAAGAAAGTAAAGAATGAAAAAAGAAGAAAAATTTTAATAAATTTTTATAAAAAAAGAAAGAAGGAATAAGATGGAATAAAAATAAAGTAAAAAGAAAGAGAAATATAAAAGAAATCGTGATGAAAAAAATCAAAAATCACAAGGGAAGAAAGTAAAGAATGAAGAAAGAAAAACGTTTTAAAAAAAGAAAGAAAACTTAATGAAAAAGAAGAAAAAAACGGTGAATATGTACGAGTATGGTACCGATATATATCACGTGATGTTGGTCGCACCGTTTTTGCGTCCTGTCCAAATACATACCGGGTGGTTCGTTTTTTGAAATCGTTGGAATACAAACAGACAAGTGATTGTCATAAAACAATTAATGTATTAAAGAAAATAAACAGAAAGTTTTTTAAAACGAAAAATGTAACAAATATGATTTTATTTTCTGTTGATTTTCAAAATTTTCAAAAATAGAAAATAAACAGAAAGTTTTTTAAAACGAAAAATGTAACAAATATGATTTTATTTTCTGTTGATTTTCAAAATTTTCAAAAATAGAAAATAAACAGAAAGTTTTTTAAAACGAAAAATGTAACAAATATGATTTTATTTTCTGTTGATTTTCAAAATTTTCAAAAATAGAAAATAAACAGAAAGTTTTTTAAAACGAAAAATGTAACAAATATGATTTTATTTTCTGTTGATTTTCAAAATTTTCAAAAATAGAAAATAAACAGAAAGTTTTTTAAAACGAAAAATGTAACAAATATGATTTTATTTTCTGTTGATTTTCAAAATTTTCAAAAATAGAAAATAAACAGAATTTTGAAACAAAAAATCTAACAAGTGTGATTTTTTTCCTTTTGATTTTCAAAATTGAATAAATGTATTTACAAAAATAGAAAATAAACAGAATTTTTTTAGAATCGGACATGAATTTTTTTAAACGAAAAATGTAACAAATCTGATATTTTTTCCTTTGGATTTTCAAAATTGAATAAATGTATTTACAAAAATAGAAAATGAACAGAATTTTTTTAGAATCGGACATGAATTTTTTTAAACGAAAAATGTAACAAATCTGATATTTTTTCCTTTTGATTTTCAAAATTGAATAAATGTATTTACAAAAATAGAAAATCAACAGAATTTTTTTAGAATCGGACATGAATTTTTTTTAAACGAAAAATGTAACAAATCTGATATTTTTTCCTTTGGATTTTCAAAATTGAATAAATGTATTTACAAAAATAGAAAATGAACAGAATTTTTTTAGAATCGGACATGAATTTTTTTAAACGAAAAATGTAACAAATCTGATATTTTTTCCTTTTGATTTTCAAAATTGAATAAATGTATTTACAAAAATAGAAAATCAACAGAATTTTTTTAGAATCGGACATGAATTTTTTTTAAACGAAAAATGTAACAAATCTGATATTTTTTCCTTTTGATTTTCAAAATTGAATAAATGTATTTACAAAAACTGAAAATAAACCGAAATTTTTGAAACAAAAAATGTAACAAATATGATTTTATTTCCTTTTGAATTTCAAAATTTAATAAATGTATTTACAAAAATACCCTAGTTGGCCGGCCATTTTTATGTAAGGGACGTGGAGGCGGTGCGATTGGTGTCACGTGATCTCCGCTTTGCAGTCGGTCGGTACTATACTCGTACACATTCACCCTAAAAAAACATAAGATGGAAAGAATATAAAGAAAAGGAAAGAAACATATAAACAAATAAGAATGTTTTACGAAAAGAAAGAAAGAGCAAAAAGGGAAACGGAGAAGAAATACGAAAAAGAAAGGAAAGAAACTAAAAGAAAGAAATTTAAAAAATGGCACTTGTATACATCGGGTAAACGAGTCGAAATTTATTTTAGAAGAGTTCCAATGGTGTAAGGGGCAGATAACTCTCTTTTTTTAGTACGCAATTTCTCCGAAAATGGAAAATATCAATTTTTAAATAAGAAGTAATGCAAATTCAATATTTGAGAAAATCAACAGTATATTTTTTTCATTTCAAAACCAACAAAGCGAACAGTCCTCTTGTTTGGATTAACAGATATTTTTTTTTTTTATAGTTTAAAATATTGAATTATCACAGAAATTAACATTTGTGAAAATCAACAGTATATTGATAGAACATTTATTGAAGAAAATAGAATTTGGGAAAATCAACAGTATATTTTTTCATTTCAAAACGAACAGCCATCGGTTTTGGTTTAAAACATTTTTGATTTTTTTTTTTATAGTTTAAAAAATAAATTTATCTGTTTTTTTTTTCTTCTCTTGATTTTGTTTGTTTAAACAGGATAGAATTCAGAAATTTGTTCAAAAAGACTCTGTAGGGGGGTTGCGGAAAATTTCTGCCGCCACATAAATTTCGATAAATAGGATAAGCCACCACTTTTTGTTGAGTATTTGTTAAATATAATAATTCGCGCATATTCAAGGCATTCACGTCGATTACGTCCATTTTCAGAGAAGCTAGAAATTATGTACTAAAAAAAAAGGAGTTATCTGCCCCTTACACCATTGGAACTCTTCTAAAATAAATTTCGACTCGTGTATTCGATCTATACAAGTGCCAAAAAAATAATAAAAAGAGAAACAAAAGAAAAAAGATGAACGAGAAGGAAGTAATTTGAGAAGAAAGCATTACACATCGATAAGGTGTAAAAAGAAAAAAAGGGTGCTTGTATAATAAAAAGCCGAACAATTTTTTTTGTCTTTTAGTGTTGGAGAGGTAAATAAGGGGCAGGTAACTCTTCACAACAGCTCTAGCTTTCGAACAATATTTTTCTAACCTTAACTCTAACCCTAACCCCTGAACCCTAACCCCTGAACCCTATCCCTAAACCCTACCCCTAACCCTAACCCTTTTATGTCTAATCGACGTTCTCCTTGCACAGTAGCCACATGTGCAACACCAATTAAAGCCATCAGTTTTGATTACTGGAAAATCTTGCGTAAAATACGTGGTAAAAGTTACCTGCCCCTTATTTACCTCTCCAACACTAAAAGACAAAAAAAACTTTTTTTCGGCTTTTTATTATACAAGCACCAAAAAAAGAATAAAAAAGGGGGTGCTATTTTACTTATAGGCCGATCAAGTTAATTGTGTTCATGTAAAAGCATTATTTTGTACTTACTCAGTCACATTTTATCTCTCACGCCCCGAAAAAGAATTTTAAAATATCAAGCAGAACTTTAATTAGAACGATTTTTCCATTTCGATGTTCAACCTGTATTTGTGCCCGAGCCGACATTTTGGGCTGTGAGCGGTCGGTAGAATAGAAAAGGGCATTAACTCCGTTTTTATTGTTAGGATTATAAAAAGAAAGAAACACATAAGCAATAATAATAAAATATATATTTATTAAATTAAAAAATAGAAAATTAAATAATTATTTTTACTTTGTTCACCGGGATACTTTCCACGATATAATTTTCTTGGGTTTTTTTTCTTTTTTCATATTTACATGGTAACTTTTCGCGACACTTATCTGCCCTTAGTTAGCTAACCGGCCACTAACCGGCCACTCCGAAAATCGCAGACTCGCCATTTCATATAACCCTTATGGAAATGGAAAAATCGTTCTAATTAAAGTTCTGCTTGATATTTTAAAATTCTTTTTCGGGGCGTGAGAGATAAAATATGACTGAGTAAGTACAAAATAATGCTTTTACATGAACACAATTAACTTGATCGGCCTATAAGTAAAATAGCACCAAAAAGGGGAAAAGAAGAATGAAGAGAAAGAAAGAAAATAGAAGAAGAAAATATGGAAGAAATATGAAAAAAATAATCGTCTAAAAGAGGCAAGGAATATCTTTGCGAACAATACAAAAAAAAACGTAAAATGCTTCCGAATAATAAATAAAAAAAGAAAGGCCATTGGTGAAACGTAAAGAGACAATCAACGAAACGCTCGTAGCAAACAATAATGGCTCCTTTTGAAGAAACCGATTCGAACCAGGTCAGGCCAGCGTAAAATGTGTAATTTACTCGATCAAAGCGACACAGTTTATTCCCTATTAAACAAAAAAACGAAACAAAAAAATTTTTAAACACAAAATTACAGATTCTGAATTCGCACAAAGAACCGAAGAAAATATATTTATGATCAACCGATAAAAAAAACAAAAAAAACGTGTTACAGATGAGAGCAATGGCTGAAAGTTACAAACAGCTCTGATTGGTCGAACAGAGTCACGTGTTAGGAGAGAAACCTATTTTTTTTTTTTTAATAATAATGAAATCATTGTGTGCGGTTCTCTGGTGCGCTACGACTCATCAAAAGTGGATATACTTCAATGGATTGTGCTCCGATGAACTAGCTTATCTAGTGCCCCCCCCCCCGACGTAAAGACACTAGACCAACCCGGCAATCTGCTAAATCCCATCCGTTCACTACTTCTTTCCTCGTGCTGGCGGTCTCTGGAACTCTCTCCCTGCTCCCTGTTTCCCCCGCTGTACCGACATGTAGAGGTTTAAAACTAATGTAAACATGAATAAGCATCTCTGTACTGACGATTCCCGAAAGGATGAAACGTATACGTATGTAGATTTAAAAAGATATATATATATATATATATATATATATATATATGTTAATAAAATATGAAACTAAAAGTATACTTTTAGAGGATAGAACTTATAGTAAAATGGTTTAGATAGAGCATTTATAAGATAGAGCAATTATAAAGATAGATGAAAAAGATGGATAAACATGTACGAATGACAAATCTATTTCAACTTCGAGTGTTCAATGCAAAGTGTACTCGATAAAAACATGTTTATTATTCTTTCCTTAAGCCAAGGCTTTTCAAAGATTAAAATCTTATCGTCAGAGGAATTACATAAAATGTTTATTATTCTTTCCTACCATTGAACTAAACACCTTTCTATTGGATTTACTTCATTTTTGAACATTTTCAACGCTGCCTTCACGAAAACCCTTCTTTTCCATCTTTAAATCTCCTTTCACTGGACACCTTATCAACGGACATTCACCAACTGGACAGACCCCATATTTTTTACACGCACATTCTCACTCTCCCTTGATTTATATTTTTCCAAATTCTGAATTTTGGCTTTTCCACTGCCAACTTATCCATCTATGTAATTCCTCTGATGATAAGATTTTAATTTTTGAAAAGCCTTGGCTTAAGGAAAGAATAATAAACATGTTTTTTACCGAGTACACCTTGCATTGAACAATCGAAGTTGAAATAGATTTGTCATTCGTACATATTTATCCGTCTTCTTTCATCTATCTTTGTGTGTATATATATATATATATATATATATAGAAAAGAGGGTAGTGCAGTATTAGTGCAGTTCCAACGAGAGAAAAGTATATATGTAAAGGAGTAAGGCTACCAACATTTGTAGAATGTTTTTTTCAACATTTATTTATTATTTTGTTGTTTTTTTCAACATTTATTTATTATTTTGTTGTTTTACCATTTTATGATTTTATATATAACGCGTTTCAAGCGGTGGCCCGCTTTCATCAGATATGAAAATCCATTTGAAGAAATGTCTTTCGATTCGAGCAAATGTTGTTTCATTTGAGGAATTTGTTATTGTTTTTGCGCATGCGTGGGTTTGCGGGTGTGTGGGTATCTTTGATTTTTATTTTTATTTTTTATTTGTCATTTTTCCTGCTTCTCTTGGTCAAGTGCGTGTTATCCATCCATGATCCATCGGTCATCCCAGTCTCCTAGGGTGTGGAGAGTTTCTTTTGAAATTTAATACTTTTATTGCTTTTTGTCGTCTCCAAAAATGAAGTGGTGTCCTCAAATGAAACAACATTTGCTCGAATCGAAAGACATTTCTTCAAATGGATTTTCATATCTGATGAAAGCGGGCCACCGCTTGAAACGCGTTATATATAAAATCATAAAATGGTAAAACAACAAAATAATAAATAAATGTTGAAAAAAACAACAAAATAATAAATAAATATTGAAAAAAACATTCTACAAATGTTGGTAGCCTTACTCCTTTACATATATATATATATATATATATATATATATATATATATATATATATATATATATATATATATATATATGGAGTGGAATTTTCTTCAGCTGATGAATCAATTAGTTTATACAAAGAGAACGTTTCTGTTACCTATTTTAATATATAACGGTAACTGAGGCGGAAGTAATCAAAGAATCGTTACGCTTGAAGTCACGGGTGTAAATGGAAAAGCAGAAGGAAAAGAAAACAGCACTGGAGTAAAAATAACAGAAATATATAAAAATAAGAAAAATGAAAAAAAAAAAACGAAAGAAAGAAAAAAGAAAAAGAAAAAGAAAAATACAACATAAATAAAGAAAGAAATATTAATGGTAAATAGAAATAGAATAGTAGAGCGGAAAAAAGAAAAAAAAAGAAAAGAAAGAATGAATTGAAAAAACGAAAAAGGGAAGGAAATAATAAATAATTAAAAAATAGAAATTAAAACTTAACTTAAAGATAAGAACATAAATAGATATAAAAGAAAGAAAGAAAAAAGAAAGATAAAAAGAAAGAAAAAAGAACAAAAAAAGAAAGAAAAGAACAACAAAAAAAAGAATAACAAGAAAAAAAGAAAAAGAAAAAAAAGGAAAAAAAAGAAAAAATGAAAAAAGAAAGAAAAAATGAAAAAAGAAAGGAAAACAGAAAAAAAGGATAAAGAAAGATACAAAAGTAAAAAAGAAAAAAGAAAAACAAAAGAAAGATAAAAGAAAGAAATATAAATAGAAAGAAAATGAAAGAGTAAAAAAATATATAGAAAAACTAGTAAAGAATGGATTAAAAGAACGAAAAAGGGTAAATAAATAATTAAAAAATTAAAAATTAAAACTTAACTGAAAGATAAGAACATAAATAGATAGAAAAGAAAGAAAGAAAAAAGAAAGATAAAAGAGAAGAAAAGAAAGAAAGAAAGAAAAAAAGAAAGATACGAAAGAAAGAAAAAAAGAAAAAAAGAAAGATACAAAAGAAAGAAAAAAAGAAAAAAAGAAAGAAAGATACAAAAGAAAGAAAGAAATAAAGAAAAAAAGAAAGATACAAAAGAAAGAAAAAAGAAAAAAAGAAAAATAAAAAAGAAAGAAAAAAGAAAGATACAAAAGAAAGAAAGAAAAAAAGAAAAAGAAAGATACAAAAGAAAGAAAAAAAGAAAAAAAGAAAAATAGAAAGATACAAAAGAAAGAAAAAAAGAAAAAAAAGAAAAATAGAAAGATACAAAAGAAAGAAAGATACAAAAGAAAGAAAAAAGAAAAAAGAAAAAAGAAAGATACAAAAGAAAGAAAGATAAAAAGAAAAAAAGAAAGATACAAAAGAAAGAAAGAAAAAAAGAAAAAAAGAAAGATACAAAAGAAAGAAAAAAAGAAAAAAAGAAAAATAGAAAGATACAAAAGAAAGAAAGATACAAAAGAAAGAAAAAAGAAAAAAGAAAAAAGAAAGATACAAAAGAAAGAAAGATAAAAAGAAAAAAAGAAAGATACAAAAGAAAAAAAGAAAAAAAGAAAAATAGAAAGATACAAAAGAAAGAAAAAAAGAAAAAAAGAAAAATAGAAAGATACAAAAGAAAGAAAGATACAAAAGAAAGAAAAAAAGAAAAAAGAAAGATACAAAAGAAAGAAAAAAAGAAAAAAGATACAAAAGAAAGAAAGAAAAAAGAAAAAAAGAAAGATACAAAGGAAAGAAAAAAAGAAAAAAGAAAAAAAGAAAGATACAAAAGAAAGAAAGATACAAAAGAAAGAAAAAAAGAAAAAAGAAAAAAAGATACAAAAGAAAGAAAGAAAAAAAGAAAGATACAAAAGAAAGAAGGAAAGAAAGAAAAAAGAAAGAAAATGAAAGACTAAAGAAATATAGAGAAAAACTAGTAAAGAACATAAGAAATCATGAAAAATAAAAACGAAAGAAAAGAACACAGAAAGAAAGAAGGAAAGAAAGGAAGAAAAATATAAAAGAAAAAAAACCAAAAAAAGAATTAATTAAAAATAGAACATAGCAAAAAAGAAAGAAATAATTAACGAACAAAAAATATGAAGGAAAACGAAGAATTAATTAAAAGTGTAACATTCGCAAGTACAATTGTTTCAACTGTCGTCGCTTTCAAGTCTTCTTTCAATCGTTGTCGTTTTCAAGGCCTGGTCCGATGTGGTTCCGTGCGAATAACAATCTGCCTTTATCACAGTTAGCATAGCGGTTATACATGGCACAGGCGATCCAATGGCGCTTACGTAAAAAAATAAATAATAAAAGAGGAAGATAGAAAATCATTTTAAAAAATGAAAGAATGAAGCCTTTTCTCTATCTCTACAAATCCACAATCAGACGATGTATGAAGTAGTGTTGGCATAGTTGGGCTGGTGAATCTCTGTCTCATTTGAGGGTTCTTGATAAGGTGCAGAAACGTATCTGTAATTTGATTGGCCCTACCCTTTCTTCTTCTCTGCACCCTCTCTCTCACAGACGTGATGTTGCTAGTCTCAGTCTTTTCTATAAATACTATTATGGCATGTGTTCTTCAGAATTATGTGATCTATTCCCTGCTTCTTTTGTTCCAGTTCGTTTGACTCGTTGGTCTAGTGGTCTCCATCAATTCGCTGTTTTGACACCTCATTGTAATACAGCTCCTATTCCAGTAGCTTCTTTCCAAGAACCGCGGGCTTGTGGAACTCTCTTCCTGCTGACTGTTTTCCTCCTACCTATAATCTTGGTCTTTTCAAGACTAAGGCCAATAGGCATCTTCTGTCTTTGCGATAATCATCTTTCGTTCTTTTTAGCTACTTACATAAAGTGGCTTCATGCCTTGTCTGGAGCGATTTCCATAAAAAAAGAAGAATTAAAAGTCTCCGTTTAATGCATTCATTTGTTTGTTTTCTGTAAAGAAAAAAAAAAGAAAGGAGCGAAGAAAAAAAAAAGAAAAGAAAAAAATGAAAAGAAAAACAAAAGAAAGAAATAATGAATAAAAAATAGATCATCAAAAAGTGAATCGAAAAAAAAAATAGAAAAATATTCAACAAGCAAAAAGAGAAGAAAAACTAACTATCTGTTTAATAAATCCTAACGAAGGGACACCATTCTGGCATGGATTTAAAAAAATTTCTTTTTTTAACATATTTCACCCCAAACAAGGCAGGCCGCCACTGTAGACGTAAATGGCTACTGAGAATTAGGGTGTATGTTTTATGGGTCATCCTAAGTTTGGAACTGTGTAGCAAGATGTCTGTTTACATTAGTTTCAAACCACTGCATCTCTGTACTTTTAGGGAAACAGGGAGCAGGGAGGGAGTTTCAGAGGCCGGCAGCAAGAGGAAAGAAGCTATTGGAGTAGAAGGCATATGGTTCTCCTTGTGTCTTCATTTCATTTCAGTAAATTCTCAGTAATCAAGTGTTTGCCCCTTTTCTGGGGCTAACACTTGATTTCTATATTATAAGATACATTGACATCCGGGTGTTCAATCAAGATTCTCCTCCACATCTGAAACGATGAGTTTGTAAAGAAGTGAAGAAAATTACTTTTCCTCTCCCCAATTGACCAGTTAATTATTTTATAGTATATCTTTCTTTTGGTCTCTTGGTCTTACGAGATTCCAGGACAAGAATTTATCTAGTCTGGTGGAGTATCCAGCTAAGTGCTGTTACGTGAGGTAACATCACTGGGAGAAGGTGCATTATTCTTTGTATAAGCAAGTGTATAGCCGTGTCGAAGGGATGTGATTTGGGCTTTGAATACTATGTTATTTTGAATATTTGGTCAGGATTTACTTGTAGGGTGAAGTATTCTCATGCCAGGTTGTCCTGACAAACCCTTGTACAGAGAGACTGAAAACACTTGAGGATTGTGTCTAGTAGGTAATTCAAACTCCCCTGTAGGTAATTCAAACTCCCCTTCTCCTTCTTTTACGTCACCATCTCTATTTCCTAAATTTATTTTCACCAGTTTTCTTGTATCTTCTAACTTCATTCATATGTTGTTGTTCTTTTTATCTGGCTCATTATATGGCCTCTCCAATTAAACACCGACAATTTTGTAAATATCTAACGATGGTAAAAATGATTATGAATAAAATAAAGCCTATTTCACATTAAAGAAAAATAGAAAAATTTCATCATTACTTGCAGCATACTTTTTTTTTTTAGAAAAATTGATAGTTTAACAATTATTGTTTTAATTCAATAATCGAGATTAAATAGATTTAAAATTCATTTAGAACCTTTAAAAATATTCTTAGCTAAGCTAAATAGTTTTTGATAAACACACTTGTCTCCCTTTGAATAATAGATTAAAGTTACCTCCCTTGTACATAGTTGTATTTCGTGTCATGCAAGACTAAGGCAACACGCACACACACAGGCACACACACACAGACACACACACAGGCACACACACACAGACACACACACAGGCACACACACACAGACACACACACAGGCACACAAGGTCTAATGTATGATACGAAAAGAAACTGGAACCTCAAAGAGATCTCAGTCATTCCAGTTATCATAGGAGCCACTGGATTCATGAAGAAGAACTTGAAAAGTATTTGGCAAGTATACCTGGTGAACCAAGTGCAAGAGAAATCCAAACAACTGCACTCAAGGGAACAGCCAGAATCCTGAAAAGAGCTCTCGGTTGGAGTCTGTAAATAGCGGGTGATCGTATGGCATTTGGAAGAATGCCCCGTCCCCAGCAAATGAATGAACAGAAAAAGAAAAAAGAGAGAAGCACACACACACACACACACACACACACACACACACACACACACACACACACACACACACACACACACACACACACACACAGAGAGTTTCTATTGCTAACTCAACCTTTGCATTCTTGACTAATCTTGGACTTTCCCCATAAGACTAGGGGAACTACATAATAATGTAAAAACAGGATTAAAGGTAAGGCTCTAACTACATCAGCGTGGATATGCCAATCCAACAAAGTCGGGTAGTATCGTGAGATATTGCTGGGATACTGGTCGTAATGCTTAGGCTGCGAAACTCTGCCTGATGAGATCCCAGTTTCTAACAGCTGTTGATCGATAACATCGACATGCCAGTGTCGCAGATTTTCTACATGTCTGTGTAAATAAAATTATCATATATAAAGCTCTATTTTGATATTGAGCACTTTTTATAAACCCGGTTAAAATTCTCTGGATTACCACCCTGTGGATATTTTTCACCTGGATTATTACCATTATTATTATATATATATATATATATATATATATATATATATATATATATATATATATATATATATTTTTTTGGCAAAAAAACACACTCCAACGAGTGGCTGTATTTATTTTATTTCTGAAGATGAGGGCTACCCTCGAAAATTAAAAAAATAATAATGAAAATGACACACTCCAACCTAACACCACGGTCAACGATACACTGGTAAATAAAAAAAAATTTGAAAATTATTGACTTTTCAATATTGTCACTTTGTTTTTACGATTCCACGTATCGTATATGTGTCACTTTAACAACGCATTGTTATCGCCTCCAAAATATTATTCTTACACTATACACAATGCTCCAAGCAAACTACAACATTCTTCTCATATATATATATATATATACACTCCTGATCAAAAATTTAAGACCACTTGAAAATCTTTTAAAAGAAACCTTTTTTTTAAGATAGATTTAAAACTCCTCCCACTTAAGGTTACCAATACTACAATCTAAAAGGTTATGGAAACAAAAAGCTACATTCCAAACATTTTATTCAGAAATTTACATTTTTATAAAATGAGGAATTTTACACGACCAATGGATTAAAACATTTTAATAAATTTATTTATTTAATAAAATATAGTTTCTGAAAAAAAACACGAACATTTCAATAAAGTAACATTTTGGCCCAAACATTTTAATAAAATATAGTTTTTTTGTTTTTTTTATTGTTTTATTATTATTATTATTATTATTATTATTATTATTATTATGATGATGATGATGATGATGATGATGATGATGATGATGATGATGATGATGATGATCGTTTTATAACATTTTAAATTATTTAAAAAATCAGTCAATTTCAGAAACTATATTTTATTACAATGTTTTGACCAAAATGTTACTTTATTGAAAATAAACGTTATATTTTATTACAATGTTTTTCTTTCGGAAACTATATTGTATTAAATAAATAAATTTATTACAATGTTTTAATCTATTCGTCGTTACTTCCTGTGGATTATCTGTCGCTGTTTACTAAACTGCACAAGTGTCCAAAATAATTACTTTTTAATAAATTCAGTCGTACTCGTTCGTAACTTAGAAAAGCAACAAGCAGCAGCTTAACAGATCTTCTCTACTTTCAAGGTCAAGGTTAAATGAAAAGCGAAGGTCAAGGTTAACAGTTTTTTATAGGTTGCGGTTCACCTTGGCACCATTCTGGTAACCCTGGGGCTGATTTGAAAGCACCTGATCTTTCTTTGACGGAATGAGTTATGGTCAGGCAGGGTCCTATGAGGTCATCTCTCCAGGCATTATCTCCTCCGTTGTTAGTGGGGTTGATTTTTTGCCGTAAGGGACACATTATTATTTACCTTCTCTTCAGGAGGTTAGGCACAAGGCCATTTTTATCTTACTCCCACAAGGTAAGATGTGATCCACGGTCGGGTCGGGAAAGTGGTGCTTGAAAAGCCAGCGCCCGAGAAGGTGAGCATTCTGGCCATTAAAAATTATCTGGGCAACCCCGTCGGCATTCCCCGGTAGGGGCGCCTCAGAAAGTAATTAATAAACTTACTCCTCCCCAAAGAGGGGAGGCAAAGCCTGGGAGGATGGACCTCCTAGAACTGTATAGGATAAATCCACAGACCGGCGGAATCAAGCTCCGAAGGACAAGACAGTCTTATTTACTCCTCCCCAGGAGTTAGGCACAAGGCCAGTTTTATCTTACTCCCACAAGTAAGATGTGACCCAAGATCGGGTCGAGAAAGTGGGGTTTGAAAAGCCAGCGCTCGAGAGGTGAGCACTGGCCATTTAAAAATTGCCTGGGCAGCCCCGTCGGCATTCCCCGGTAGGGGCGCCTCAGACAGTAAGCAATAAACTTACTCCTCCCCCAAAGAGGGGAGGCAAAGCCTGGGAGGGTGGACCTCCTAGAACTGCACAGGACAGGCGTGCAGTATCCATCGGAACAGATACTAGACTTTGATCTTAGCCAAAAGGCCGAGATTCTCATCAATACTTGAGGTACCTCTATCGAGGAATGCCAACAGGTTCATTCTCAGCTATTTTTGTACCTAACTAGAGTGCCTCTCCCCTACCATTGAGGGAGTTTGGTTTACCCCATCTTCCGGCCCTGTGCCATATTTTGATGTCGAGAGAAGCAAGTTACTGCCACCGGCCATCGGCAGAAATGTGATGTATGCAAACGCCTTAGACCGAGTAAGTACGGAGTGATTGAGTTATCTGCCCTTGTTACAGTTTTGAAGGACATTCCTAACACCGGTGCCCTTTCATTTCCCACGTGTTATGATGTCGCGTTTTTAATCATTACTTATTTTTTTAAACGGTATGTTCCTTTAAATGTGTCTTTAAGTTGACCAATATTTCTTATATAACGCACACGAGTTGGCCGTGATGGCATCGATCGTGTCTAGAATCGTCAACACAGGCAAAACTCTTCGGACTCATTGGAAAAAGTCAATAGTTGGATGCATAGCGGTCGGATACGGCGCTAATTATGCAACAGATTTATACAAGTTAGTAAGATCAACCTTTTACATTTTTTATTTTATTTTAATTAATTATTCGTCATGATCTAAAACGTTACTAATAATAAACGCTAGTTTATTTTTATTAACTAGCATTTATCAAAAGAGTTTGAAATCAGACGATGAATCAATCATTGATGTTTTGGTAAAAATAATAATAATAATAATAGACTTTGGCGTTCGGACCAGTATCAAAGTGTAGTGTTTGTTTGTCATCTGTGATTCGGAGGAAAAATCTTTCTTGACTGGGGTAATTTTTATTTTGTTCCATTCAGAGTGCCCCTTTTTGGGGAGCTGGATATCCTTCACATAAAAAAAAACGACCTTTGCCCTCGTGAGTAAAAATAGGGGATTAAACACAAACATAATCAATCATCATAGTCGGATTTGGATTTCCAATTTGGAATTTCCTTTGATTGTCCCTAGTTCCTATTTAATTATCCTAACCCCAAACAAGGATAAAGTTAGGGCAGATGCGGAGGACATGGAGGGCCGCTGGCTTCCGGTGAAAAAAGCTTGAAGAAAGTGTGTACGGATGCCTGAAAGTGATACAACAATTTGTTTTATTCATATTAATTTCAGACTTTTCTTTCATCATAATCTAATAATTAACATAATACAGACTATTTGAAAAATAATTTATTTGATTTTATTTCTCCACCGGAAGCCAGCGGTCCTCCATGTACTTCGCATCTGCCAAAGTTAGACACAAGGTCGTCTTTTAAGAGTCTTATCGTTGGTATGTTATTTGTAGATACGTGCAAAATCAATGGCCGATTCCCAAAATGAAAAAACATTTTGACCCCCCCTTTACTTAAAAATACACTAAAATTCAGGAAATCAACCAATTTTACTGAAATTTTCAATATTTATTAATCAACAATCACGGAATATAATGAAACCATTATTTTTTTAAAAATCTTAGTGAAAATGTATTATTTTTTAAAAAGAAAATACACCTTTACTAAAGTTATATTTTTATATATTAATAAAAAAAAATGCATGATTTTTTAACTGTTACTTATGTAAATAAAGGATCGTAGATGTTAACAATTAATTTTTTTTTTCAAAATATTTCGTATATATTACGAAAAATGCCAGTAAATACCGTGTTAATAAAATCACTATAACTCGAAGAAAAATTAATTTTTTGAATTAGCGATATTATTATTGAATAAAGCATTGTTTAATCAATATTTTCACCAAAAAAATAATATAATTGCAAAAAATATTTCATGTGATTTTAATGATTAGAGTTTTTGGAAAAATAAAAAATGCAACATAATTATATTTCTCTTTCATAGAGGAACGTGGCATCATCAGCGCAAGAAATTTTTTTTATAATCTTGAAAATAAACCAAAAATTGACAAATTTGAGATCCAGAGACTTAACGAAAAAAAGAATTTTAAAAATTGAATAATTTCTACTAACGATGAACTTTCATTAGTATGGTAGCCCCGTTCTGTAATAACCAGGTGGGATTAGCCTTCCAACAATCACTCACTTTTACAGCGCAAATTTTTTTTTTTTTAGAGATTCAACAATTTCGTTCATTTCACAATTCATCGTCAATTATTTGGAAAGATTTGTATTTGTTTTGTCTTTTTTTCATTAATAAATATTTAAGTTAAAAACAATTATTTATTAATAAATAAAGAGAATTCAAACATGACATTTTCTTTCAAAATTGAATTCTGTTTATCAATAAATAACTGTTTTAACTTTTTTTTTCAATGAATAAATTGTCAGTGTAGTCATTGACTTTAATTTACTTTTTCACACTTAAAATAAAAAAAATAAAAACACTTTATTTTTAAAAGAATCAATGTAATTTATCGTTACGACACGTTAAGAATAAATCGAGTAACTAAGGTTTTGAATCATGTAAAAAAAATTGATAAAATTGATGCAGTTCGTAACGTAAAAATATTTTTAACATTTAAAAAATAGTTTTATTTCAAATTCTAAGGAAAAACATTGGTAAACAGACGTCATCAATAATTTCAGAGTATTACTAAATTAAAAACTGAACCTTTTCAGTTAAAAATAATTGCGTACACTCACAAATAATTAAATAAGCATTTCCTTTTTTATTATAACAAAATAAGGGTACTTAAATTTGTTTATAACCTTAAAAAGAATAAAGAAATTAATGGATAATAATTTTTCAACTTCTATAAACTATTATTACATTTTTATATATAAAGTTAAAATTGATAAATTATGACATTTTTGTCTTCCATATATTTTGCATGGCGATGTCAATTTGTAAACAACGTCCTTTTCCGATGAAGTTATGGCGGAGTTTACTCATTTATCACATTTGAAGGGATACTTTTGCTAATTTTTAGTCAAACGTGGGATTTTTTTTTAATTCAGTGTCTTATGACTTTAATTTAATAATTATCTTTGAAATAGTTCCCAAAAACTTATATTTATCTTTTAAAGGATTTTTACAAGTAATTTTTTCAAAGTTCAAAATTCATTGAATTTTTGGGGTTTTTGACCGTCGTAATTACATATTTTATTATAATTTATTTTTCACACGTAAATATGCAGTTTTTTTCGTTTAGAGATTAAGTTTAGGCTTTTATCTTTCAAACACAATCAAAGTTTACACGGAAACTAATTAAATAATTAATGATAAGCGCTTTTTAATAAGCATAGTCCGTACAAGAAGGCGCCATTTTTGCACGTACCTAGTTATTTGTTTAAGTTAGTTGCAATTTATTATTAATTTGTGTACACACACTTTCATTATGTTTCGGATTTTTTTTAATATTTGGATACAGTACTTGTAAGGAATGGTGGGAATCTTTTACAATGCTCAGCAGAGTAAAAACGCTCAAAAAACAAATATTCAACAAATAAAAGTAACTGTAGGCGATAAAAGTTATTTTCAAACTTACCTTTGTAAAAGATTCCCCAATTTTTTAATAGCTACCACCACCCCTAAAAAAATTAAGTCGTAAAAACATCCTTTAAAAAAAGGGGGGTGGCTTTCAAAGCGTAAACTGCTTCGGTCATTTCCAGGACTGACTACGTAAGTACTGAAATCATCTGGATAACCATTCCGGGAATCTTTAATAATAGCCCTACAACTCGCGAGTCGGGTTGAAAAAAAGTTGTAGAACGTAGTCAAAAAAATGAATATGCAACAAATAAATGCAACGTACGTAGAGACCAGAGATTTTCCTAGTTTTCTATTCTATTTGTTTGTATGTTTACGTATGGTAAATGGGTTTTTATTAGACATGAAAAAAAATTTTTTTTTAATGTCTTCGTTTTTAAAAAACAAAATGGCGTCATTATTTTTGGCTATCGGTGTCACGTGTGTATTTTTTTTTTTACCGGGACTCATAATCAAAGCGGCGTTTTTTTTGTTTTTTTTTGGGGGGGGGGGGGGGGTTGCATTTTTGAAATTTAATTTTATGAAACGAACATTTTAACGATCATTTTGATCACCGAATGAGCGCGCATGTCGTTACGTCATTGGGGGTTAGGGCTGGGTTTTGGTTAGGGTTAGAGCTGGGTTTAGGTTAGGGCTGGGTTAGGGTTAGGGCTGGGTTTTAGGGTTAGGAATTTTTTAAAGAAACAGGAAGAAAAAAACATTACGGTGTGACGAATGAAAATAATATGTAAATAAAAGCACACTGACATGTAAATAAAAAGAAAATTATTTTATTCCTTTTGCTTAAAATGTAGTTTTGTTTTGTTCTTCTGCTTGGCTAAAAAATGCAAAAATTGCGCTTTGACTCAGTAAAAAACCAACCGAATCCAGAACGAGGCTGAAGTCTCGTTCTGGATTCGGTGTTTTCTATCGAAGCAGCCATTACTATTTTTTTTTTCACTTCACTTACGCTAAAACTATTAACTTATAGAAAATAGCACTTTTAACGGATTATAATCATTAATAACTGTCACAGTTAACTTGGAAATTCAGTTTTATCAGCTACGGTAACTTTTATTTGTTGTATATTTGTTTTTTCAGCGTTTTCGTTGTTGGGCTATTGTTAAAAATCCCCCCCCCCCGTGAATATAACAATCAAGATGAGAGTAGTAGTCCGGCTTTATCGAGTTTGACATAAAAATTCTAAAATTTAGTTCGACTATTCGATTGTAATTACGAATAATGGCGCTTGTATAGATCGGGTACACGTTTCGAAATTTATTTTTAGAAGAGTTCCAATGGTGTAAGGGGCAGATAACTCTTTCTTTTTAAGTACATAATTTCTAGCTTCTCTGAAAATGGACGTAATCGACGTGAATGCCTTGAATATGCGCGAATTATTATATTTAACAAGTACTCAACAAAAAGTGGTGGCTTATCCTATTTATCAGAATTTATGTGGCGGCAGAAATTTTCCGCAACCCCCCTACAGAGTCTTTTTAAATAAATTTCTGAATTCTATCCCGTTTAAAAAAACAAAATCAAGAGAAGAAAAAAAAAACAGATATTTAAAAAAAAAAAATGTTTTAAACCAAAACCAATAGCTGTTCGTTTTGAAATGAAAAAAATATACTGTTGATTTTCCCAAATTCTATTTTCTTCAATAAATGTTTGGGTATCTTTAAGAATGATCAGTACGCTGAAAATGCTCAAAAAAACAAATATACAACAAATAAAAGTAACTGTCGTCGATAAAAGTTAATTTAAAACTGACCTGTGATATTTATTTGTATTTTTAAACCGTTCCAACTGCTATTTATTAGAAATCAAAAAAAAAAAAAAAAATGGCACTTGCTCGTAAGTGAGCACAAGACGCCATATTGTCTAAAAACAAAAACGAGTAAAAAATGAACAAGAATTTTTTTTTTACATCTAATAAAAACCCATTTATAGTACGTAAAAATACAAACAAATGTCATAGATAAGTAGACAAATATCTCTTCTCGACGTAGGTTAAACTCACTTGTTGCATATTTATTTTTATAACTCCGTTCTCGTTAGTTTTTTGGACTCCGTCCGCGACTGTACTGATCATTCTTAAAGATACCCTACTGTTGATTTTCCCAAATTCTATTTTCTTCAATAAATGTTCTACCAATATACTGTTGATTTTCACAAATTGTTATTCCTTCGAAAAATGTTCTATTAATATAATTTGCATTACTTCTTATTTAAAAAATGGATATTTTCCATTTTCGGAGAAATTGCGTACAAAAAAAAGCGAGTTATCTGCCCCTTACACCATTGGAACTCTTCTAAAATAAATTTCGACTCGTGTACCCGATCTATACAAGTGCCGAATAATTTCCCTATTCTAAATTATCTCCCCCTTGGAGAACTCTCCTGTTCGTTTTAATAATATAAATAGCAGCACTAATATTGTATTGACAGTTATGCCGAATAAAGCTTTCTTAAGTTACGACTCTTCTCGTTTGTCATTACATCGATATCCACATTTGTTTTCCCATTATTGAACTTATCACTGATTGATAAGTGATTTTTTTTATTTTTTAAATTTAACATCCTTGTTTTTTTTTTTTCTTCCCAGGATAGAAACTTTACGCCGGGAATATTGCCAGGAAGCATTGGTAAGTATGATTGGTATATTAAATTAATTAAATATAATATTAATTAATAATTAATTAATATTAATTAATTAATAATAATATTTAAATAATATTAATTAAATATAATTGGTAAGTATGACTTATTCTCTCATGCATACATTAATAGTGAGAAAGTTTAAAACATGAAATAAAATTAAAAAAAAAAAATGAAATAGTGGATAAGCATGATAACAGGCTAGTAGAAATAAGAACACAAAAAAAAAAGATTGTTAATATGAAGAATAGAATTAAAATCAATCTTTTTTTGTATCTTTCATTTTTTTATTTTTTTTACTTCAGAAATATGGCTTGAAGTCAATCCAGCTCACTCAACGGCCCCGTAAAGTGATCGTGTTCCTTAACCCTGCAGTTAGCCGTGGGTAAGTCGTTTATGAAGATCTTAATGGAATTGACTCCCTCCTTATTGCTAAGATCAAATTGTTTGTATTTTCTATTGCAAACATTACTGTGTGGTATCTGTTCTGATGGATGCTACATCCTATAGACCGGTTTCGTCTTGGCCTTCGGGTCTTGATTTCGCCGGTCTGTGGGTTTGTCCTGTGCAGTTCTAGGAGGTCCACCCTCCCAGGCTTTGCTTCCCCTCTTTGGGGTGGAGTAAGTTTATCGCTTACTGCCTGAGGCGCCCTACCAGGGAATGCCGACGAGGCTGCCCAGGCAATTTTTAATGGCCAGAGTGCTCACCTTCTCGGGCGCTGGCTTTTCAAATCCCACTTTCCGACCTTGTGTCACATACATCTATTGTGGGTAGGTGTTAAATAACTATTGCTAAGATCAAAGTGTAGTATCTGTTCTCATACAACATTTCATCTGGTCTGTCCTTTGTCAGTAAAGGAGAGATCCTTCTAGACTGAGTCACTTTTTATTTTTGTCCTCTTCAGAGTGTCCCTTTTTGGGAAGCTGAACATCCCCCACATTAAAAACCCTGTCTAATTCTGCCCTTGTGGGGAAGCAAGTAAATACGGACTCCCTTTGTTGTAGTCGTTGGAAATATGAAAAAGACATAAAAAAGCAAACAATCATAATAGTTAACCAAAGAATAATGTGATTGCAGTAATAATTCGCTACCTTTCGGCCACCCTGGCAAGGTCACCCTTTGTTTATTTGTCCAACTTAGAAGTGAAGAACGTCAAAAACTTTCATAAACAAAGGAAGCTACTTTCCAGTAGCTTCTTTCCAAGAACTGCAGGCGTGTGGAACTCTCTTCCTGCTGACTGTTTTCCTCCTACCTATAGTCTTAGATACAAAACCACTCGAACGCCGATGTTGATTTATAAAGAGATCTACTTAAAAAGAGAGTCAGTCACAGAAAACATCAGAGCGACATTTTACGTGTGCGTGTGAGACAGAGAGAAAAAACAGACAGGTAGTTTTCTCGCTACATCTAATAACAGTGTGCACACCATCCCCTATTGGGGACAGCACCTCAGATACATCTTTTCTGTTTGAAATCGCGCCAGCTAAGAGCCAGAAAATCTTTGGCCGGAAATAATGTGGTTTCGAGACTTCCATCTGGGGTCACCTCTGACTCTTAGGTGTCACTAGAACTTTTCTATTTAAACAAGGCCCTCTTTATGTAACATGTATATACACTCATGTAACATGTATATACACTGATGTAACATGTATATACACTCATGTAACATGTATATACACTTATGTAACATGTATATGCACTTGTGTAACATGCATATACACTTGTGTAACATGCATATGCACTTGTGTAACATGCATATGCACTTGTGTAACATGTATATGCACTTATGTACCAATGAGAGAGACAGACAGCTGTTTCCGTCCACAAGATAATGCCGCTAGTGTTTCACAATGGGGATCGCAGAACACCCTACGCAATGCTATAAGTCGCTTATTTCTACAGCAATGCTACAACAACAGTAATTCTCTGCTTATACCAGCATTGCTTCCAATCATTTTGGATTTCTTATTGCTGCCAGACATAAGCAAATTTCCAAATTTGACAAGATGCATTTACCGAAACGTTGTATGAATAACATCTGACGTGAGGACAGTAGTCTGAATAATCCAATAATACAAATTGTGATTCTTTTTCTACAATTTTTTACTTTCTTTTTTTCTTTTTCAGAAAAGGTGTAAAGCTCTTTGAAAAAAATGCTGCTCCCATTTTAAATCTGGCTGGTATCCAGGTTGATGTTGTAAAGGTAAATTAATAACATTTTCTTTCTTTTTTTCACGGGTAGCACAAGGATTATTGCCATCGATATAGGATCTGTGGCTTTCATTTGATGTACCATAGGAAAAATATGAACCCAGTCTCTCCAAGCTATTAAATAAAATTTTTAAAATGCGCATAATGTTGCCGATAAACATTTGTTTAAAAAATGGCAAAGATTTGTTTAAAAAATGGCAAAGATTTGTTTAAAAAATGTCAAAGATTTGTTTAAAAAATGGTCATTAGAATCTGAGGGGGGACGTCAGTTGCAAAAAAAAAAAAATCTGACTCCTGACTCAACTCCTTAGTTTGTTTTAAAAAACGTGACTCTCATACAAAAATTGTTGACTCGGACTTCGACTCTCCATCTCTGATTACTACCATGCTCGGCAAAAGTTTGGCAACAAACCAAAACTGTTATTATTTAACTTTTATGATCTGCATGCAATTTTTTAAATATGTAAAAGTTGTTTTATTGGTTAAAATGTATTGACCAATCATATTACAGTAATAAAGTATTGCCCAATCATATTACAGCAATAAAGTATTGCCCAATCATATTACAGTAATAAAGTATTGACCAATCATATTACAGTAATAAAGTATTGACCAATCATATTACAGTAATAAAGTATTGACCAATCATATTACAGTAATAAAGTATTGAATAATCATATTTCCCATGCTTGTGCATCACGAACCGTTTCAAGAAAAGAGTCTGTTGGATCTTTTAATTCACGACAACGTACTGGCAGACCACGAACAACAACAGCACATGACGAAATATAAATCTGTGCACGTTTTTCTGTGGATAGTTCCATCTGGGCTATTTTCCTCTATCTTACCGGCCTCTGGGCTGTTTCCTTCTATCTTACCGGCCTCTGGGCTGTTTCCTTCTATCTTACCGGCCTCTGGGCTGTTTCCTTCTATCTTAACGGCCTCTGGGCTATTCCCTTCTATCTTACCAGCCTCTGGGCTATTCCCTTCTATCTTACCAGCCTCTGTGCTATTTCCTTCTATCTTACCAGCTTCTGGGCTATTCCCTTCTATCTTACCGGCCTCTGGGCTATTTCCTTCTATCTTACCGGCCTCTGGGCTATTCCCTTCTATCTTACCAGCCTCTGTGTTATTCATTTCTATCTTACCAGCCTCTGTGCTATTCATTTCTATCTTACCAGCCTCTGTGCTATTCATTTCTATCTTACCAGCCTCTGTGCTATTCATTTCTATCTTACCAGCCTCTGTGCTATTCATTTCTATCTTACCAGCCTCTGTGCTATTCATTTCTATCTTACCAGCCTCTGTGCTATTCATTTCTATCTTACCAGCCTCTGTGCTATTCATTTCTATCTTACCAGCCTCTGTGTTATTCATTTCTATCTTACCAGCCTCTGTGCTATTCATTTCTATCTTACCAGCCTCTGTGCTATTCATTTCTATCTTACCAGCCTCTGTGCTATTCATTTCTATCTTACCAGCCTCTGTGCTATTCATTTCTATCTTACCAGCCTCTGTGCTATTCATTTCTATCTTACCAGCCTCTGTGCTATTCATTTCTATCTTACCAGCCTCTGTGCTATTCATTTCTATCTTACCAGCCTCTGTGCTATTCATTTCTATCTTACCGGCCTCTGGGCTATTTCCTTCTATCTTACCGGCCTCTGGGCTATTTCCTTCTATCTTACCGGCCTCTGGGCTATTCCCTTCTATTTTACCGGCCTCTGGGCTATTCTCTTCTATCTTACCAGCCTCTGGGCTATTCCCTTCTATCTTACCAGTGTTAAAAGTTTGAAAATTGCTTTAGACTCATAGCTTTGGAATACTCAAATTTATCTAACCGCAAGGACCTTCTTAGTACAAGGTTTCTTGAATACAATAGGGATTGACACTAAGTGACTAAAAGGTTGATGTGCCACTGAAACCATGACGAAAAGAAAATTGTAACCTAAGCAAATTACATAAGGAACCTTTGCAAGGGGAAAACTCGCGTCGGTTATCCTTTAAAACACTACGCAAAAAGTAGTTCCTTTTCAACCAATCACTGCCGCCTTGATTATAATAAAAGCTTGCCGTTGTGAATGACAATGAAATTTGGATTAATTGTTCTTGTATTTGACGATGTGGCATTTGATTGTCGCTATAACAATCTGTTAGCAATTCAAATAAATAAATGATCGGTACAATCGTTTTCTCCTTGTTGTTTCGTGTGGCCCCCAGTTTGGGAACCCCACAGTGATTTCAGCCTTTTTTATTTTAATATTTTCAGCCACTCATATCTGATTTTTTTTTTTTCAGTTGGAGTATGAAGGTCAAGCCAAACAATGCCTGACCGTTTTAGAGAACGGAGAAACAGATGCCATCGTTGTGGCTGGTGGTGACGGGACCCTGCTTGAAGTAAATATACATATTTTACTATATGGTTTTTAAAAATGAAGAGTTCATCGTAAGTTCTATTTAGAAACGCGTGTACACCCTCCGTCAAATATGACGGGGGGGGGGGGACTTATCCTTCGCTAGTGTTCGCACTAATATACATATAAAATAATGTCTGAACTTTCGGCAACCTCGTAACTCTCGCTTCCCTTATTTTGTCCTTTAGTCCTCACATTTCATGGGCGATGCTTTTGACAAAGTGGAAAGAATTGCTATTTTCTGGGGCTGAATCTATCCATCTAACACTTAGCGTTGACTAGTTTTTGACCATGAAGTAATTCTTTTTAGTTCCTTACATCAAATGGCTTCATGCCTTGTCTGGAGCGATTTCCATTAAAAAAAAAATCAGGGAAGTTAAATGAAATAAAGAAGAAAGAAAACTGGAAATTTTGGAAAATATAATTTTCTTTTGTAAAAAAATCAAACAAAACTACTTTATAAATTTACGTGATTTTTGGTATACGATATATGCGTTCCGACACGGTTACATACATGATAAAGAGATTTCGGTGCTTGTTCAGTTTGCAAGGGCAGATAATTTGCAAGGGCAGATAATTTGCAAGGGCAGATAATACGCATTTAAAAAACAAAAAAAATTTTAAAAACAAGTACATTGATAAAAAACATAATTTATTGTAATGAGTATATTTAATGTGAAAGTAAATAAAATTAAAGTAATTAAATTGAAACTGGGAATCATTCTTGCATAACCCTTTGCATGATTACCTGCCCTTGCAAATTATCTGCCCTTGACTTGTGTCCCACGGACGAAGATGGAGGCATAGTCATCAAAGTGACTTGTACGATACGGAAAATGGTAAAATATTTGTAATTAAAGTTCTAGTGGATAATTTTTCCTAATTTTTTCAACATTGAACAATAAAATACCACTGAGTAAGTACATAATATTGTTTTCATAAATAAATAATTTTTCCGTCTGGCCGAAACACTGAACATGCACCGTTTTTTTTTTTTAACACTGTCTTGATGTTTTACTCTGAAAGAACCATACGTGAAAGAACCATACGTGCTATGCTTCTTGGAGCCCAATTCTATTGAGTCTAGTGCAGATGATTTTCTTGACATTTTTTTTCTTTGTCTATTTTGTAGTAGTCTTATGGCGAAAATATGTATTTTATCAATGTACTTGTTTTTTAGGGTTTTTTTCAACATTGAACAATAAAATAACATTGAGTAAGTACATAATATTGTTTTCATACATAAATAATTTTTCCGTCTCCACGAAACACTGAACAAGCACCGAGATTTCTTTCTTTTTTTTTTCATGTCGTCCCAATTTTAAACTGCTTAATGTTTAGTATGAGGGATCGATCTATCATTCATGACAATCTTAATGAATTTTTGATGATTGAATTTTGAGATATTTTTTTTTCGTTTTTCAGACGGTGACTGGAATAATGCGAAAGAAAGACAAGGTGAGTCCATATATTTTATCGATTTATCTCAGACTGCTTTACTGATGCAAAGAATGAAATGAAATACCTTGTTTTTGACGAAGGAGTAGAAAAAAAAAACTCCACGGCTGTGCTCTTTCTCAACCCGACGGTTGTGTCTGTATACAGTTTATGAATCCCTCGTCAAAAATTGACACGTTTTTAGCAAGTTTGAAAAATCAAAATATAGGATGCAACTAAAATGATTAAAAGAAAAAAAGGGACTAAATGTAGATTCAGCAGCCCAATTATGCACGCAGCTGAAAGGAATGGGTTTAGCATGACACCGTATCCTCTTTGTTTATTATCGATTAATCTTTAATGTTTTCTTAATAGGTTTTTTGCCGCAATGTTACACTTGGAGTTTTACCGTTGGGTCGGACAAATCGCTTTGCCACGCGGCTTTTTGGTGAAGATCCTAATCAAGTAAGGTATGCTATCGTTAGGATCTTTATTAACTCTTCTGAGCCATTTCTCTCTCTCGCCCTCCCTCTCTCTTCCTCTCTCTCTCTCTTTCTTCCCTTTTCTACCCTCCCCCCCTCTTTTCCCCCTTTCTCCCACACGCCCTCTCTCTCTTTCTTTCTTTCTTTCTCTTTCTTCCTCTCTCTCTCTTCCCCTTTCCTGATTATGTTTTTTAAAATGTATGACTTGGATGGATTATATAGATTTAACAAAATTTATAACTTGGAGTAATGTCTTTCCTGATTATGTTTCTCAATTTGTATGACCTGGATGCATTGTATGGATTCAACAAAAAGTATGTTTTTGGGTTGATATATTTGATGTTATATATTTTTATGTATTTTTGTATATAATTTTTATATATTTTCAAAGCTTAATTTTATTACCTGTAGTGGTATAACTGCGGTAATGGTCCTCTGAGGAGAAGAATTATCTTTGAAAACTCATGAGCTAAGGACTTAAGGATACTTTGCTTGAACCTTGAATTCTAATAAAATTTGATTGACACCTTATTTTATTACTTCATTTTATATTATAATATTAATGCTCTATCCAGTATATTGAGCTTCAGTTTTTATCCGGATGTTTTCACTAATTATAAGATATTAGTTGATGCTTATATCTTTTGTTGGATGGCTTTATATATATATATATATATATATATATATATATATATGTATATATATATATAGAGAGAGAGAGAAAGACAAAATTCACAAACACATTGCAACTGTCAGCATTTATAATTTATTTCGACTTCTCAGTCTCCGCAGAATGCTAGCGGGACAGCTACATATTGGAAATGACAGAACAAAAGAAATATTCACCAGCCAAAAAAATAAATATTAGAGACAAAGAGAGGGGAGGGGTGATAAAAAAGGGGAACTGTCCCGCTAGCATTCTGAGGAGACTGGGAAGTCGAAATAAATTATAAATGCTGACAGTTGCAATGTGTATGTGAATTTTTAATTTTTTCTTTCTATATTCTATTCTTGCCCTGTTTTCTACATTGAGCTCTCTTACTTGGATTTCTCACCAAAATTATTCACTTTCAAACTATATATATATAACCAAACCAAAATGGTCGTATCTTGACGGCCGAAATATCTCGGTAGAACTTTACAACATGAGTTTTTGAGTTTATTTTTGTTAGTTGTTGAATTGCTTATTCTTTATTCCATTTTTATTTTTACATATTGTCTGAAACATTGTATCTTTTTTCTCATATATATATATATAATCGTTTCCATTTAAAAAATACCGCTTTTTTTTCTTTTTTAGATTCATCATGGATGCGGCCATGGCTATTGTTGAAGCAACAATTAAACCAATTGATATCCTTGAAATTAAAGTAAGTTTTTACCGAATATATTTTTCATTTTTTTTATAACTGAGTATAAAATAATATTACAAAATCATTAACTGGTAACATCCTGTTCATAAATTTTCTAAGTCTTGACCCTCAGTCCTATAAGGAATTACCAAAAAAGGGCTAAAAACAAGGGGTGCTTGTGCATATCAACCCTGACATGTTAGACCGCTCTTAAAAATAAAATCGCTAAAGAAATGTATAAACTTTGTTATGTACTTACGTGGTAGATGAAAAAAAAGACTGTACACCAAAAATTATGCAAATTCATCCAGTATTTATTCAATTATAAATAAAAAACGATTTTATCACTCGGTAGATATTTCCACCATTTTGTATCTTAGATTTTCCAGTGGTCAAGGACGATAACTCATATTTTCACGATTTCGGGGTTTGGGGTCTCCGTTGTTTACAAAAATGTCAAAATGTACGTAAAATCATTTTTTTTCTTTTTCTTATAATTTAATAACTACTGGATGAATTTGCGTAATTTTTTCTGCTAACACATAAGTACATAATAAAGTTTATACATTCTTTAAATATTTCAATGTCAGGGTTGATATGCACAAGCACCAAACAAGGTTTTTCATTAATGTTTATTATAATAACATAACATACACTTTGCTCATAGACATAACTTTTGTCTATGTGCAAAGTGTAGTATCTGTTCTGATCCTCAGTCAGTGAAGAAGTCCTTTTAGACTGAGGCAATTTTAATTTTTGTTCCAATCCAGAGTACCCCTTTTTGGGGAGTTGGATTTTCCCCACATTAAAAACCGACTTTGTGCTTAAGTCTGCTCTGGTGGGGAGGCAAGTAAATAGGAACATAACTTTTGGATAGAGTGCTATGAAACTGGACGGTAATAATTGTGAAGAATTAGAATATTTGATATTGTACTCCATCCAGATTAGCAACGCGTGAGTAGAGAATTTAAATTAATTCTCTGAGCATGTGGGGTGTTGCTAGAATTTACTGTGTCTTAGATTGGTAATACCATGTATGTCGGAAAGGAAAAGACAGTTAAAAAACCATGGGGGACTAAAACATTTCATTTATTACTAGTTGGTCTACGATTTTTATTTATTTTGGAGGGTTTAATTTGATTGGAGATAAAAATTCGCTGAGGAAGTTTTTTAGAAACATATCTTGAATTTATTATTTGTCAAGAAAAAATATGTGATTTGAAATTAGCAGAGATAATTTTATTAAAAAGGATGTTTTTTAAAAAAAGTAAATTCGAAAACTTATTAAATTCTATCTATATATATATATATATATATATGTATATTTCGGCAGCAAGTCATTTCTTATACACGCGTTGTTGAAGACCACAGAGTTTTCTCTCTTCACTATCTTTCTTGTTAATTTCTCGACGCGGCGAGCGATTTGTCGGTTTTCTGGTGTCAATTGGTGGAGTATGGCAACTAACGTTGTATCGTGGGCCATTCCTCGAGCGTTTTTGGTCTCTCGACCGTCTTCAGGAGGCTGTGTCTTATTATTACTAAGAGCCGTATTTATAGTTTTATTATTAGTTATATATCTATTAATTTACATATGTGTATATATATATATATATATATATATATATATATTTATATTCGTTTATTTATTATTTATTTATTTATTTATTAAAAAAAAATTTTTTTTTTATATCTATTATTATTATCATTATTGTGTATTAATTGTTGAAGACTGATAAGGCGTTAGTACCGGTGGTGAATGCTATTTTATTAATTGTGGGTTGTAATTTTTTTGTTTATATATATATATATATATATATATATATATTCACTTTTGAAAGTTTGGCTGAGATGGTCTTGTGGTTGTATTAGCTTTCCATTTCAGGTTTGAAGGCAGAAGAGAATTTTGGGGAGGACTTCTGGCTTCCGGTGAAAAAATCGTGTATGGATGGCTGAAAGTGATACAACAATTTTTTTTATTAATATTAATTTGAGACTTTTCTTTTATCATATTCAAATAATTAACATAATACAGACTATTTGAAAATAATTTATTTGATTGTTTTCAAAACTTTAAAAAAATTTTCATTGAAAAAAATAACAAAATAGAATAATCTTTTTTTTTTTTTTTTCAAGAAATAATGTTTTTATTTTCAACTAATAGTGAAAATATGTGTTTTTCCAAAAATAGGTGAAATGTTTTTTTGGAAATATTTAGTGAAAATAATGTTTTTTGGAAATAGGGTTAAATGTCCAATTACAGAAATCATTTTGCTTTATTATTGTTCGCTTTATTGATTTTTTAGATAAAAACTTCTATTTCTATATTACTTCCGGTGGCACTGAAAACAAATACGTTCTGATTCAAACCTAAACTGAAAAAGTGCCAAATTAATAATAATAAAAAAATTATTATGAGGTGTAAAAACAATGCATTTTAGACGTTAAATCAAATACGGATAAAAAAAAATCAATGGAAATTGTAAAAATGTTTTGAAAACAATCAAATAAAAAACAAATAAATTATTTTTCAAATAGTCTGTATTATGTTAATTATTTGAATATGATGAAAGAAAAGTCTCAAATTAATATGAATAAAAAAAAAATTGTATCACTTTCAAGCAGCATCCATACACGATTTTTTTCACCGGAAGCCAGAAGTCCTCCCCAAAATTCTCTTCTCCCGGTTTGAATGTTGAAAAGAGCGAGAAGATTAAAACTTTTATATATGCTGGTTTACAGCGGGACATAACTAGTTACGTAAATAGGTAGTGACGGTAGTATTTATATGTAGGTAATGTGAATGTGTATTTTTCTTTAGACCGAAGATGGAAAAGACACGTATGCATTGTCTGGTTTACAACTTGGAGTCTACAATGACGCTGAAGAACGAAAATCTAAGTGAGTATCCCCCCCGATGTATTTTTTATGACTTTACCATTTCTATATATGTTCTTGTCTGCTTCCGTACAATATTAACAAAAGAAACATAGAACCAGTGGCATAACATGCATTACGAGGTACTCTTAGAGTTTTTTTTTTATTCCTGGAAGACTCCAATAACCTATAATTTTTTATGTTTCTCCATTTCTTCTAAACACTAGCCCAGTCTAATAATGTTACATATCCGAGTTGGTGCACGGTAAAGGTTGTTGATAAAACAGATGCACCTGGCGATTGTCAGTTGATAAGATAATTGTCGGATGACCAAAAAGTTATTTGAAAATAAAATAAAAAAACTCACAACCAGACAAACACCTGCACAGGAAGAGGCAACATATGATCGATTGTCAAAAAATAAGTTTCTTCTGACAAAAAAAAAAGGATGCACCTGCAAGAATCACTTAAACAGTGATGTCAGAAGAAAACAGATGTCGGAAAGGTTAAAGATCATATTGCCAGGTGCGGTTGTGTCATGCCAGGAAAAGATGGACATATTTTGGAAGTGTCAAATAAAGTTCAAGCTGTCACCGAGTGCAATCTCAATGAGGTCGTCCAGGTGCGAACAAAATCGTTATATAATAACAACCGAAAATCAAAAGACGGTCAGTTGACGATCGAACCTCGGAGAGAATCAACCATCTAGTTCCCTGTGCACAAAGCCTCTCCGACCACCACCCTCATCGTCACCGTAAATAAATATACATATTATATTTTCCTAAGATACCTGTGTTGTCATTTTTATTAAGCCCCGCACAATACAACACATACACAATAAGGGGTAATCATCAAGATGATCCTATGTTTCAATAAGTCATTTAATCAACTTTAAATCCATACATTCGGTGCTGCTCAACATTATCATGATTGCATATGTGTTGTCTTCCTCCAAGGACTAAAACTAATTCCATTAGCTGCAATCAAATGTCGGCTGCATATTTCTTACATAATTATCATGCAATTAATTCAAGCAACACGTTCATAGAAGAATAAAGGATTTATTTAGCCAGATGCTTGCCTTGTAGCTGAAAGGTCAAAAGATGGGGAGAGAGAGTTACTTATATTTTAAGTCCATTGCTTAATTATTATCAGTTCAAAGAAGTACAAAGGATAGAATAGAAGGTTTCCTATACAAAATATACAAGGTGAACAGAGTAATCTAGCAATCACTAGATTCAGTTAACAAGTCAGATAAGATCTTGTTAGTTTTTCTTCTTTTTATAGGAAAAAACAGACAATTCGATTCTCTTTATGGAAAATCGATGGCATACCTTTGGAATTGTTTAGTTCCCATAAATATAGGTCCAGAAACGGTTGATTTCCGAAGTATAGGCCATTGAAACAAATACTGATCAACATTCTTTATTGTAAACATCTCACACGCACAATGTGTGTGATCGTGCACTTATTTCTACATATGAGATAGATAAACACTATCCCTGTGACAGGATCACGGGTAAAATAAGCCTGGGCCTGGTGTTGCTACATCATCTAACAAGACTATGAAAAAATGTTACCAAACAAATATGGGGCTGTGGGGATCAGAAGAAAGATCTGAGTGTCATGATCAGCAGTGACCCATTTGATAACCAACATGAGAGGACCTGGTCGGCATCCTACGAATATTGACCCTTTCTTATTTCAGGTAACCAAATACAACGGACCAAATACAGGTAAATAAATATAATTGACACAAACCAAAGATAGCGCAGAAGAAAAAATGGACCCCAACGGAAATTAGATTAGTAATGGGGGAGTGCTATTAAAAAAGCAACCCCCGTCCACATAAAGAGGCTCCTTTATACATATAGAACATAATCCTGAATTTATGCCATTGATTTTTCAAACATCCTGTATATGACTGGGATAGTGTTCAGGAGAGTTGAATTAAAATTATAGGTTATTTGAGTCATCCATAAATATAAAATTCTGATTTTCATAAATAAATACGTGTCGGATAAGAGTTGCAGAGTCGGGGGTTTTGGAATGAGTCAGACTAATGAGAATGCTAGGAATTGAAGTTGGACTTTTTAATATCTTTTTAATATTAAAAGACTTTGAAATAAGGAGTTGGAAGCGAATATTTTTGGAATTCCAGGAGTTGGACTCGTATATTTTTGAAATTCCAGGAGTTGGAATCGTATATTCTTGGAATTCCAGGAGTTGAAATCGAATATCTTTAGAATCCCAGGAGTTGGAATCGAATATCTTTGGAATCCCAGGAGTTGGAATCGAATATCTTTGGAATCCCAGGAGTCGTGTCCAAAACATTTGGAATCCCAGGAGTCTGAGTCGAACCTTATATCTTCAAACTCCACAACACTGGTCAGGATGTAAAATTATCTATCAATTAATAACCCATTATTTTTTTTAATGTCTACTCTGCACATAGGTTTAAAAATCTGCTCATGTATTATTTCTCCTAATTCAATTGTGCTTTCTAATTTTCTTTCCTTCTTTTATCTATATTTTGTTTCTCATCCCTTCCACGTCTAGGTACTGGTATTTTGGGCCCTTAAAGTCACGTTGGACCTACGTACGAGCAGGCATGGGCAACTGGCCACCCAATGTGAAACTAGATATGGAGTACATTCCAGCTACTGCGCCCATGACAGTTAAGAGAGTTCTCAGCGAAGAAAAAGCTAAGCAACTGGAAAAAGGAAAGAAGTGGTCGCTATTCGGCTTGTTTTTAAAATCAAGAATGGCCCCCAAAGGTAACTAGTTTGTTGGTTTCAATTAACTCAACCCTAACCCTAACCTCTCATTTCTCTTTCAACTTAAGGATTCCAACCTATCCTGTAATCCTTTCCGTCATTTAATAACTTTTGTTCTAATTTTAATGTTATATCCCTATGCTGTCTTTGGGATGCGTTTGTTTTGTAGAAAACGTACAACCGTCAGACAGCTAGCATAAACTCTTATTGACAAACAAGACTCTGATGCATAGTGTATTTTAAACCCGGCTTTTATTGTTCATCGAAAAAGATAAAAACTGAAAAGAAATAGAAAAACATTGTCTCAGAAAAATGCGAATACAAAAATGATGACGAGACAGGAAACAAGGAGTTTACTAAAATCTAAAAACTGCCGTAAGCTAATAAATTGCAGAATAGAAAATATTACGAGCATAAAAGATAATACAAGACAAGAGAGATACGCACGTTACGAGTGGTTAAAAATTTGTAATCAAAACTTCCTCACTCAATTACATAAATTACATTTCATTGAAAGTTATTAAATAGTCAATAATCATTAGTTTTTATATTAGAAAGTTCAGTGAGAAATGTATGAAGCATTAAAAGCGTTAAGTTTATAAATTTGTTTTCAATCAGTAGACGACATTGAAAGGGGATTCAAGCAGTGTGTGTGTGTGTGTCGACTTTAGTGTGTGTATGTGTAAGACAGTGAAAGAGTTAATGCATTGTGTATGTGTGTGCGTTGGTGTCTGTGTGGCTATGTGAGTGAGTTTAGAAAAGGCGTTTCTCAGCATTCCCAAGGCCCTGCAGAGGGGTGATTGGGCTGGAGAAATGTCGATGTTAGCTCTCTCGTGGAGTTGGGCTAAAACATGCAGCTGAAAGAAAAATAATATGGGGTCGAGGTGGCTCCCAAAAGGACAATTTCTATAAATTCAGGAAAATCCGCTGATTGGCTCAAAATATTATTATTTGTTTTTATTCATTCTGGCGGATTCGTGCGCAAAGTTTAAGCACTTTCATTTTCGGCACCGAAGGGTAAACTTGGCTGCTACAGTCTCAAATATTAGTTCTGTCTGCAATAAGAGGAGAAATCCTTCGAGAGTGAGGCAATATTTGTTTTTGTCCTAAACGCAATATTTGTGCGTGAGTTTAGAAAAAGGCATTCTCAGTACTCATTTGCTTCCTTTGAATAACAAACTTGCAGATAGAAATCTTAGCGGAACCAAATCAAAACACAAGTCACATAGTTTCGAGCCGAAGGACCCATCTTTCTCTTAGAGGCACGTAAATCCAACTAACTGTCAAACCCCAGTAAAGTGGACCTTGGGTTTACTTTCGGCAGCCTCGTAACTCTCGCTTTCCTTATTTTGTTCTGTAGTCCTCACATTCCATGAGCAATGTTTCTGACAAATGGGGAAGAATTGCTGTTTTCTGGGTCGGAATCTTATAGTTGGCTAGTTTTTTACCTTGGAGTAGTAATGTGGCTTCATGCCTTGTCTGGAGCGATTTCCATAAAAAAAAAAACAAAAAAGAAAACATACAAAAAACCCCCTAACCCTGACTGTGAGACGCCCAGAAGGCTAACTCTAAATTGCCCCCCCCCCCTCTCATGCCCATCTGTTGGGAATCTAGATGTCCGGTCTTTTTCTCAGTCACTCTCAGCGGGTCACCGAAATTGATCACGTCCTCCTCTCTTCTCAGCCTATCCCCATTCGACCACCCAGAAACTGACCGCTTGAGATAATGGCCAACCAGCAACCACCTAAAACCGGCCAATCTGTTACCAATATACGAACATTAAAAACCCGATGCTCAGGGTGTCCCGGACATTATTGCTGGCAAAAACTCAGGTGGTTCATTACCACAGCAGGGAACCTCTGTTTAAAAAGACACTTACTTTTTTTCAAAGAGAGATCAAATTCTGAGTATTGATTTACTCCTCTCCAGGAGTTAGGCACAAGGCCAGTTTTTATCTTACTCCCACAAGTAAGATGTGACCCAAGGGGAAAGTGGGGTTTAAAAATTGCCTGGGCAGCCCCGTCGGCATTCCCCGGTAGGGGCGCCTCAGGCAGTAAGCAATAAACTTACTCCTCCCCAAAAAGGGGAGGCGAAGCCTGGGAGGGTGGACCTCCTAGAACTGCACAGGACAGACCCATAGAACGGCGTAAATCAAGATCAAGATCAAATTCTGAGTAGCCAAATCCTAAATCAGAGATTTAAAAATTGTTTGTGTGGCCTCCCCTCCCCAGCAGCCAAACATCTCTCATCCGTAGCAAGTCTGTTATTCGCATGCAATCCACTAAACGTCCATGTTTACAAAACCTAAATTTGGCCCCACCCCCCCAAAAAATTTTTTACCCTCCATCCCCCCCAAAAAAAATTTTTTTTACTCTCCCCCAACCCTGAGAAATATTTTAAGTTAAAAAAAAAAAAAATGCCCCACCCCCCAAAAAAATTTTCTCCGAAGAAAATTCGATGTCCACAACTGTGAGTTTTATGTAAAAGAAGCAAATTGACCAATTGCGCTGAAGTGGTGTCGTCAAACGTAAGGATATTATTTTGATCCTGTGTTTTTTTTCCATCTTGCTGTAAGTTAACCATTGCCAGACATTAATATATATTTTTTGCTCTTTTTTTTAGATGAAGATTATGAAGAAATTTATCAAATAACGGAAGAAGATTGGGTGAAACGTGAATTGTCAACAGTCGAGCTGACCGTAATGTCGAGTAATTACGATGAAAATGTAAGTGTGAGTTTTTAAAAGACAAAAAGAAAAGAAAACAAGGCCATAATACTACGTTTTGTTACTGTGATTGTAGACATAACATTAAACAATACCCTAACCCTAACAAAGATGCATCCAATTAGAAAGTTGGATGTAAAAGCTGATTTTTTTTAAAAAACTAGTGAAAATATACTTTTTTTTTTTTTTTTTTTTTTTGATTAATAAAGAAAAAACTGTTACGGCAACCTAACAAAATCGAGTTATTTCCCTTGGATGAAAAAGTCGTCTGCTATGAAAAAGTAAACAGAAGGGCTCTCACGATCAAATAAGCATCTTGCATCCAACGGTTTTCTACATTTTGATTTAATCGGTGTTTTTGTTAAATAAATTTGTTAAAGGTTCTACTTCGTACTTCCTTCATTTTTTAGTTGAAATTAGACCAGACGTAACAAAAACATTTATTCGTTTTTTCAAAATATTAATTAATAAATCCCTCATTCGTCACTTGGACATTGTTTAGTTCAGTAGCATAATAACCCGACGATCCCTTATATATAATCGTATCACAGTCAATAGTTTTCTTCGAATGTCTGGCTGGTTTGGCAGGCCGAGAGCAGACTCAAGGCGTTTCCACGAATAATGGCGTTAGAGAGGCGCTCGTAAAGCCAAGACAATTCGCGATTGTCACCGGTGTTGCACGTCATTAATAGACCAAGGCTGCCGCGCGTGGCACAGTCTATCACTTCATTCGTCTCCATAGCGATCGGTTGAAATACAAATCTGTCGAAGATCGATATATTTTGACAGCTTGCGGCTCTCTGCTAACGCCGTTGCATGTCCAGGGTTTGTTGCCAAGAAGATATTGAATTAAGCCGATACTTAGTAATAGTAGTATTTAGATTCAATTAAAAAATGGATTTATTTCATTAAAACAACGAAGCGGATAACCAGCATTGGTTTGCATTAATTTTTTGACAAGTGCTGTCTGTAAAATTCATTTTTTGTTTTAAGTCTCCAATCATCATCATCATCAGTTTAATGTCCGTTTTACAAGCTGGCATGTGTTGGATGGCTTTAAGAGATTGACTTCCAAACTAACCTATCTCTGACCAGGTCTTTATTTATCCCTCTTTCTCTCATGCTTTCCTTGGCCTTCCTCTGTGAATCAGACTTGTTACATTTACTGACCTAAGAACTCTCATCCATTCTTTCAGTGTGGCCATACCATCAAAGTCTCCTGTTCTGCACACATCTCTCTATACTGTTCAGATTTACCTTTCCTTTGGGGTCATATCCATAGAAACATTGATGAATTCTGGTAGAAGGACATGGGTCGTCCTATGGCACCAGTTCCTTGCCTTCATCTTTGTATGCGTCCGGTGACGGCAGCAGCCTTATAGTTGAATTTGATTTCTTGGTCAATCCAGAACTTCTCCAACCACTTCTCAAATGTCTTTACGGTTTCGGCTTCAATTACACTTGATGGCAATCTGTTCCACAAATCAACACAGCGATGGCTGAATGAATATTTTTTTCACGTTGAAACGTGCCCGTTTCTTGTAGAGCATCTGAATGTGCCCCCTGTTTCCCTCTCTTGTATTTTTTTTTGTCAATAGTTTATCTGCATTGAAGTCGCCATAGACAATAAATAAACATCTTCTTCAAAAAGAAGGAGGAAATGCCTGGGTGGCAGAGATTCTATAATACATTTGAATCTGCGCTTCAAGACTTGAATGGTAATTACAATAAAGAATCACAACGAATTTCACGTACTTTGATCATTTCTTTTCATAAATGAGTATTTTAATAGCTCCCCTCTATCTCACCTAAAAGAATGTATAGCCTCCCCCCTCCACTTAAAGAAATTATAGCCTCCCCCTCCACCTAAAAAATTATAGCCTCCCTCTCCACCTAAAAAAATTATAGCCTTCCCCTCCACCTAAAAAGATTATAGCCTCCCCCTCCACCTAAAAAATTATAGCCTCCCCCCCCTCCACCTAAAAAATTATAGCCTCCCCCCTCCACCTAAAAAGATTATAGCCTCCCCCCCTTCACCTTAAAAAATTATAGCCTCCCCCTCCACCTAAAAAAATTATAGCCTCCCCCTCCACCTAAAAAAATTATAGCTTCCCCCCTCCACCTAAAAAAATTATAGCCTCCCCCCTTCACCTTAAAAATTATAGCCTCCCCCCCTCCACCTAAAAAAATTATAGCCTCCCCCCCTTCACCTTAAAAAATTATAGCCTCCCCCTCCACCTAAAAAAATTATAGCCTCCCCCCTTCACCTTAAAAAATTATAGCCTCCTCCACCTAAAAAATTATAACCTCCCCCTCCACCTAAAAAAATTATAGCCTCCCCCTCCACCTAAAAAAATTATAGCCTCCCCCCTCCACCTAAAAAATTATAGCCTCCCCCCCCTTCACCTTAAAAAATTATAGCCTCCCCCCCCTTCACCTTAAAAATTATAGCCTCCCCCCTCCACCTAAAAAAATTATAGCCTCCCCCCTCCACCTAAAAAATTATAGCCTCCTCCATCCACCTAAACAAAAATTATAGCCTCCCCCATCCACCTAAACAAAAATTATAGCCTCCCCCCTCCACCTAAAAAAATTATAGCCTCCCCCTCCACCTAAAAAAGTATAGCCTCCTCCTCCTCCTCCACCTAAAAAAATTATAGCCTCCACCTAAAAAATTATAGCTTCCCCTTCCACCTAAAAAATTATAGCCTCCCCCTCCACCTAAAAAAAATTATTACCTCCCCCATCCACCTAAACAAAAATTAATGCTATTTGTGTACCTTGGCCTTATGTATCTTATAAATATCATTGTTACTACCTATAAACCTACCTGCGTCACACTTTAATTTTGTATTAACTAATAAATCTACATAACTTAGACATGTTAAATATATAGTATTTCCGGCTACACACCAATTAGGAATTATTCGAGTTAATAAACTAAAATAATTCTTGAATTCTTCGGAAGTGACAGTACCCTATATATACAATAGGGAGAGGGGGAGAAGAACTCTGGAATACATCCGCTTCAAACTGCAGACAAAACCCAAGTTCCAACCACTTCTCAAATGTCTTTACAGTTTCGGCTTCAATTACATTTGATGGCAATTTATTCCACAAATCAACATGGCGATGGCTGAATTAATATTTTTTTCACGTTCAAACGTGCCCGTTTCTTGTAGAGCATCTGAATGTGCCCCCTGTTTCCCTCTCTTGTATTTTTCTTTTGTCAATAGTTTATCTGCATTGAAGTCATGATAATGATAACATTACACTCTATAATAGGGAGAGGGGAGAAGAACTCTGAAATACATCCGCTTCAAACCGCAGACAAAACCCAAGAGAACGTATCTATTCTTTTTCTTTATAACACATATCACTATTTATCATCATTTCCTGTTCGTTATGTTATTTCTTTTTGATTCACGTTCGTAACAACGTCAGCCATCATCATCATCAACATAACTAGCTATATCATTATATTTACTTTCTCTATTTTTTGGTCCCCCGATTTATAAAATCGGGAGACCTATGTTTTGAGGCATTTCCGTCCGTCCGGATTTTTCTCCGCAACCATCCATTGAATTTCTCTGAAATTTTGCATGAAGTTGTAATTTGGGTCAGGTCAGAAAGTGACATTCTCGGATTTTTGAAAAAAAATCTGGTTAGCCCCCCAGGGGGTCAAAAGGCCCCAAAATGGCAAAAAATGACATTTTTTGCCTCATAACTTTTCATCCATCTATTCAATTTCTCTGAGACTTGGCCAAAATATGGAGGCAATTGTTCTTAATAGAAAATAAGTATCGCTGACCTTGGAAAAAATCTGGTTCGCGCCCCCAGGAGGTCAAAAGCCCCCAAAATGGCAAAAAATTACCCTTTTCTCCCATAACGTTTGATCCATCCATTCAATTTTTCTGAAACTTGGCCAAAATGTAGAGACAATTGTTCTGGATATAAAATGAGCATCCTTGACCTCAGAAAAATTCTGGTTCGCGCCCCCAGGGGGTACAATGGGGGTCAAAAATGCCCCAAATTGCCCAAATTTATTGCATTTTACATTCGCCACATCGAGTCACATACAGAGGGGGACCACGCATGCACGGCTTGTTATAAAGTGGTTCCTCAGTGTTATGAACGCATCCAGGAACAGATGAAATCTTTAAACCGTAACATATTTTTTTCTCAACCCCTTTTTCTTTTTCAGCCTGAAAAATCCTTGAATATTGGAATCGGACCAACATCTCCAAACAAAACTGAAGTTATCGAAGAAGGGTGAGTTTTTAATTATAATTAATTATAATGTTGTTAGACATTTCTCATAACAGGCCCCTACAGATAACATGAATTGGAACAAATAGAAGACATTGCCAAGGCTGCTGCAAAGAAGGTAGCCTCCTGCAAAGAAGGTAGCCTCCCTCTACCGTGCTAGAAAACTTCTCGCACCTGCTAGTATCCTATATCTCTACAAAGCCACCATTCGCTCATGCATGGAGTATTGTTGTCACATCTGGGCTGGTGCACCAACCACTAGTCTCTCCCGCTTAGACAGGGTCCAAGAAAAGAGGCTCTAATCTAATAAAGATTTTCGGTGTTTGTGCTGATGATCGGCCGTACGAAAATATGATTTTTTTATAAAAACAATATTATATACTTATTCAGCGTTATATTCTTACTCACTGTACAAAAAAGTAGAAAAAATTATCCACTAGAACTTTAATTACAAGTATTTTTCCATTCTGCGTATCATAACAGCGATTCGTTCACTAAGCGTCCATCTTTTTTCTTAAAAATAATTCAAGGGCAGATAATTCGCAAGGGAGATAATCATGTAATTTAAAAAAAAATAACTACATATATAAAAATTAAATTTAATCCAATAAAACATTTCGTTATAATGCAATAAATTAATTTAATTTCGTTTATTGACTTTCATTTTGTTTTATTGGAATAAATTTAATTTTTATATATGTAGTTGTTTTTTTTTTAAATTGCATGATTATCTCCCTTGCGAATTATCTGCCCTTGAATTATTTTTAAGAAAAAAGATGGATGCTTACTGAATGAATCGCTGTTATGATACTTGTAATTAAAGTTCTAGTGGATAATTTTTTCTACTTTTTTGTACAGTGAGTAAAAAAATAACGCTGAATAAGTATATATTATTGTTTTTATAAAAAAATAATTCTTTCGTACGGCCGCTCATCAGCACAGGCACCAGATTTTCTCTAAAAAGAGTCTGTAATCTAATAGGTCCCTCACTGTTCACCAAGCTCCAGCCCCTGTCCCATCGCCGCAATGTTGCAACCTTATGTTTGTTTTACAAGTACTACAATGAAATGTGCTCTGACAAACTTGCTGCTCTAGTGCCCCCTCGACAATCAGCACGATCCCACCCCTTCACTGTGGAGATCCCCAGATGCTGGAGGACTTTCTACTCTAATATCTTCTTCCCTCGAATGGCTAGCCTTTGGAATTCCCTCCCTACTCTCTGTTTCCCTAACTGTACCAACATGCAGAAATTTAAATGTGATATGAACATGTAATGTAATCTGGCTCTTCATTCACAGTAGCCCCTTACGTCTCAGTGGCAAAATGACCCCTTGTTTGCGGGTGAATAAAAAATTTTTTTTTTTAAATATATGGAGGCTTTATATCTATTATATAAAGATAGATTGTCTGTGCGTGCCCAGTTATAACTCAAAAACTACCGAAGATATATCTACAAACCATTATTGTTAGTAGGGGTGGGACGTAATGGGTGAAAATTTCAGATTCATGCGAGTAGTACTTTTTTTTGTTCATTTATACATAAATAACACTAAACAATCAAACATTTTGAAAATTTTGCAAAATTCAGAAGGTGCAGGCCACTAGTTTTTGACTATTTTACATTCATGAAAACCCTTTCACAGCCTGAAAATGGTCCTAAATTAAAGTACTATATCAGATTTAACCATCTATATCCATTCATAGCTTTTGAGGATGTTTTAGGACCTGCAATGTCGCATGAAACCACTTTTTCACCGAAAAATGATGGATTTTGAGTCCCGTGGAGTCCTAACGGCTATTTTTGGCCTGCACCTTCTGAATTTTGCAAAATTTTCAAAATGTTTGATTGTTTAGTGTTATTTATGTACAAATGAACACAAAAAAATACTACTCGTATGAATCTGAAATTTTCACCCATTACGTCCCACCCCTAATGAAATTTTCACCCATTACGTCCCACCCCTAATGAAATTTTCACCCATTACGTCCCACCCCTAATGAAATTTTCACCCATTACGTCCCACCCCTATTGTCAGTATCTTCTAAAACCTATCTATACACTATGCAGAATGCTTCAAGCAAACTACCCTAACCCTGACCACAGGAAGGACCCTAACTCTAACCCACAACTCTCTTACAATTTTTTATGCTTTTTTTCCAGGTGGCGCCGAATCAAGTCCAAGAGTCTGATGTTTGGAACAAAACAAAATGAACATTTAAAAGCACACAAAATTCGATTAAAACCCGAGAAAAAAGAGGTGAGTGAAAAGAATTTTATATAGTCTCTCCCTCTTAGACAGGGTTCAAAAAAGAGTCTCTAATCTAAATATGTCCCACACTATCCACCAATCTTCAGCCCCTGCCCATCGCCACAATGTTATATTCTTGTCCTTGTTTTACAACTACTTCAATGTAATGTGCTCCGATGAACTTGCTACTTTGGTGCCCCCTCGACGTAAATACACCTGACCAACCCCCGGCAATCAGCTAAATCCCATCCATTTGCTGTAGAGGTCCCCAGATGTCGGAGGGCTTTCTACTCTAATAGCTTCTTTTGTTGAACGGCTAGCCTTTGGAATTCCCTCCCCGCTCACTGTTTCCCTAACTGTACCAACATGCTTAGAATTGAAAAAAAAAATGCTTCATTTATTTGTTCTCAGATTGAAAGATTTTGAAGAAAAAAAACCTTCATTTATTTGTTCTCAGATTCAAAGATTTTTAAGAAAAAAAAACCTTCATTTATTTGTTCTCAGATTCAAAGATTTTTAAGAAAAAAAAACCTTCATTTATTTGTTCTCAGATTGAAAGATTTTGAAAAAAAAAACCTTCATTTATTTGTTCTCAGATTCAAAGATTTTTAAGAAAAAAAAACCTTCATTTATTTGTTCTCAGATTCAAAGATTTTTAAGAAAAAAAAACCTTCATTTATTTGTTCTCAGATTCAAAGATTTTTAAGAAAAAAAAACCTTCATTTATTTGTTCTCAGATTCAAAGATTTTTAAGAAAAAAAAACCTTCATTTATTTGTTCTCAGATTCAAAGATTTGTAAGAAAAAAAAACCTTCATTTATTTGTTCTCTGATTGAAAACTTTTTGAAAAAAAAAACCTTCATTTATTTGTTCTCTGATTGAAAACGTTTTGAAAAAAAAAACCTTCATTTATTTGTTCTCAGATTGAAAAATTTTCTTGTCTTTTTTTTCCAGGATGAGCAGATGTGGTTTAATGTTGATGGAGAAGCATTCGAATCTTGCCCAGTTGAAATGACACTCTTGAAAAACAAACTCAACATTTTTTGGCGGCAGAATCCATCATATCTGATGCCATTGGCGGTAGAGACGAATGCTAGTTTATAAATATGTTAATAAAGTCAATAATAAAAGTCAGTTTGGTTTTATTTTATTATTTTGTTGTGGATACTAACCAAACTTCAGCTGCAAGTCTTTATTTACTTGCCTCCCCTTGAGGGGAAACGTAGACACTAGGTCGTTTTTAATGTGGGGAAAATCCAGCTCCCCCAAAAAGGGCACTTTGGATTGGAACAAAAATAAAAGTTTTACTAATCGATAACAGAAAAGATGAAGTGTAGTATCAGAATAACTGCAAATCGAGAGATGAAACGATGAATACAGCTGCACCGATCATCTTTTTAGGAAAAGCATTCAATGAAACGATGAAGTAGATGAAACGATGAATACAGCTGCACCGATCATCTTTTTAGGAAAAGCATTCAATATGAAACGATGAATACAGCTGCACCGATCATCTTTTTAGGAAAAGCATTCAATGAAACGATGAAGTAGATGAAACGATGAATACAGCTGCACCGATCATCTTTTTAGGAAAAGCATTTAATCTTATCGAACATGGATATTACATAAATCAAAAACATATGCAGCCACAAATGTTTCTTGACATAATCTACACATTTTTGCCTTCAAATTAAGAAAAGCTCAACTTCGAATTAGGAAAAGCTCAACTTCAAATTAGGAAAAGCTAAACTTCAAATTAAGAAAAGCTCAACTTCAAATTAAGAAAAGCACAACTTCAAATTAGGAAAAGCTAAACTTCAAATTAGGAAAAGCTAAACTTCAAATTAAGAAAAGCACAACTTCAAATTAGGAAAAGCTAAACTTCAAATTAGGAAAAGCTAAACTTCAAATTAGGAAAAGCTCAACTTCAAATTAGGAAAAGCTCAACTTCAAATTAGGAAAAGCTCAACTTCAAAGTATAATATATCGACTTTAGATAAAAAGAACTGAATTACCAATTAAAAATTTTATTACATAATTTTAACCTCAAATCAAAAAAGTTTAACATTGAATTAAAAAATGTATGCATGCACAATACTAACATTTTAATTTTAAATTCAGCTCTTATTAATTTTTAATTTAGCTTTTTAATTTGAGGTTGGCCTTTATTCATTTGAGGTTTGATTTTTCTTTTTCATTTGAAGCTCAGGCTTTTTTAATTTTAATTTCAACTTTTAAAATTTGAGGATAAAAAGCTGTAATTTTGCAGACTATAAACATCAAGACTTCAAGTACCCAACAGGTGAATCCTGACAATATACTAAATCACTTATTCTCCGACATTTTTATGGGCAGTTGATTAAATCCAGAATGAGAGACAATTTTATGTAGTAGTTGCATTTACTTGCCGTTGGCCAGGTGAAGAAATATTGCTAGTGTTAGGGGGTTGGGGTTAGGACTTAAAAAAAAAATGGGGGCTTGAGACTCAAGTGAACTATGGCAGTTCAAAATAAAATAACAGGAAAACTTATACATATACTTCCTACAGCCTCTCAGACATCCACTGGTCCATTTACTTCAAACGTTGGGCAATAAGCGTGTCTGCCTTAAATAGTGTCCACTTCACATCCGTGTCTGATTTAAATACTCTCTACTTCCTGTATATTCATTCAACGATCTCCCTCAATTATATAGGACATTCGGTGCTTATTTTTATTGAGACTCAAGTGAACTATGGCAGTTCAAAATAAAATAACAGGAAAACTTATACATATACTTCCTACAGCCTCTCAGACATCCACTGGTCCATTTACTTCCCACCCTGGGCAATAAGCGTGTCTGCCTTAAATAGTGTCCACTTCACATCCGTGTCTGGTTTAAATGCTCTCCACTTCCTGTATATTCATTCAACGATCTCCCTCAATTATATAGGACATTCGGTGCTTATTTTTATTGAGACTCGAGTGAACTATGGCAGTTCAAAATAAAATAACACGAAAACCTCTGTCTGAATACACTTACTTATCAGTGAAAAATATTAGTGTACACCAAAAATTACGGAAAATTATCGAGTAGAATTTTAATAAAATTAATTTACTATTCAAAGTCAACAAGCTCCAAATGACAAGACCGCGTGGCGTCTTCATATTAAAAGAAGGGAGATAATCTTCTCGGCCATGCTGGCTTGATGTGAATGTCATTCGGAGTTCGTGGACTACGAATGATAAATTAATTTTATTTTTTCTTAAAATTTTACTCGATAATTTTCCCTCATTTTTGGTGTGTATTTTTCACTGATAAGTATATCCATAAGTTTTCCTTTTATTTTATTTTAGACTGCTATATTTGATTTTAGTCTCAATAAAAATATGCACAAAAAATCATTTTCAAAATATTAGAAGTCAAATCCTATTTAAAGTTATACATTACTTTCACTTAATCCTATTACCACCTCCCATGATGTGGATTAGGGGTTGGATTTGTAGGGGCATAAACATTGTACCAGTTTAGGTTCTTAAGCAGACCAAACCCTTTACCCTGGAGAGACGGCAAAAACTGTCATTTACCACTTTCCATTCTGGAATCACTTAAAAGAAAAATAGAATTACACCAAAGCCCTTTGGGTCTAGCCCAATCTGCTCAAAGCCGAACTCTCGGAAACCTCCCCAAGTAGCAAAACGCCTCAAACAACTTTGACTCCTAAATATATTTACTTATGACCAACAATCCTCTGTATCTGGTCTTTTGTTTTAGTCACCGCCTCCCCCCCCCCCTGATCAGCGAAAACTGACTACTTCTGCGGTCGCCCTCTTAGCTGTCCACCCAGAAATTGACCACCAACTGTGAGGCACCATCCTGTCTCGAGAGTTCATAAAATTCTGGCGGCCCCTCATCGTCTTTTTACTCATCTCACTTCCAATAACTTTTGCTTTTCTGGTGAATCGTTTCTTCACATTCTCCGGAGTCTTGGCTCAGAGGAGGAGGGGGGGGGGCTGTCCATAGTATCAAACCATAACTAGTGTCCAATTTTACGCGACAAATTTATCCAATTTTACGCGATAAATTTATCCAATTTTACGCGATAAATTTTTCTGATTTTCCGCGATAAATTTGTCCGATTTTCCGCGATAAATTTGTCCTATTTTACGCGATAAATTTTTCCGATTTTACGCGATAAATTTTTTCCAATTTTACGCGATAAATTTTTTTCAATTTTATGCAGTAAATTTTTCCAATTTTACGCGATAAATTTTTCTAATTTTACGCGATAAATGTTTCTAATTTTACGCAATAAATTTTTTCAATTTTACGCGATAAATTTTTCCAATTTTACGTGCTCAAAAGAGAAGTTGGTCATGCTTACAATTCTTTTTAAAATTTGATTTTTTAAAAAATACGTTTTAGTTTTCCCTTATTTTATTTTTGTTTTCAATGAATATTCAATTAATAATGGCCGGTCTTCCTAATAGTGTTTCCTCCGAGTCGGGAATGACATATGTAGGTTGCGTTGTCCATCGCACTTCATTTCTTTGGATGGTTGCCTTTAGTTTCACCGTCACCTTTAGGAGGTTATGCCGTGGACCATGTAGCTTCTCCCTTGCTGCGGCTAGTGCCGGTAAATGCATTCTTCTATAAATGCGTTCTGGGATTGCGGTGACATCAGCTCCAGAGTCGATTTTGAATTTCACTCGCATGTTATTTATCTTGGGTCAAACGGTCGTACTTCAGTATCTCTGATGCTATGTACAGCAGAGGAGGATACAGTCACTATTTCAAGTGCTTCAATGGCCGGTCTTCCTAATAGTGGTTGTCATGTTTTGTACCCGGCCCGTCTTTCCATCAGGGACAGATTCATCCCTTCACCGCTTTTTCTTTTTGTTTGCGTCTCATTCTTGCTACTACATCTTTCTTTTTCTTCATTCCTTTTTTATTCTGCGTTCTCCCATGCGGATTTTAACTAGCTTTATTCTACTTTAATTCTTCATTTTCGATTTATTTATTCTAATAACAATTATCAGCCACTCTCGTCAGCGTGACTTGCTAGAGACTTGTTCTTTTGGCGTTTTTTTTTCAACCGTCGCCATTTTCCTGCAGTTCGTTAAACGAAACACGCTGGCGCTTCGCTCCGCAGATTCTTCCACCGCGCTAACATAACTTGGTATGTAAATTAATTCTCTCCTTTCCTTTCTAGCCAATTCTCTCTTTATTATTCCTGTCATGTTTTTATTAACAATGTCTCCCCGTCGTAACAATGTTACAATTCATTCCCGGCATTGCTCAGGTTTCCTACGATGGCGAGCCCATCTTCGCCTCGCTCCCTCTAATAGTTAAATTAAGTCATCTATCTTATTGTACTGATTTGCTTCATCTTTTTTCCTTTCGTTTATCTATGAATACTTGTTTCTTCTTCTTCGTCGTAGTGAGTTACCTTTTTGTTTATTTTTTATTTTCAGATTTTTTACCTGTTTCACATGGAATAAAGATTTTTTCTTAAATGGAATTCATTTGTTTTTCGTTGCTTCCTTTGTCTCCGTGTGATTCCGAGTAAACTGGCTGTCTAGGCAAGATGATAATAATAATTTATAGATGGCAGCACAGTGGTTCCTCCAAGTCGGGAATGACATATATATATATTGTGTTGTCCGTCGCCCCTCATTCCCTTGGATGGTTGCCTTTAGTTTCCTCGTCACCTCTAGGAGGTTATGCCGTGGACCATGTAGCTTCTCCCTTGTTGCGGCTAGTGCCGGTAAATGCATTCTTCTATAAATGTGTCCTAGGATTGCGGTGACATCAGCTCCAGAGTAGATTTTGAATTTCACTGGCGTGTTATTTATTGCCAGGTCAATTCTCCATGGTTTGCCGTGTCTAATTTCAGCTACCGTCAATAGACCCGGGGTGATGTTGTCGTCGCTGCTATAAGAGTAGTCCTTGTCGTAGTGTACATCGTAGACTTTCTTCGACCTGCAACACTGTGCGTAATGGTCGACTATTTTACAGTTGTGACATTCTTGTAGAGCGGCGTAGCATGTACGTCTCAGGTGGTTTTCTCTGTTGCCGCAATGGTGACATCCTGTTTCTGGCTCACGCTGTTGTCTATACCCTTTGATTTTTAGTTTTGTCGATTCCTAGAAAAACAAAAATTGATCTCTCATGCAACTTCTACAAAAAAAAAAAAAAAATAGACAACACACCAATGTTACCAAAGGCAATACAGATTACTTTTCTACTTACCTGGATAACTATTTTTTGTGTGCTTTAAAGTATTTTATTGCTTTTATTAATCTGATAAAAAATATAATGGATTTTTTTTACCTTAGTTTTCAAAATAGCAAACGACACTTACCGAAATTTGCCGAAGACCCTCTTTTTTTTCCTGTGAACTCAATTTTCAAGAAATAGTCAACAAATACCTGGGTGCTTATCCAGATGAAGGGAGGCATTCGAAAAAGAAAAATCAAACAAAAAAAAAACAAACAAAAAACTGAGGAATATCTGTTTGATGTACGTAACTGACACAGGCTAAATATATCATATACCAAAAATCACGTAAATTAATTAAGTAGTTTTTATTTTAGAAAAGAAAATTAAATTTTACCGATGAACGAATAACGTGGAAATACGACCGCCATTACGCCAGTTAGGGTTATCTCCCTTGAATAAGCCGTAATGAATCAGCACCAATACCTGTTCCGGACGCCTTAAAATTGACTTTTCTACCTAACTGAAAGGAGAAATATACAAAAAAATAAATAATTATTAAAGTTCGGAGACAATTACCAAACTAATGTCAGCCATATTTTTTTTCATTCGAGCTTAACATATTTGACCGTACTTTTTGATTGAAATACAAAACGCTTTAAAATACTTTAAAACACAAAACAAGTTATCCAGGTAGGTAAAAAAGTAATTATTATTGCCTTTGGTAACGTTTATTTGTTGACCCTTTGTTTTTTTTCTTCCCTTTTTTCTGGTAACTATTGTTGAAGATCGGCAGCACTTTTATACCCGCCGCACCCCGCCAAACCCCACCGCCAGGCATTTGGCTCATGTGACTCAATCGCGGTCATTAGAAAATAGAGAATCGTCTTCATTATTAAAAATAAGCATATCATTTTTATTTTATTCCCCCCTCCCCGAATACAATTTTTTTTTTCGGTTTATTTTTATTTTGTTACTTTTCAAAATGGAACCGCCACATACTTGTCTCACATCAACCTATCAATCGCACTCATTTAAAAATAGAGAATCGTCTTCATTATTAAAAATAAGCATATAATTGCCATTTTATTGCCCCCCCCCCCCCCCGAATACTTTTAAATGATTTCGTTTGAGTGACGTGAGCTAAATGTTTGGCGGCGGTGTGTGGCAGATCTATTTTGAAAAGTAACAAAATAAAAATAAACCGAAAAGAAAAATATTTTATTCGAGGGGGGGGGGGCGGGGCAATAAAACACTGAAAAATTACAATATATTTAAATCGAGAGCAGACTTAGAAATGTGCGGAAAATCCATCAACGTTAATTCTATTTGGAAAAGTAACAAAATAAAAATAAACCGAAAAAAAAAAATTGTATTCGGTGGATGGAGGGGCAATGAAATGAAAATTATATGCTTACTTTTAATAATGAAGACGATTCTCTATTTTTAAATGATTGCGATTGAGTCACGTGAGCCAAATACCTGACGGCGAGTATAAAAATTGCGGGTGCTTATGCTGATTAGCGGACTATTAAAAAAATTTATTTTTTTATAAAAACAATATTATATACTTATTCAGTGTTATCTTCTTACTCACTGTGCAAAAAAGTAGAAAAAATTATCCACTAGAACTTTAATTACAAGTATTTTTCCATTCTGCGTATCGTAACAGCGATTCGTTCACAGAGACGCCATGTTGATTTCGCAAGTTGATTATCTCCCCCTGCGAAATCTTCTTTCTTTAGAAACAAACTGAAGTCTCTGTAAACGAATCGCTGTTACGATACGCAGAATGGAAAAATACTTTTAATTAAAGTTCTAGTGGATAATTTTTTCTACTTTTTTGTACAGTGAGTAAGATTATAATGCTTAATAAGTATATATTATTTTTTTTTAATTTAAATAATTTTTTACTGTGGCCGCTCATCTGCATAAGCACCAAATTGCGTACTAAAAAAGAGAGTTGTCTGCCCCCTTACACCATTGGAACTCTTCTAAAATAAATTTCGGCTCGTGTACCGCATCTGCACAAGTGCCACCTGAAAATCGCCAAATTTTCTATAACTTACTGTTTTTAAGGTTTAATGTTATTTTATTTTTTTGCGATTTTTGATTGGGTGTATGGGTGATTAGTGTGATAGCATTGAATAAATTGGACCTAAGGTTCGATTATTTTGACTACGTAAGTTATTTAAGATAGATATGACCACGCTCACCCACTCTCCATTGTCGTATTTTGTTATATTTTATAGCGAATTCCTTTGGGTCTGGACTTACGCCGGTCTATTGGGGGTTGCTGGTCCTGTGCAGTTCTAGGAGGTGCACCCTCCCAGGCTTTGCCTCCCCTCTTTGGGGGAGGAGTAAGTTTATTGCTTACTGTCTGAGGCGCCCCTACCGGGGAATGCCGACGGGGCTGCCCAGACAATTTTTAAATGGCCAGAGTGCTCACCTCTCGAACGCTGGCTTATCTAATCCCACTTTCCCGACCTTGTGTCACATCTTACCTTGTGGGAGGTAGATAAATAAAAATAAAAAATAAAAAATAAAAAATATAAATATTGCTACAAAAATGATAGTATTATTCTCACATACGTAGCGGACTATTTCCACACAGGGTAATTTACACCGGTCTCCACCGGAAGTGCAAACGGATATTTATTCCATGTGGGTAAGTAACTCTTATATTTTCTTTTCGTTAAAAAAACTTTCGTTTAAGATTATATTTACGCGTTATAAAATGTCAACAATATTACGATCATTATTTAAAACGGGTTTGATTTGATTCTTTCAGGCCCTGTCCATTGTTTTTAAGAATGAAGCAACATTGTTGTGTATTTATTTAAATGTCGCGATGAAAGAAACACGTGGTGATTTTGGTTTCGTGTTTTTTTGGTCTTTAAACCAAAAGAACCTGATTATTTTCAATTAAACACGTCATCTTTTTCTTTTAAAGTTTGAATATATTAATGTATAAAAACAGGGTGCTTGTGCAGATCAGCGTACATATTAAAAAAAAAACGATGAAAATCGCAGTTCCAATTAAATTAACCGGAAAACTCTTTGAAATACTTATGTATCAAGCAAAAAAAGGTTTGTACACCAAAAATTAGCAAAATCTATCGAGTAGAATTGTAATAAAAAATAAAATTCTGTTATATCGTTTAATCGGGTTCGGCCATTGATTCGAGCGAAAAACACGAAATTCAGGGGGAGATAACCCAGTCTGTCATATCAACAAGTAATAAATCAATGGCAGTCATCAAGATACGATTAAACTGATTTTTATTTTTAATTAAAATTCTACTCGATCATTTTTCCTACTTTTTGGTGAGGATACTTATTTAAATCTGCTGTGTAAGTATATAATACTATTTTTTTTTTGTGGTATTGATAATTTCATACGGACGCTTCTCTGTACAAGCACCAAAAAAGTTGTTTTTTAATTGGTGGTTCTTGATATATGTACATTGTACAGATGATTTGGTTATCTTCATGATTCGTGACGGAATTCCCCCCCCCCCTCTCCATGTTAAGAATGTTTTTTCTAAATAATAACGTTATTATTTAGAAAAGCCATCCTAAACATGGGGAGGGGAGATTTTTCTAACTATTCTGTACTTTGACCTAACAATTTAATAAACAAAAAATACCGTAAAAATTTAATCAAAAAACCAACCAGCATCCGGAAGTTAAATTCAGTCACGAATCGTAAAGATAACGTACGATTTTTATGTTATGCAACATGGCGATTTTTTGTGTTTTCAATTTTAGCATGGTGTCGAGACACTAGTTTTAAATCGAACTAAAAAAACGCTTTAAAATAAGTTAAAACAAATAAACTTATCCAGGTTGGTAGAAGAGTAACTTATCTTGCCTTTGGTAACATTTATTTGTTCTCCCCCTTTTTCGTTCTGTTAGCTGTCGTTATAAATGCCCAACTTTTATTTTAGTGTTCCGTTTGGCTGTGAGCAAAGTGTAGTATCTGTTCTGATACTACATTTAATCTTTTCTCGGTTAGTGAAGGAAAAATCCTTCCAAACTGAGGTAATTTCAATTTTTGTCCTAATTCAGAGCCTCCCCCCTTATTTTTTTGTAGGGGGGAGGGAACTGGATTTTTCCCACATTAAAAACTGACCTTGTATCTAACTCTACCCATGTGGCGAGACAAGTAAACAGGAACTACTTCCATTTCATTCTTTATTATATTAAGGAGTCACGACTTACTAAGGCTAAAGGCCACTCGAGGATAAGGGTTAATGGGGATTGTCAGTTGGATAATGAACAATACTATGAGAGGATTGGACACGATTGGGTGGAAAGAGAGATGGAGGCACATGTTCGTCTTTTCTCACAGTCCGTTTTTCACAACTTTTTAATGACCAGTTTTTTTTTTTCTTTGTTCGGTGTACACTTACCTATCAGGCTGCTAGAGAATTCCGGGGTTTTTGGAAAAAAAATTCAAATATTTTACATTTTAGGTGCGGGGATCAGTTTCCAATGTTATTTCAACGTAGACTGATCCCCCACTTTTTGACCATCTCAATTTTTTTAAAAGTCTTTTTCGGTGTACAATTACCTATCATGTCAGTAGAGAATTCCGGAGTTTTTGGAAAGAAATTTCAGAAAATTTAGATTTTAAGACGGGGGATCAGTTTTCAATGTAAATTCAACGTAGACTGATCCCCCTCTTTTTGACCATCTCAAATTTTAAAAATTATTCTTCTGCTTACAATTACCTATCATGTCGCGAGAGAATTTCGGGGCTTTTGGAAAGAAATTTCAAAAAATTGAGATTTTAAGACCTAAAAAGTTGGGAAAAACGGACTGTGGGAAAAGACGAATAAGACTGATCCCCCGTCTTAAAATGTAAATTTTGTTAATTTTTTCCCCCAAAACTCCGGAATTCTCTCGCGACATGATAGGTTATTGTAAGCAGAAGAATAATTTTTAAAATTTGAGATGGTCAAAAAGAGGGGGATCAGTCTACGTTGAATTTACATTGAAAATTGATCCCCCGTCTTAAAATCTAAATTTTCGGAAATTTCTTTCCAAAAACTCCGGAATTCTCTACTGACATGATAGGTAATTGTACACCGAAAAAGACTTTTACAAAAATTGAGATGGTCAAAAAGTGGGGGATCAGTCTACGTTGAATTAACATTGGAAATGATCCCCGATCCTAAAATGTAAAATATTTGAATTTTTTTTCCAAAAACCCCGGAATTCTCTAGCAGCCTGATAGGTAAGTGTACACCGAAAAAAGAAAAAAAAACTGGTCATTAAAAAGTTGTGAAAAACGGACTGTGAGAAAAGACGAACATGTGCCGAGATGGACACCCAGACGATTTCAGTATTTACGAAGTCAGTTCCGAGTATTGAAGGAGAATCCAGAGTCAATCCCTGAAATGGCCGAAGCAGTTTACGATTTGAAAGCCGCAAAAGAAATGTAAAAAAAGGCAGACGACACAAGGCATGGTTAGGTTAGGGTTAAAAAAAAAAACAATGAAAAAACATTCTTAGCCTCTCAAAAATAAAGTTGAAAAATCTTCCTAAAAAAATAGAAAAGAAAATAAGGTGACTTTCAAACCGTAAACCGCTTCGGCCATTTCCAGGACTGACTCGGAATTCTCCGCCAATACTAGGAACTGACTCTGTAAGTATCTGAAATCCTCTGGGTGCCCATTCATCCCGAGTACCAAGGGCAAAATTTGATTATTTTAGAGGACGGCTCGACAAATATTTGTTGACATTGGACTTGAGGATGACCATGTTGTCGTCAACAGGGAAGCGGTACTGTAGTAATGTGTTCCACAGGTTCTTGGAAAGAAACTCTGTTCATGGAAGTTCTGCTTGTTTTTTTCTGTTCATGTTTGAATTACTATTTTTCGTTTTGGTTTAGGGGCACAAATAAACCATAATACTTGATGTTTGCTGTTACACAAAGATTAGTTTTTAGTTACAGTTTAAAAGCTTCCAAATCACTTTTGAATTTCGCATCCTCATCGAGTAAACAGATTTGATTCTATGTTTTTTACATTTTGATAATGGTGACACATTTCCACCTCTAACCTTTAAATGCTTTTTGTTTCAAATATGACATATTCCAACAAAATGCCTATTTAACATAATATTCAACGAAAAGTTGTCAGAATGTTACTTGTTTCACATCTGCAACGAGCATGTTGGCAAGTGTGAGTAGGTATTAGTATGATGTTGCATCAGCACATAACAGCTAAATAGGTAATAAGTATCTTCGATGTCAAACCAATATAAAAAATAAAGCATTTAAGGGTTAAGCATTCTAGACACTGATAGCATTAGAACATCTGAATTTATTTGGCAACTACAGCACACCATTGGTGGTAGTACAACTCTTTCAGCTGTCGTCGTTTTCAAGTCTTCGTTCAGGCATCGTTGCTTTCAAGGCCGGGTTCAGAGTGAGCCGGTGCAATAATACTTGCCTTTTATGCATCACGTACAAAACTATTGATAAATTACTAGCGCTGACCCCACAATATTATTGCGCCACCTTTGTTTAAACTGAAACATACTTATCTAAGTACTCTGGTTAATGTAGTTTCAAAATATATCTGGTTATGGGGGTCTATCTCCAAAACCCTTGTACCACCTTTAGTGAGACAGAACAGATACTACACTTTTATGCTAGTCCAAAGAAATGTATTTTAGTTTATTTCATGTTTGTCAGAACAGCGACACCAGATGAAATTTTTTTTAATTACTCTTTGGCGATTGGCAATCTCATCTTTTAAAAAGAGGTGGAGGGTTTGTTTCTATGTAGCTTATGTTGGGGGGGGGGTGGATAGGTTCTGTTCACTGCAATTTATTTGGCAAGTACAGCACACCATTGGTAGTAATCCGAGAAGATCCATCAGATCGATTGCAAAGAACACTGTGTGTCAAGGAATGATCGGAAATGTTGTCCACAAAAATTTAGTATTTTGCACAGGTGTGCCATCTCGTGTTATACACACCTGTAACAATATGTTTATAAATAATATTTTCAAATTAATCCATATACGCATGTATCTCATGTCAAACTTGCAATCATCAGCATGGAAAAAGACAATCCCTGCCGATCACACGGTTCGAACCTCAATATGAAAGTCATATTTGACTCGGTAGTCGGAGCGCGTACCGATGTGTCCACCATGCATTGCTGCAGAAATGAGAGGTAAAAGCCTAGTCTAGTATCCATGTTTTGTGAGCGTCAGAATTCATTCATAAACAGTCGTAGTGAGTGAGTGATTAAAACTAGCGCATGCGCGTAGGCAAGTAGCGCACAATAACATTGTTTTTATTTAACACTTTCCGTTTCTACGCCTGTTTTAAAAATGTCAGAAACGACAACCCCAAAAAAGTATTAGAAAAACACGTGTTTATTTTAATTAAAAACTAAACCGTTTTTTAACACTTTCCGTTTCTACGCCTGTTTTAAAAATGTCAGAAACGACAACCCCAAAAAAGTATTAGAAAAACACGTGTTTATTTTAATTAAAAACTAAACCGTTTTTTAACACTTTCCGTTTCTACGCCTGTTTTAAAAATGTCAGAAACGACAACCCCAAAAAAGTATTAGAAAAACACGTGTTTATTTTAATTAAAAACTAAACCGTTTTTTTAACACTTTCCGTTTCTACGCCTGTTTTAAAAATGTCAGAAACGACAACCCCAAAAAAGTATTAGAAAAACACGTGTTTATTTTAATTAAAAACTAAACCGTTTTTTAACACTTTCCGTTTCTACGCCTGTTTTAAAAATGTCAGAAACAACAACTCCAAAAAGTATTAGAAAAACACGTGTTTATTTTAATTAAAAACTAAACCGTTTTTTTAACACTTTGTTTTCTTGTGCTCGTTCTTCCCTTTTAGCGTGTTTGTTCTCATTTTCAGCGATAGTAAATTAATTTGAATTTGGTAACATTTATTTGCATCACATTTGTTTCTTCTCACCCCTTTTCGTTCTGTTCGCTAGTGTTAAAAATGCCCACTTTTTGTTTTATTTCCAACACCCTTGCCTACGCTCACTACGCGCATGCGCTAATTTTAATCACTCACTCACAATGATTGTTTATGAATGAACTCTGACCCATGTGCAGAGCTCACAAAATATGGATACTACACTAGGCTTTTACCAAACGAGAGAACAAATTAACATCTAAATGGCAAATGCAGCGGCCATATTAGCAAGCCGTCAAGAGAACTCAATAGACGGGGTCTAGAGTATTGCATTACGCTATAAATAACAGCTTGTTGTTACCTTACTTAAAGTGCTCAATCTAACGAGAGCTTTGAATAATTATTTATAATTAATATTTTCAAATTAACACATATACATGTGTGTCTCATGCCAAACCTGCAATCACCAGTATGGGAGGAGATAATCCATGCCAGTCATACGGTTCGAACCCCAATATGAAAGTCATATTTGACTCAGCATATTATATAATATAATTTTTTAAAGATTGAATTATTTTCAAATCGTATTCCAAATAAAAAGTACACACAATTCTATCCAAGTTGTTTACAGCTGTTTCAAGACAATGTTTATTTTCATTTATAAATACGAACATATAATATATACATTGCATATATATATATATATATATATATATATATAGTCTCGGAAGTTCTTTTAACCTTCAAAACTGGGAAAAAAAAAAAAAAAAAAAAATTTTGTTGAAAGATTTTAGTCTAGTAAGTCAATCAATCTACTGCAATCACTATTTTAGTTTACTTCCAAGAATATACTCTAATATAAATATATTTTTATATATGTTTTTATATATAAGGGATCGTCAGTTGTTTACCATGAAAACTGTTTCGGGATTTTATATATATATATATATGAAAAAGAAAAAAAAACAATTGTTTATATATTCATCAACGTTTCGTTTGTATTTCAGGACTTTCTCTAGATGATTGATTTGAAGAAATAATATACAAGTACAATATTTGGTGTGTTTTTAATGTTAAAAGAATTCTTATTTTTCTTCTTCAAACGAAACGTAGTCGCTAGAATTCAAAAGATGTGGTTCGAATCTGACGTGAAAAGAATGTTTTTGTTCTTTCTTTGAACGAACCATAGCCGTTAGAATTAAAAATGTGTGATGCGTTCGTGAAACTGAATAAGTTTCTTTTTTTTTTTTTATCGATGTTATGTGCTTATTAAAGGAGATAAATTGTAGGACCCTGTTATGTTGTTTAATTAATGTTTCTTAAGCTTTTTTTTTCGGACTAAGGAGGGGGGGGCCAAGAAATTCGGAAAGGGTGGTTCAAGTAGTGCTCTGAAGGCATAATCGACTCGCATATTTAATTCTAGCGAGTATGTTTCGTTTGAAGAAAAAAAAAGAAAAAAATTCTTTTCACGTAAGAAACGCACCAAATATAAGTCTTTCAAAGTTCTGTGAGCTCCGTCCAAAATGGTGTGTCACCGTCTCGACATCAGGTTCTCATTCAGTTTGTGTTTGCACCCGCCATCAAAACAGCAAATTGCTTGTTGACTGCTTTGTTTCAGCTGTCAAGACTCAGCTAAGGATGAAAGCTGAAGAATCCAGAGATGAGAGTGCTGCTAATGTACCAACTGAAATTCCCAACTTTGGATATCACTTACAAAGATTTGATGGCCTTGGTAGTTTGCGACACCAATAGTCTTGAATGTATGGTCCATCGTTGTCCTAAATGCCCAGGCTTCCCTGCACAGTGGGCTTAGAAGGGGGGGTCAAGCGGACATTAACCTGGATGTGCCCGTAATGGTAGTTGTTTTGCTATTACACATGTTTCTTATCATGTTAAGTATCAGGGGGCATTATGGGATGTTGTACAGAGTGATATACCACATAATTATACCCTTTTAGGAGTCTGAGGATCATCACTATGAATCAATCGTCACAATGAACCAACTTACAGAGGGAACTAATTTTGGCTGAATTTCAGATTATCGTAACTTTGAAGTATATAAATTGGACAAACAAACAAGACCATATGACTGTAAGAAGAAACCCATATTCCTTCTATAATACAACAAATACATGCCAAAATATCAGAGAAACAACAAGTAATGGTTTCAGATTAGGGTCCTGCTCTAGAGAAGTATATCAGAGATAAATCTACTGAATTGGAAATTAACGGTGAGATGTCATATAGTCAGTGAGAGAGTGTGGATAGGACAACGCTACGGACACAGATTGAAAGGATACCTGTCTTTGTAAGCTACATGAAGCTCCTTAAGATTGCATAATAGAAGCCGTTTCTGGACATGAACTTTGTTACCAATGCTCACAAAATCTTTCCCTCCAGGCATTAACCATGAAAATTCATCGTCCTCATAGAAAGCCAAGACAGAATTGATAACCTCTTTTGAGAGACCTCTCCCCTGCTTCTTCTGCGGCAATGAAAGAATACCTTGATCATTTTTCAGTCGCTTCACGTACTATATATTCAGAGACATTGAAATATTCAGACACTTTTTTTGGAGACCAACTTTCCGGACACAGATGGCTGATGTAGATGACTTCATAGAGATGTTGGTATACAGTGTTGATAATCTGACGACCTATTCCTTCACAGCAAAGAGCCAAGCTCAGTACCTAAAAAAGAGAAGAAATAACTGAGACCGAATGTATGATTCTCCTGGACTTTGCGGAAAATTATCACTATGTGGTGCAAGATAAGATCCAGGGATATCACTGGAACAAAGACCAGTGTACCATGCATCCAGTGGTAATTTATTACAAAGATAACAATGGGAAACTTCAACAGATCTCATTATGCATCATTTCAGATGACCTTGAGCATGACACCTGTTTTGTGCATGAACTGCAAAGAATGGTGATGTTGTACATCAAAGAGAAATTTCCCTGGATCAAGTGCGTAGAGTAGTTCAGCGATGGCTGCACTGGCCAATATAAAAACTTCAAAGCATTTCTTAACCTTTGCTATCACTCATCAGATTTTGGAATTGATGCAATTTGGGCATTTTTTGCAACTAGCCATGGCAAATCACCCTGTGATGGAATTGGTGGGGCTGTCAAACGCAAAGTTCTCCGTGCCAGCTTGCAAAGGCCAATAAAAGACCAAATACTCACCTTTTATGCTGTTGCAGACTTTTGCAGATCATTGATCACTGGTATCATGTGTCTGAAGATCAACAAAGAAGACATGGTTTCAGTTCGAGAGAAACTTCAAATGAGATATAAACTGGGAGATACTGTGTCTGGTACAAGGAGCTGCTGTCACTATTTCAAACCAACTTCTCAGTTTACTATTCAGGGCAAACAATTGAGTGCTGACACAACGATTTTTATCGACCATTCTTTCCTGGACATGCCTACGCCGCTAGATGAAACGACTAGATTACTTGCATTTTTGATAGATATTGGTGGTTAGCATTGATTGAGAGTGTCAACAGGGAAGAGAAAGATCTTACTTGCAAATTCCTGCATCCACATGGACCATCACATCAATTCCACTGGCAGTGCAATTTTAGTATAAGCTCCATGCAGATAATTATTTTCATGTAAAAGCATTATTTTGTACTTACTCAGTTATAGTTTCTCACTCACGGCACGAAAAAGAATTTAAAAATATCAAGCAGAACTTTAATTTAAAAAGTCAAAATCGTTTTCATGTAAAACTTAATAATTAAAACTTGCTGGTATTTTTTTTTTGTGCAATTTTAGTTATAGGGCGATGCAGTTAATTATTTTCATGTAAAAGCATTATTTTGTACTTACTCAGTCATAGTTTCTCTCTCACGGCATGAAAAAGAATTTAAAAATATCAAGCAGAACTTTAATTTAAAAAGTCAAAATCGTTTTCATGTAAAACTTAATAATTAAAACTTGCTGGTATTTTTTTTGGTGCAATTTTAGTTATAGGGCGATGCAGTTAATTATTTTCATGTAAAAGCATTATTTTGTACTTACTCAGTCATAGTTTCTCTCTCACGGCACGAAAAAGAATTTAAAAATATCAAGCAGAACTTTAATTAGAACGATTTTTCCATTTCCATAAGGGCGATATGAAACGTCGACTCGCTGACATTTTGGGAGTGACCGATTGATGGAATAGCTAACTAAGGGCAGATAAGTGTCGCTGACACCCAAAATGTCGGCTCACACCCAAAATGTCAGCGAATACAGGTTGTACATCGAAATGGAAAAATCGTTCTAATTAAAGTTCTGCTTGATATTTTTAAATTCTTTTTCGTGCCGTGAGAGAGAAACTATGACTGAGTAAGTACAAAATAATGCTTTTACATGAAAATAATTATCTGCATGGAGCTTATACTAAAATTGCACCCCACTGGCCAACTAATAGGGACCAAGGCTATATTCCACTGAGCAAGGTCGTTATGAGAGTGCAAACCCCAAGTATTTCCGTGAATGGTAGAACATATTTCATCACTGAGGAGGAGAAAAATAAGACTCAGAACTATTTTGACAGATCAAGTCGATAGTTTGGAGTTATTATAAATGTCTGTTTTATAGCTGTTTGACATATTTTCTTATGATAAACTAGATTACGCATCAAAGTCTTTTATTTTTGTACTATTTTTTGTCCATTTTGACTGTGAAGTAGGGGTCCATATCCTTTTATATGATGTAATTTGACATTCTATCATGAAAATGGGCTCTAATGGGTCGATCCACGTCCTTTTTCAGCTCTAGATATTGATCATAGATTAAGATTAGATTGTTGCCAAATTCACCAAAAAATCCTTAAATCTTTACAAAAATGCCAATTTTGAGACTTTAGTGAAATGTCAAATATGCCGAAAGGTTTTATTTTATTTTCGTAATTTCCAACCCAAAGTCACTTTAAAAATCCAAAGGAGAAGTCTGGCAAAGTACCACAGTTATGTTTTTTTTCTCAACAAAATATCGTCCCGAACAAGCTCTAAAAAAGTGCAGTAGCACCACCTAAAATGGTAAAAATAAGGTACTTCCTCTTATTTCCCATCTTTCTAACCATGATGTTTGGATTCCTTGTCCTCAAAACTTTGCCTGTGTGAATTTTTAGCTCCAAAGCTTTATTTTTTGCAACAAAAATGCAAATTTTGTAAAACGCTGGGGATCGAAAATTCTACGTCACGACATAGCAATTTTTGATTTCCAGGCCGAAACCGACTGTGAAAAAAAAAATGTTCCTCAAATCCAACTGGGCTGAAATTGCAGATTTCTGTTAGTTTTAACCCAAATTTTGTATGGTGTAAATATGAAAAAAATCCAAGAGGGGGGGGGGGTGTCGGGACTGGATGAAGTGGGCTGGAATAACTCATATATATTATATACAGTCATCAGTTATAATGTATAAAACATTTTGTAAAATGCGTTTTCATTTTTTCTTTTTGTTAATCCCAGGTGTGACAGAGAATCTATGAAACGATGTCCGATTTCCGTCTTCACCAAGTCCGTTTTTTTAACTATGTGCCACAAGGAATCACAAAACTTTGTTATAACGAAACCAATCGGAAACTGGCATTGTCACGGTAAGTTATTGACATTTCTGGTTAGGATGACACCCAAAACCCACACCCTAATTCTGAGTAGCCCCTTATGTCTACAGTGGCGGCCTGCCTTGTTTGGGGTGGAATATGATTAAAAATAAAAATTTAAAAAAAAAAGAAAACTTCTCACATCTGTCAGCATCCTATATTGCCACGTCTGGGCTGATGCACAAACTACTAGTTTCTCCCTCTTGGACAAGGTGCAAAAAAGAGTCTCTAACCTAAATAGTTCCGCACTGTCTACCAAGCTCCAGTCCCTGTCCCATCACCGCAGTGTTGCATCTGTGTGCTTCTTTTACAAGTACTTCCACGGAATGTGCTCCGATGAACTTACCGCACTTGTGCCTCTTCAGCGTAAACACCCCGACCAACCCAACGAGCAGAAAAATGTCACCCCCCCCTTCACTGTAGAGGTCCCCAGAGGCCGGAAAATTTTCGACTCTAATAGCTTCTTTTCTACAGATCGCTTGCCTTTGGAATTCCATACTTGCTCTTTGTTTCCCCGATTGTGCCAACCTGCAGAAATTTAAATATAATGTGAACAAACTGTAATGTTAAAAAGTATCTCGCTTTGGAATTCCCTACTTGCTCTTTGTTTCCCCGATGCACAACTCTTCACTTAGAATGCCCATTTTAAATTTGGCCCCTTACGTCTTGGATGAATAATATTAAAAAAAAAGAAAAGAAATTTATTACCATATACTAATATAGTAGCATTTACAATATTGGTTCATTTTTGGCGGGAATTTTTATTTTTCAGGTTGGATGGTTCAATAGAAATTCTTGGCAATTGGTACAAAGAAAAAGTGATTCCGGGTGATCCTGACCGATCAGTGGAAGCCTTAGCTTGGGTTGATAATCGTCTCTTCTCTGCTGGACTTTCTGGGGAAGTCTTTGAGTATGACCTTCTCAAGTTGGTACCAAAGGTAAGAATTTCTTTAATTTTCTTCTCATTTTTTCCCTCTTCTGTAATTAATTGATGCAAATGTCTTCTTATATTTGAAACTATTATATTTCAATTATGAATTAATTAATATAATCCTGAAAAAAAGAAAGAAAAAGAGCTTCGAAAAAGACCTCCGAACCAAGTCAGCTCAACTACCAAAGAGGAAAACCTTGCTATCCTCATCGCTAAGTGTTCTTTTGTGTGGCAATATCATGACTTTGGCCAAAGGGGTATCTCTTGGGACCGGCACCAATGTGGCAACATCGTTTGCTTTGGACGGCTGGGCGATCTTTGCCGGACTTTATGTGACGACGGGACGATGTGTGACAACATGTGCACGTATGTGCAATGTCTCATCTTGTTATGGCCAGTGAGCAATCATCGTTTGACGATAGTCACTGTCGTCTGCTTCTGGGACTGGCTAGCCGGCTGTTTGGTCGGGACCATCGTGCTGCAAATCAAACATGATGTAATAATGGAACAAACCATTTTACTTTTTATATAAAAATATGATTTATTATATTTTGAAAAGAAACATCTCAGAACGCGCGACAAATGCGTCTTCCTCGTTCGGATTTCAAACCAGTCTCTTTATTGTCAATCTCTCTACCAGAGAGAGAAGGGGGGAAGTGAGAGAGAAGGAGAGAGAGGGAATACAGCTGTCATCAGTGTTTCACCAAATCTCGGTGACAGGTTTTCTTTGACCTCTTGAACCTGTCTGGTGTCTCCAGCATTGTTGATATTTTAGCTGAGATCGGATTACACCGAATACCCCGATCAGTGAGCTGACATTTTTAGTCCAGCGAATTCACTTTATTTGCAACTCAAGTCTGGTGCAAGGGTTACGAATATCACGGGAAGCACTTAGCTCCCCAACAGATTACGCATTGTCCATGACGTCATATCCCAATACGTAGCCCATTTTCTGCTTATGCGGAAATCTGAAGCACATTGTGTCAACGCTGGCGTACTTCAAGGATCCATTCTGCGCCCAACCGTCTTCCTGATATTCGTCAATGATCTCGCAACTCACATTCGTCGATGTCTATGCAGATGACATAACCAAAAAAAGTGGCTGGTTACTTTTAATACGTCTAAAACCAAGCTCCTCTCCTTTCACCACCAGCGCTCGGATCCTCACTTTATTCCAGTTGAAATGCATAGATCTCCCCTTCAGAGGCCCCCCGTTTTGATAAGCTTCAAGGACTGACATTCACTCCAGACCTGAAATGGAAGACTTACATCAAATCTGTTGCTAAGACCGCTGGAAAAATGTTTGGATCATTCTATCGCTCCAGAAAGTATCTCACTCCTAATGCAATCCTCTAACCTGTATAAGGGTCGAATACATCCTAAGATGGTGAGGTACTGTTGACACATCTGGGGAGGTGCTGCCCAGAACACATTTTTCTGCCTTGACAGAGTACAAAACAAACATCGAATACTACTACTACTACTGAAGCAGATAGTACTATTCTTTTACTACTACTGCTACTACTAATAATACTAATGTTGCTACTACTACTGAAGCAGATAGTACTTCTACTACTGCTACTACTAATAATGTTGCTACTACTACTACTACTACTACTAAGGTTGCTACTACTACTGAAGCAGATAGTGCTTTTACTACTGATGCTGCTGCTATTACTACTACTTCTTTTACTACTACTGCTGCTTCTATTACTGCTACTACTACTACTACTAAGCTGCAATTTTAAGGAAAATCATTCAGTGTGGAAACCAACCCACATAGCCAGATAACACACGTAAGTTTAAACGTAACACGAATTCAAGAGAACTGAAACTGTCAAAAATTCAATAATCTATAAGAGGCAGATACTGTCTTAGATGGGGAGGTACTGTTGCCACATCTGGGGAGGTGCCGCTCAGAACACTCTCTCCTGCCATGACAGAGTACAAAATCGACTTCGGAATCTAGTAAGGAAGGTCATCTTCTTTTCCCTACAGCCTCTTTCTCACAGAACAGACATTGCTAGTCTTTCTCTACTCTATCGTTATTTTCATGGTAGGTACTCGACTGAGCTGTAATCTCTGGCTGTCCCCAGTAAAACATTCGTAGCAAGAACTCATCTAGCTACAACCACTGTAAATAATTTTCCTTTCTTCCTCTGTGTACCTAAAACTAAACAAAACTTCCATGAACAGAGTTTCTTTCCAAGAACTGTCCATCCGTGGAACACAATACCACGGGGCTGCTTCCCAGTTGATTACAGTATGGTTGTTTTCAAGTCTAATGTTAACAAATTCTGGTTGAGCCATCCCATTAAGTGATCAATTTCAGCCTAGATCCAACCAGGGTGTGCAATCCTCAAAGTAGTTGTCTAACCATTCACCTGGCACAAACCATTATCTCTTGTCCTTGAGTAGCCTTTTGGCCTTGATGAGCAGTGACTTGTTAGTAAAAACCAAAAAATAATGTTTTTAACTGTTATATTTATATTGTGAATTAATTAATATAATCATGAAAAAAAAAATAGAGCTTCTAAAAAGACTTCCGAACCAAGTCAGCTCAACTGCCAAAGAGGAAGATCTTGCTATCCTCATCCCTATGTGTACTTTCGGACTTCCTGTCCAATACGTAGCCCTAGTTCTAATCTTCTTATAGAATTTTCCACTTCTCTGCTTAATTTAAACTTATGTGGAAAATACTGTTTTTAACATTATTTTAATACAACCTCTGCCAATCTTGCTACAATGCGATGTTCGTTCAAATGTTAAATTACACGTTTATAACACGTTGTAATATCGAATCTGGCGTTGTAGAACAGTTCGCCAGTTGATCCCACGAACGGGACGATGTGTCGTTTCTATTCGAGAATCCCAACTAAGGGGGAAAACTATTTGTACTAACCGTGCGTCGTCGTTGTCGCCTGCAGCTTGTGTCGGGCTGCTATCTGTCTTCTTTCGGTCACATTGTCCGTGGTCACAATCTCCATCGTCTACTGTCCCTGGCTGTTTCATCGCAAGCTGAAATCAAATCTTTTACACACAATAATTTATAACAAGCCTTTGAGCCATTTATTTTTTATTAGCTTGTCGATACTGGTGCAGTTACGTCGTAGTAGAGAGAGAAGCTTACGCTAGTTAATTTCCTAATTACTTATGCAGGAAGAGGGGGACATCGTCTGGCTCTCATTTTTGGGGATCCGTGTTTCTCTCTAATGTAATCGCTACATGGCTAAAGCGTGTTGACTCGTCGGCTTCCAAGTCCAAACTGACAATCTCACTGCCGTTTTCCTACCGGGAAAACTGTGACGTCACGAAATCTCATGATCAACGCACATGTGCGACCTAACCCCCCGACCCCGAGGTCTCGTCAATTGTCCCCGCGAATCGTGAGAACACATCGCACCAACATTGCACGAGATGACCCTGTTACAAATGGCGCAAGTTAAGCGATCTCACTGTACGTCCCATTATATAACACAAAAAGTTTGAAACCCTAACCTAACCCTAAACCTAACCCTAACCCAGAAGGAACACTTTTAGTTATAAAGTAACCGATCATCCTAAGTAGTTACTTCAGCAAATCAAACCAGTCGGTTAATGCTATTAAGTTAGAATAACCAACTGTTAAATGATCGGTTATTTTATAACTGCAATCATTCTTTCTGGACGAGCCTTAGAATTGCTGGAACGACCCTCGGAGAAAGGATTTATTATTTTCATTTTTCGTCGTCTTGTCTCATGCTTAAGATTAGGCGTTTTGCGAATGACTTCTTTCTTGTCTGCTGCTATTTCGCTTGTGCCGCCCGCCTGGTCCTGGTGGGCGGCAATGTGGCTTCTAACTTTTCCTGTTTGTTGAAAATGATTTGCTTAGAGATTCTTAGTAAATTTAAGCTGTCATATACAGCTTGGATAGATATGGGTGCATCCCCCCTCCCCCCTGTAGGGACGTCCATACAGACGCAACTCTTAATTAAGGAAAGTGGATATCCGTTTAGTTAAGATGAATTAAGAATATTTCAAGTTGGAATTATCGATTCCATGAACATATTTCAGCTTCCTGTCCTAAGGAAAGGGTCAACAGAGAATAGCTTCAACACTCTCTAAGAAAAAAGAAAAGTGGATAGTAACATATCTCTCACCCCCAACATTTAAAAATTTTTATAATAAAAAAAAAAAAATTGTTTTAATAAATTAAAAAGTAAGGCATTGTCACTTCCGATGCTATTTTTTATTTCTTTGTTTTTATTTTTTGTAATTTAATGTTATTTTATGTTGATTTTTTTTTTTTTTCTCCTCCTTAGGCCAAAGCCCATTGCAATGCCGGTTCAATTTGGTGTATGGTGAAGAATTCCTCGTGTACACGTCTAGCGGTAAGAAATGTTTAAAGTTTTGCCTTCAATGTTTAAGGCAGAGAACAATTTTGTTTTCTTAAATTCTGGACAAGCAGACAACAAAACAGAAATCATTTGTTCCATTTATATAATGTGATATTATAGAATGTACCCCCCCCCCCCCCCCCCCCCCAGACACACACAACAGATGCTGCGTGTGGCCAGGTAGATAGTTTCATTTCGGACGGACAGGACGATCAGACATGAGGTCATGAAAATCCCTTTTTATTAATGAACCTAGGAATAATAATAATAACACATAAAAAGGACGAGTCCCTTGAACTCCACAGACAAGCGACGCTATTACAGTTAACTGTTAACAGTCTGGGTAGTCAAGACAGGGAACTCGGAAATATGTAGAAAAAGCAGAAGTCTTTCAGTTCCGGTCGGGGAAGTAGAGATAAGAAACAAATGAGGTACTTGTGCAGTTTACGGACTGTGCTATTTTTTAGATAGGATTTTCAAGTTACATTCAATTTTATGGTACCTTTTGTTTATTAAATTGTATGGTGAAAGTACAGAATAGTTAACAAAGCCCCACTCCCAATGTTAAGAATGACTTTCTAAATAATAACGTTATTATTTAAGCATGGTCTGTAAACTGCAGAAGTACTAAAATTAAAGTTTTTTTTGGGGGGAGGGGTAGTTGGACTGAAGAGGGAGAGACGACAGTTCAATTGAACAGGGTTATGTAGTCTTAGCTGAGATTCAGAAGACGACAGATGGGAGAATTAGCTTGGCACTAGCGACAAGACCTTAAATACACACACACACACCCATGTTCAACAAGTCACTTGTATACAATGCTTGTATCTGTGTTGTCATTATTATGTATGTAAACTTTTGATGCGAACTATGACTTGATGCTGCAGCGACAGACAACACTAGAATCTTGATACAGTCTGGAAGAAGAAGAAGAAGAAGATGACGACGACAGATGAGAGAATTAGCTTGGCACTAGCGACAAGAAGATAAACACATGCACACACACACATCCGTGTCCAACAAGTCGTTTGTATACGATGCCTGTATCTGTGTTGTTATCTTGATTATGTATGTAAACTTTTGTTGTGAACTATGGCTTTGTCTTCTGATGGACGACAACACGAGAATCTTGAGACTGCTAATAATTAGATGAAGAAGAAGACAAACCACAACACCTTTTTATCTGGGATTAGACAAGGCGCAGCCATAGTTGTGCAATACCACCACATCATAGACCATTTAATAAAACTATTCCCAAAATTTTATTGAGAAATTTCAATTGCCAAAATGAGATATTATTAAGCAAAGACACAAACAAAAAAGGTCAAATTATAGAAAACCTCATGGTCAAAATCAACCCTTGCCTCTACAATAATTATACAAATGCAGATTTGCGTCTGGTGACTGGATCGTATTCAGTCATATATCTGACTCCATGTGATCCAATCATATATGGATTATGCATGGAAAATTCATAATAAAAGATTTGCGAGCAACATGTTTCCAATCGTCTTGGAAAATACAGGTCCCCAACTCGAGGAAAAAATATGGTTAAACCTAAAAAAGGCTAATTCCTAAACCAATGTCACTCTAAATTTACACTAGAATTGAATAGTAATTTTTTTTTTTTAAACATATTTCACCCCCAAACCAGGCAGGCCGCCACTGTAAACGTAAGGAATGAACTAGAATTATATCATGTTAAATTAAGAGCTCTAGTTATATTATACACAATTGAGCTACTATATAAACCTTTGTGCAAACTTAGAAATTTATATAAAATATATATACACATACACACATTTTTTAAAAAGATATTTCACCCCAAACAAGGCAGGCCGCCACTGTAGACGTAAGGGGCTACTGAGAATTAGGGGGTAGGTTTAGGATGTCATCCCAAGTTGGGAGCTGTGTAGTGAGATGTCTGTTTACATTAGTTTTAAACCTCGGAGTTGTCAGAAAATTTATTATAAAATTGATTATATGAAAAACTATTTTTTTTTTTATTTGATCTCACCCGCTCAGGTCGGAACCGATGGAGGTGCTGTTGTGTTATTCAATGTTGAAAATAATGACTTGCAATATTTGAAGGCGTTCAGTAAACAAGAAGGTTTGTATTTATTTTTTTAATTTAATTTTATCTGTTTGCAAAGTTTATAAGAAATTATTCAATAATCATCATCATCATCATCATCATCATCATCATCATCATCATTTTGATGTTAGAACACACTTTGGCGTTAGTTCTTCTTTGATTTTGAGTTTCCATGTCTGTGAACTGGTTGTAAAACAAGATTTCTAAAGATATAAAAGGTGGATGCGGATGGAGATAGAAGAGAATAAAATCAAAGACTAATAATAAAAATGATTCTCGCTTATTAATATTATTGAAACCATTTGGCGGTTCGGTTGTTAGATTTTCATTCCACTGACAAGACACAAGTACACTTCTTTGAGACTAGGTGAAAGACTGAAAATTTGCCAACATAAAAAAGTAAGTATATTATCATCATCAACCGGTTTATTTGTTGAATCAGGCTACAATTAATCCTCTGATGAGGGTGGGGCCTGATTGTCTAGTCGTATTTCGACTAGACATAGTTTTTAAGGCAGTTTTATGGCTGGATGCCTATCCTTCACCAACTTGAACACTTTTGGCAGTCCAAGACCTCCACCGTTCCCATCTAACGAGAGCTGATGTGGTTTCCACTTGAGCATGCACCAATGTCACATATTGCCTGTGAGTTGCCGCATACGCTACTGTCACCCAAGTTGTGATAGGCCATCCAAAGATAGCATTTACCACATGCCCTGTGGCCAGGGATAGGATTGGTGAGTGTTGAGACGTGTCCACATACCAGTGGGTCCTGCACACTACACCTCTTGGGTTCCAATCTACTCCGAGGTCACTAGCCAATTAGCCTGGCGCTGCAAATAGCCAAGCATCTATGGTGTATCACGGGGAGGTTTGACCAGAGTCTTGTCGGTGGAGAGGATATATAAGATGTGGGTTGCACGTTGGCCATGGCGGCACAAAGTGACTTTCTTCATGAAACTATGTTGGTTTCGATGGGCCATTTCATGAAACTATGTTGGTTTCGATGTGCCATTTCATGAAACTATGTTGGTTTCGATGGGCCATTTCATGAAACTATGTTGGTTTCGATGGGCCATTTCATGAAACTATGTTGGTTTCGATGGGCCATTTCATGAAACTATGTTGGTTTCGATGGGCCATTTCATGAAACTATGTTGGTTTCGATGTGCCATTTCATGAAACTATGTTGGTTTCGATGGGCCATTTCATGAAACTATGTTGGTTTCGATGGGCCATTTCATGAAACTATGTTGGTTTTGATGGGCCATTTCATGAAACTATGTTGGTTTCGATGGGCCATTTCATGAAACTATGTTGGTTTCGATGTGCCATTTCATGAAACTATGTTGGTTTCGATGTGCCATTTCATGAAACTATGTTGGTTTCGATGTGCCATTTCATGAAACTATGTTGGTTTCGATGTGCCATTTCATGAAACTATGTTGGTTTCGATGTGCCATTTCATGAAACTATGTTGGTTTCGATGTGCCATTTCATGAAACTATGTTGGTTTCGATGTGCCATTTCATGAAACTATGTTGGTTTCGATGTGCCATTTCATGAAACTATGTTGGTTTTGATGTGCCATTTCATGAAACTATGTTGGTTTTGATGTGCCATTTCATGAAACTATGTTGGTTTTGATGTGCCATTTCATGAAACTATGTTGGTTTCGATGTGCCATTTCATGAAACTATGTTGGTTTTGATGTGCCATTTCATGAAACTATGTTGGTTTCGATGTGCCATTTCATGAAACTATGTTGGTTTCGATGTGCCATTTCATGAAACTATGTTGGTTTTGATGTGCCATTTCATGAAACTATGTTGGTTTCGATGTGCCATTTCATGAAACTATGTTGGTTTCGATGTGCCATTTCATGAAACTATGTTGGTTTCGATGTGCCATTTCATGAAACTATGTTGGTTTCGATGGGCCATTTCATGAAACTATGTTGGTTTCGATGGGCCATTTCATGAAACTATGTTGCTTTCGATGGGCCATTTCATGAAACTATGTTGCTTTCGATGGGCCATTTCATGAAACTATGTTGGTTTCGATGTGCCATTTCATGAAACTATGTTGGTTTTGATGTGCCATTTCATGAAACTATGTTGGTTTCGATGTGCCATTTCTTGAAACTATGTTGGTTTCGATGTGCCATTTCATGAAACTATGTTGGTTTCGATGGGCCATTTCATGAAACTATGTTGGTTTCGATGTGCCATTTCATGAAACTATGTTGGTTTCGATGGGCCATTTCATGAAACTATGTTGGTTTCGATGGGCCATTTCATGAAACTATGTTGGTTTTGATGTGCCATTTCATGAAACTATGTTGGTTTCGATGGGCCATTTCATGAAACTATGTTGGTTTCGATGTGCCATTTCATGAAACTATGTTGGTTTCGATGGGCCATTTCATGAAACTATGTTGGTTTCGATGGGCCATTTCATGAAACTATGTTGGTTTTGATGGGCCATTTCATGAAACTATGTTGGTTTCGATGGGCCATTTCATGAAACTATGTTGGTTTCGATGTGCCATTTCATGAAACTATGTTGGTTTCGATGTGCCATTTCATGAAACTATGTTGGTTTCGATGTGCCATTTCATGAAACTATGTTGGTTTCGATGTGCCATTTCATGAAACTATGTTGGTTTCGATGTGCCATTTCATGAAACTATGTTGGTTTCGATGTGCCATTTCATGAAACTATGTTGGTTTCGATGTGCCATTTCATGAAACTATGTTGGTTTCGATGTGCCATTTTATGAAACTATGTTGGTTTTGATGTGCCATTTCATGAAACTATGTTGGTTTTGATGTGCCATTTCATGAAACTATGTTGGTTTTGATGTGCCATTTCATGAAACTATGTTGGTTTCGATGTGCCATTTCATGAAACTATGTTGGTTTTGATGTGCCATTTCATGAAACTATGTTGGTTTCGATGTGCCATTTCATGAAACTATGTTGGTTTCGATGTGCCATTTCATGAAACTATGTTGGTTTTGATGTGCCATTTCATGAAACTATGTTGGTTTTGATGTGCCATTTCATGAAACTATGTTGGTTTCGATGTGCCATTTCATGAAACTATGTTGGTTTCGATGTGCCATTTCATGAAACTATGTTGGTTTCGATGGGCCATTTCATGAAACTATGTTGGTTTCGATGGGCCATTTCATGAAACTATGTTGCTTTCGATGGGCCATTTCATGAAACTATGTTGCTTTCGATGGGCCATTTCATGAAACTATGTTGGTTTCGATGTGCCATTTCATGAAACTATGTTGGTTTTGATGTGCCATTTCATGAAACTATGTTGGTTTCGATGTGCCATTTCATGAAACTATGTTGGTTTCGATGTGCCATTTCATGAAACTATGTTGGTTTCGATGTGCCATTTCATGAAACTATGTTGGTTTCGATGTGCCATTTCATGAAACTATGTTGGTTTCGATGGGCCATTTCATGAAACTATGTTGGTTTCGATGTGCCATTTCATGAAACTATGTTGGTTTTGATGTGCCATTTCATGAAACTATGTTGGTTTCGATGTGCCATTTCTTGAAACTATGTTGGTTTCGATGTGCCATTTCTTGAAACTATGTTGGTTTCGATGCGCCATTTCTTGAAACTATGTTTGTTTTGATGTGCCATTTCATGAAACTATGTTGGTTTCGATGTGCCATTTCATGAAACTATGTTGGTTTCGATGTGCCATTTCATGAAACTATGTTGGTTTCGATGTGCCATTTCATGAAACTATGTTGGTTTCGATGTGCCATTTCTTGAAACTATGTTGGTTTCGATGTGCCATTTCTTGAAACTATGTTGGTTTCGATGTGCAATTTCTTGAAACTATGTTGGTTTCGATGTGCCATTTCTTGAAACTATGTTGGTTTCGATGTGCCATTTCTTGAAACTATGTTGGTTTCGATGTGCCATTTCTTGAAACTATGTTGGTTTCGATGTGCCATTTCTTGAAACTATGTTGGTTTCGATGTGCCATTTCTTGAAACTATGTTGGTTTCGATGTGCCATTTCTTGAAACTATGTTGGTTTCGATGTGCCATTTCTTGAAACTATGTTGGTTTCGATGTGCCATTTCTTGAAACTATGTTGGTTTCGATGTGCCATTTCTTGAAACTATGTTGGTTTCGATGTGCCATTTCTTGAAACTATGTTGGTTTCGATGTGCCATTTCTTGAAACTATGTTGGTTTCGATGGGCCATTTCTTGAAACTATGTTGGTTTCGATGGGCCATTTCTTGAAACTATGTTGGTTTCGATGGGCCATTTCTTGAAACTATGTTGGTTTCGATGGGCCATTTCATGAAACTATGTTGGTTTCGATGGGCCATTTCATGAAACTATGTTTGTTTCGATGTGCCATTTCATGAAACTATGTTGGTTTCGATGTGCCATTTCATGAAACTATGTTGGTTTCGATGTGCCATTTCATGAAACTATGTTGGTTTCGATGTGCCATTTCATGAAACTATGTTGGTTTCGATGTGCCATTTCATGAAACTATGTTGGTTTCGATGTGCCATTTCATGAAACTATGTTGGTTTCGATGTGCCATTTCTTGAAACTATGTTGGTTTCGATGTGCCATTTCTTGAAACTATGTTGGTTTCGATGTGCCATTTCTTGAAACTATGTTGGTTCTGATGTGCCATTTCTTGAAACTATGTTGGTTTCGATGTGCCATTTCTTGAAACTATGTTGGTTTCGATGTGCCATTTCTTGAAACTATGTTGGTTTCGATGTGCCATTTCTTGAAACTATGTTGGTTTCGATGTGCCATTTCTTGAAACTATGTTGGTTTCGATGTGCCATTACATGAAACTATGTTGGTTTCGATGTGCCATTACATGAAACTATGTTGGTTTCGATGTGCCATTTCATGAAACTATGTTGGTTTCGATGTGCCATTTCATGAAACTATGTTGGTTTCGATGTGCCATTTCATGAAACTATGTTGGTTTCGATGTGCCATTTCATGAAACTATGTTGGTTTCGATGTGCCATTTCATGAAACTATGTTGGTTTCGATGTGCCATTTCATGAAACTATGTTGGTTTCGATGTGCCATTTCATGAAACTATGTTGGTTTCGATGTGCCATTTCATGAAACTATGTTGGTTTCGATGTGCCATTTCATGAAACTATGTTGGTTTCGATGTGCCATTTCATGAAACTATGTTGGTTTCGATGTGCTATTTCATGAAACTATGTTGGTTTTGATGTGCCATTTCTTGAAGTCATCTTTGACTGAGTCATTCCAAGTCTTTCTAAGTCTGCTTTTTCCTCGCTCACTCTCAATTATAATGTTTGTACATCTGTTTATCCTACCAGAGCTTCAGTTAACATGTTCATATCACCGTAGGTGATTGCAACACAGAGCTGACTCCAGTCTAGACCCCTTCGTGTAGGTTAGGGTTAGGGTTTGTATATATTTGTGTAGGTTAGGGTTAGGAGTTACATATATTTGTGTAGGTTTGGGTTAGAGGTTACGTATGTTCGTGTAGGTTATATTCAGCGAACCCCCCCCCGCCCTTCCCACATACAGTTCATTCAAACCTTTAAACCCAGCATAGCAACTACCCCACTCCTACCTCTTAACTTACAACCCTTCCTAATCTAAACTCATGACCTGAGACTTTGAAAATATGTTATAAATAGATTAACCTTTCAATCTTTTAACTTTTCACCTTAGCTTACAAACGTTTTTTTTTGTTTTCAATTGTTTTAAAGTTGACCATGTGACCTCCCGGTTTTGAATTTGGCTTTTCTTTTCCCCTTTTCATTCTTTCCTTATATGAACATCTGAGTGAAAGATCACCCTTTTTTTCTCCACCTGATGAGATCTTAGTATCTAATAACTATTGATCGATAACATCGACATACCAATGTAGCTGCTTTTTGTACATGTCTGTATGAATAAAAATAATTATATAAATAGCTCTATTTACTATTGAGCACTTTTTTATAAGCCTGATTGAAATTCTGTGGATTTTTATCCTGTGGATGTCTACTTTACCTGGATTACTATATATATATATATATATATATATATATATATATATATACATACACTAGTTTTATCTACCCGGCATTGCCTGGGATGAACTGAAGTATTTTTAGTTTGCACATTTTCAACTTAAGGTAGACAACTGTTATATCCTTTAAGTTAAAATGAGTTATCCTCTTTTTCTGATTTGATTTTTTTTGAGATAATTTAAAAATGTTCCATATTAATAGTTGTCCGAGCCGGAATAAATAATTTTTGGAATAAATTGTAGCTAAGCATGTTATTATATTGCCAATAACATAATATAACAATAATAAATGAGAATTGGCTAGTCACAAGCAGAATTTAATTTTTCAGCTTAAATGCTATTTGGGTGCAACTAAAAATCCGACAAGATAACTTTATATGTTAGTATATATTGTGTTTCAAAGTTGAAATTGGAGTCGATTTTATTTACTTGATGTGGGTGTCACCTTTCTTACGTTAGATGGCTGTGGTTAAGCTGATGGCTGTTGCCGACATAACGGTTGTCACTGACATTATAGTCCTAACCGATGTCATATTCACCCGATAAAATCGAGATGCACGCAGTCGCTTCTATTATATTTATCTTGACTTTTTCTTTCCTTCTTTTTCTTTGATTAGGTCGAATCCTTTGCCTCGACTGGCATGTGTCCGAAGACGTGATTGTTACGGGTGGCATCGATAACATTCGGGTGTGGAGTGTAAACTCTGGCATTGCGATCGAACGATTCACATTGAAAAGGGAGAAAACGCGGCAGTGCATCGTCTGGTGCATCAAGATATTGGCGTGAGTTGAACAATGCAATTTATATTACAGCTTTTCTCTCCATAATTTCCTTTTAAAATCTCCTTTATGCGAATACATCATAAAAGGTTTAGGCGATCTGTAAATATAAGTGTATTTTGGAATGACACGATTCTTAGACAAACATAATTTCTTAAGCAAAATGAGAAATTTATTAATAGATCTGAACTTGTCTGTTCTTTTGATTGTCATTCCGATGACGGATGATCTGTTTTTTCTCTTGTCGACCGTAGAATTGTTTTAATGTAATTAAAAAATAAAATTCTAGTAACTCTTACGATGCATTTAAAAATTTGTCATTAAAAATTTTTTTTTATTTTCCTATTTATTTAAAAAAATAATTCTCTCTCTCTTTCCCTCATTCCTTTCCCCTTTTTAGTTTCCTTCTCCGCCTTCTCTGGTCTCCTCCCCTTTTCCTCTTTTGTTTCCTCCCCTTTCCTATCTGGTCTCTTCTCTGGTTTCTCCCCTTTTCCTCCCTGGTCTCCTCCCCTTTTCCTCTCTGGTCTCCTCCCCTTTTCCTCTCTGGTCTCCTCCCCTTTTCCTCTCTGGTCTCCTCCCCTTTTCCTCTCTGGTCTCCTCCCCTTTTCCTCTCTGGTCTCCTCTCCTTTTCCTCTCTGGTCTCCTCCCCTTTTCCTCTCTGGCCTCCTCCCCTTTTCCTCTCTGGCCTCCCCCCATCCTTTCCTCTCTGGTCTCCTCCCCTTTTCCTCTCTGGTCTCCTCTCCAAGTTCCTTCCAATTAAGGCTAAAATAATAATTCCTGTGAAATGAATCGCATTCCATGAGTATTTTGATTCAGCATTTAATAACCTAAAAGGTTTGATATGTCGTAAAAATGAACAAACTATACCTTTCTGTCAGACCAGGTATATTTTAAAAAAAAAATGACAAAATGCAATATTAGTCTTTCTGTTCACTATATCTCTCTCTTCCTCTCTCTCTCTTCCTATCTATCTCTCTCCCTCTCTCTTTCTTTTCCTCTCTCTCTTCCTCTTCCCTCTCTCTTCCTTTTCCTCTCTCTCTTCCTCTTCCTTCTTTGTTCCTCTCTCTCTGTTCCCTTCTCTCTCTCTGTTCCCTTCTCTCTCTCTGTTTCCCTGTTCCCCTCTCTCTCTCTTCTTCACCTCTCTCTCTTCACCTCTCTCTCTTCACCTCTCTCTCTTCACCTCTCTCTCTCTCTCTTCACCTCTCTCTTCACCTCTCTCTCTCTTCCCCCCTCTCTCTCTTTCTTTCTCTCTTTCACCTTATCTCTCTCTCTCGTTCACCATATCTCTCTAGTTCTGAGTTAAATAGTATTAACACTTGTGGTGACATTCCCTATTGTTAATAATGTACTGTTCCAGTCTTCTGTTCTATAATTAGTTTTATTACCTTTGACTTGTCATAAACATAAAAAGAGGGAGAGTATGACAGAAGCGAAATATTTGAATCTCGTGATTAGTTAGAGTAGTTGGTCCTTTTGAAATTTCAGGAGTCAGAATCGATCATTAGAGCTGCTGACTCCACAACCTGAAATGAAGTATTTTATAACACAGCAGTCAAGAAACCCGGCGCTGCCTGGGATTAATAACTTCAAATTTGAAAACTTGATCACATATTCCTTAATTTGTTTTAACAAACATTTTTTAAAACTTTTATTCATCCCAAACAAGGCATATTTATCGAGGGCATTTTTAGTGGGGAGTTGTGCTGCGAGATGTTTGTTCACATTACATTTAAATTTCTGCATGTTGGTATAGCATGGGGAAACAGGGAGCAGAGAGTGAATTCCAAAGGCAAGCGGTTCGAGGAAAGAAGCTATTAGAGTAGAGTTTACCTGCGTCTGGGGGACCTTTACAGTGAAGGGGTGGGATTTTGCTGCTTGTCGGGTTGGACAGGGGTATTTACGTTGAAGGTGTAGAAGTGCAGTAAGTTCGTCGGAGCATGTTCCGTGGAAGTACTTGTCAAACAATTAACATTGCAGTGATGGGCTGGAGCTTGGTAGATAGTGCGATACTCTTTTTGGCATCCTGTCGAAGAGGGAGAGACTAGTGGTTGGTGCACCAGCCCAGATGTGGCAACAGTTCTCCATGCAAGATTTTTTTTTCTGTAAATGGATGTAAATGTTTTTTTTTTCTCTGTAAATGGATGTAAATGTTTTTTTTTTCTGTAAATGGATGTAAATGTTTTTTTTCTCTGTAAATGGATGTAAATGTTTTTTTTTTTGTTTTATTTCTGTAAATGGATGTAAATGTTTTTTTTTTTTCTGTAAATGGATGTAAATGTTTTTTTTTTTTCTGTAAATGGATGCAATTTTTTTTTTCTGTAAATGGATGTAAATGTTTTTTTTCTGTAAATGGATGTAAATGTTTTTGTTTTCTGTAAATGGATGTAAATGATTTTTTTTTCTGTAAATGGATGTAAATGTTTTTTTGTTTTCTGTAAATGGATGTAAATGTTTTTTTGTTTTCTGTAAATGGATGTAAATGTTTTTTTGTTTTCTGTAAATGGATGTAAATGTTTTTTGTTTTTTTTTCAAATCTTTTTGGATCTATTGTCTTACCTCTCTAGGGACATGACTGTTGTGAGCGGCGATTCTCTGGGGCGGATCACATTCTGGGACGGACGATTTGGAACTGAATTAAAGGTTAGTTTTTTTTCTTATTTTGATGTCTCTATTTACTTGCCTCCCCATGAGGGCAGAATTAGACACAAGGTCGGTTTTTAATTTGTGTGTGGAGGTGGGTAGGTGGATGAGATCCAGCTCTCCAAAATAGGGTCGCTCTGGATTGGAGCAAAGATTAAAATTGCCTCAGTCTGGAAGGATTTCTCCTTCACTGACCGAGGACAGAGTATCAGAACAGATACTACACTTTTTTTAAAATGTCTTTTCAAAGAACTAATAAGTATAGGTAAACGTAGTTGCATGTGCAGAAATGATAAACTTATAACATATCTGAAAAGTTGTCTCGAGGAGCAAAGTCTTTGACCTAACCCGACTGGGTCTGGTTTGATTTAGTCGGAATAAGTTAAATAATCCTCATCTCAAAAATTGCAAACATAACTTGAATTTATTAAAATTTACTCCTGAATCGCATTTCTCAATTAGTTTTTTTTAAAATCTTCTGTTTAATTTGTATCCATGTTCATGTTTTTTTAAATTTTTTACCATAACGAGTAAGTACATCATAAAGTTTTTGTGCTATTTTTTTTTTTTTCATTTTTATATGTTGAATTTATTTTGCAATATAAATTGCATGTTTTCCTTTATTTTCCAGTGTCTTTCTACTCATAAGGCGGACGTTCTTTGTTTGGCGGTTAATCAGGTAAGGGTTTTTGCTCAACATCATTCAAGCTCTTTTTTTTGTTTTAACTAGCAGGGCTACCCGGCGTTGGCCGGGGCAAAAGTGTAACAATTTCTCTGTTCCCCACGTCACCACTATTTATCTATTTTCTCAGTTCTACTTTAGCAACGATTCCTGAATCCCGACTCCAACTGGTTTGCTAGTTTTTCAAAAAAAAAATTTTTGTTTTTAAATAGATTTTTCTCAGAAAATTGACGATCTCTTTTTTTTTTCTGTCAATGTTTTTTTTTTTTTCAGATCTTATGAAGAAAAATGAGAAAATATTTGTACAAACAAATTTAAAAAAGATAACTACATTAAAAATATAAAAGAAAAAAAAATTTTTTAAATAAAAAAAAAAAAATGACAATAAAGGGAAAATTCTACTTCAAATTCAGAATTACGCGATTTTTCTGGTTTTATTCACAGACTGTGTTTCTGTATCACAGCTCTTCTGTGTGGCTAGACCAGGTTTGCCAACCTCATTTTGTTTGTAGACCTCCTGAGAGCTATTTGAACATCTATGGACTCCATATAAATAAAAATCAAATATTTCTTCCTAGGTTTGTAGAAACTCACAATGAATAAATTCTGTTATATTCATGACATAAAATCTAAATTCAAATCTGAAAAATTACAATAAACACATACATTTCCAAAATCAAAATAAATAGAAACTAGATAAAAAACTTTTTTTTTTTTTGTGTGTGCCTCCTTAAAGCTTCTGTTGACCCCTAGGGATTAATGTGGACTCCCTCTTATACAAGGTCCAAAAAAAGAGTCTCTAATCTAATAGGTCCCTCACTATCCGCCAAGCTCCAGCTGCTGTCCCATCGCCGCAATGTTGCATCCTTGTGCTTGCTTTCAAGTACTTCAATGGAATGTGCCTCGATAAACCCGCTTCTCTGATGCCTCCTCAACGTAAATACACTCGACCAACCTACCAATCAGCTAAATTCAATCAATTCACTGTGGAGGTCTATTGGGTGCCAGAGAAAGCCTTCTGCTCCAATAGATTTTTTCCTCAAGCTGTCGGCCTTTTTGAACTCCCTCCTTGCTCCCTGTTTCCCCGACTGTACTGTCATGCAGAAGTTTAAAATTAATGTGAACAAACATCTAGCTGCACAGCTCCCAATTTAGGATGATCCCCTAAAAATTCACCCTAATTCTCAGTAGTCCCTTACGTCTACAGTGGCGGCCTGCCTTGTTTGGAGTGAACTCGGTTAAAAAAAAAAAAAAAATTTATTTATAAATATTTTATATATGTTATATATATCATGCGACCAGTTTGAACAGCTATCTTCACACTGAAGATTCCGTTAAGATGAAACGTATGTGTATGTGGATAATAATTAAATATTTATTATAAAATAATTATATAAATATACAGATTATAGATATGTATTCCATATGTATGTATGTATATATATATATATATATATATATATATATATATATAAAATATTTGTTGTTGTTTATATTTTTATCTATGGACGTATACGTTTCATCTCTTTTCAATCAAGACTCATCAGCATAGAAGTACGACTATTCACCACCGGTCACACGATTCGAAACCCTGGACTACAAGTATTTTTTTCAACCTACAGTCCAACGTCGCTAGCCGCTAGGCCAGTTCTGAACAGCTTATAAACAATGATAATTTTAACACAATAATGGCGGTGAAAGCGTACAGGCATTCAAACTTCTATAAGGGAAGGGACGATGCATTAAGCAAGTGACGCTACGCTGTGTTGTATCCATACGTTTTGTGTGCATTTGTATATATGTAATGCATGGCCTTTCCCCGACTGTAATTTTCATATATATATATATATATATATATATATATGAGAAACCAGTCAACAGACGCGTGAATTTATATCAATAAATGATATTTATTAATCTTTTTTTTTTTTATATTTTATAAAATATATAAAAAAAATTGTTTTTAAGGGATTAATAAATTTAATTTATTGATATAAACTCACGCGCCTGTTGACTGGGTTCTCAAATGTTAGAATATATCTTTTAACCACGCTTTCAATACCGTAGTGACACTCATATATATATATATATATATATATATCATGCGACCGGTTTGAACAGCTATCTTCACACTGAAGATTCCGTTAAGATGAAACGTATGTGGATAATAATTAAATATTTATTATAAAATAATTATATATATATTCTATATATATATATATATATATACATTTTGTGTGCATTTAAATATATGTAAATATATGTAAATATATGTAAGTATATGTAAATATATGTAAATATATGTAAGTATATGTAAATATATGTAAATATATGTAAGTATATGTAAATATATGTAATGCATGTTTATATACTAAGCTTATTTTGAATCTTATAAAAATGGCCGTTACTTTTTTAAAATTACGAAATTGCAATGTCTCCTCTGCTAAGTCGTTTTTGTCTGTTTCTTTTTCTTTTCAGGATGCGAACGTTGTTGTTGGCAGCGGCGTGGATCCGTCAGTCGTATACATCGAAAACATTAGTGCCGATTCTGCTCCTCATCCCAAGCGGGCCAAAAACAAGTACGGTGGCGTTGTCTTGGGAAAACCTCAGGGTAAATGGACCCGGTCAAATGTTCTTCATTTCCAGTCGCACGATGTCCGAGATGCTTTGTTTATAAACTATCAGTTGGTCCTTGGAAGTAAGCGCCATCATTTCTTCATTTCATCATTTCTTCATTTCTTCATTTCTGCTTTTTTTTCTTCTTCTTTTTTTTAACCTTTTCTGTTGTATTGTATTCTTGGGGGGGGGGGCGTCTAAACCATTTGTTTGCGTACTCGTACTTGTCGTAATTATTTCTAGTTCTTTTTTTAAATTTAGTAATGAGTCACCGTTTATCAGGATTAAAAGCCACTCGAGGATACGGGTTAACGAGATGGATAGCTTGTCAGTTGAATGATGAAAACATTTTATGAGACAATCGAAAATAATGAATGGAATCAGTGAAATTTGATGACTTATGAGGATGATTTATGATAAGTATTTATTGGAATTGGATTTTTTGTAGCCCTCAGGGGAGCAATCCCATAGCAATGTGTTCCACAGATGGGAAGTTCTTAGAAAGAAACTGGTTTAAGATACTGTGATAATTTGCCTTGGTGACAATGTCTGTCAATTGAGTTATCTCCCCTTTGCAGATTGGCTGTTTGGAGTCTGTAAACATAAATGGCTGATTGGTAGTCAATTTGCATAAGTGATAAATGGTGGGTTTTAGTTGTCAATTGAGTTATCTACCCTTTGCAGATTGGCGGTTTGTAGACTCTAAACATAGATGGCTCTGGTTGGTAGGCAATTTTCATAGGTGGTGGGTTTATTAGTATAGAAAACTAATCTTTTGAAAAGGGCAGAGAGGGAGTTCCAGATGCCGGCGGCACAGGAAAAAAAGCTATTGGAGTAGAAGGCTCTCCCGTATCTGGGGACTTCCACAGTGAAGGGATGGGATTTGGCTGATTGTCGGTTGGTCGAGGGGGCACCAGAGCAGCATGTTCATCGGAGCACATTCCATTGAAGTACTTGTGAAACAAACACAAGTGTGCAACACTGTGGCGATGGGACAGGGGCTGGAGCTTGGTTGATAGTGAGGGACCTATTAGACAAGGTCCAAAAAAGAGTTGCTAATCTAAGAGGGAGAGACTGGTTGACGGTGCACCAACCCAGATATGACAATAATACTCCATGCATGGGCAGATGGTGGCTTTGTAGAGATATAGGATGCTGTCAGGTGTGAGAAGTGTTCTAGCACAGTAGAGGGAGCCCACTTTCTTTGCAGCAGCCATGGCGATGTCTTTTATGTATTTGTTCCAATTCATGTTACCTGTGAATGTTAGGACGAAGAGTTTGAACGTTGGACTCTAATGTAGGGTGTTATTTACCATGGCAGTCGGTGGTTGAAGGGGTTTCTTATAGTTATTGAAGGAAAGGAGCTTTTTCTTAGCAGCATTAAATGTTACCATCCATTTATGACCCCATTCCACTACGCACTAGAGGCCACTTTTTAAGTATTCAACCATTGCCTCGGATATGTGCGCGCCCGTTTTACCCCCATGACTAGAGTAGAGCCTGATGTCGTCAGCAAATATACCCATCTCAGACACAATGTCATCAGGGAGGTCGTTTATGAAAATCAGGAACAATAAAGGTCCAAGGATTTAAAAATATTTTTTTTTATTTATATTTCAGGTACTGACACAAACATCACAGTGATTAATTCTCCCACACGATTCAAGAAAATTAGTGGATTGCCGCATGTAAGTAACCGAATGATCTATATATCAATACTCTTAGGGCACACCTCCTAAATCGTTAAGTTTACAAACAAATCACATTACTCACCATGTTGCCTAGAATAAGTATCCTATAATTCATAAGTTTATTAGTTTTGGAGTCTACTCCCGCACATACATATTATTGATACTTACACCCTGTTAAAATTTGATTACATAATATAACTCAAAATTTGATGTAGAGCAATTCTTTTTTCTATTAAAACTTTTTGCATCTTGCTTGTTCTAAAAGCTTTTCGTTGGGATGGGGGGGGGGGAGGAATTGAGTTTGGAGTCATCCTGTTTAAATGGTAAAATTTATATAAAAAAAAAATAATGTGCCCATGTTCCTCACCGTGTCGCCTAGAATATATATTACATAATTCATAATGACCAATTCATTAGTTTAGGAGTAAATCCTGTGCATAGAAATATAACTTTATTTTGTCATTTAGTCCTCACATTCCATGAGTGATGTTTCTGACAAAGGGGGAAGAATTGCTGTTTTCTGGGTTTGAAACTATTCATCTAACACTTATCATTGGCTAGTTTTTTTACCGTGAAGTATTATAATAAAAAGGAAATAAAATAAAAAACTTTACTGCCTGGCGTGTTTCGTTCTTTTCAGAACTTCATCAAAGGGTAAAATCCAAAAGAATTATCATACAGATTAAAACAGCGTTTCTTTGTTTTTTTTTTTAATTCAACAAGAACAGATGTGTGAAGTTCCTAGACCCTACAAAAGATGGCAAAGATTGTTGGCTTCAGAACACTAAATCATTTGTATAATTTTGGTTATTCAAACTACATTTCTCATCTTTAGTGTTATCATCACAACGTTTCGGTCGCTGTAACCTCCGACCTTCTTCAAATGTATCTCTTCGAACTCGGGAATATTTCTGTCGAACTCGGAATTTCGAACGGAACCCTTTATTTAATCCACGGAGGTAGCATGCTCTTATTCCATCTGCCATGATTGGGAAGAAGTCTTCAGTAATTCGCAATTCTTTGTATCGTCCGCACCAAGGCTTGAACCTTCAATCTCAGATGACTATCACTTAGAACTGAATTTAACTTAGTACTATATCCACTGCGCCATGGATCTTTCAGTTCGACATTCTTTGAGTTCGACAGAAATATTCCTGAGTTTGAAGAGATAACCCAAAGAAGGCCGGAGGTTACAGCATCCGAAATGTTGTGATAACACTCAAGATGAGAAATGTAGTCCGAACAACCCAAATTATACAAATTATCAATCCTCATCTAAAAAATTCAGAAATATAATCTTTTTCACTTGTTCTTTTTCCGCATGGTTATACTCTTCATTCCTTCTTCTGCTAGTTCTTGATTTGCATTGTTTTTCTATCTAATGCATTTATGGACACACGTGTTAGCGTCACTTATTTAATTTTACATTTTATATTCTATAAATATACCCTTATTGTCACTGTTTAGTATTATTAAACTAGGGTAATAGTTCAGGAGAGATGGAGAAAAAAATCTAGGTCATTTTGGGCCATCCGTAATTACAAAAGTTTGATTTTCTTAAATGTTTGTCGGGTGTATGTTTTTCTAGGGTGATGGAATTAATTACAAATCTAAATATAAATATACTTTACAAATTTCTTTAAAAAATATGATTAATATACGACTTTACACATTTCTTTAAAAAATATGATTAATATACGACTTTATAAATTCTTGCTGATAAAATGAAATAAAACTTTTTTTTAAATTCGTACAATATAATTTTGCAAATGAAAGAAATAAAATGAGATTTATTAGTTGAATAACAAATAAAATTGATAAATTAAGTCCAAGTTGTAATTAATTCCGAACCCCTTTTTTTACATGTTCGTTTTAAATTTGTTTTTTCCTTTTTAGAAACAACTTGTACACACTGCCAAGGATGCAAATGTCCTCCTCTTACAGTATCCGACTTATCTGGAAGTGTGGAAACTCGGAAGTAGTTCTGGCGAAAGACTTGGTGAGCATCACCCCCCCCCCATCCCTTTTCATAATGAAATTCAGTTTGTGTTTTTAAGTAAAAATCAGCATGAAAACAACATAATTAAAAAAAAAGCAAAAAAAAAGCTGAAAATAAAATTAACGTAAATAGAATTCCGGGCAACGCCGGGTAGATGCACCTTGCTAAATATAAAGAAAAAACACAGTTGGGTGATCTGACCTTGTTTAAAATTAATCAAATTAGTATTATCCAACATTTAACATTCAACCCCAGTTATTTACTTGTTAAATAAGTATTTACAGAGAAAACATTTTTCAAATTTATGCAGCTTAAGTTTCGTATTATATTAGATAAACAGAATTGTAACGTCCAGTCGACGATCTCTTTGTAATGTTTGGCTTTGTAGTATCTTAATCATGCAAGTGAAGAGGTGACGCTAGTTAAGTAGATAACGACACGGACTGAAAACAGCAATTCTTCCCCCTTTGTCAGAAACGTTGCTCATGGAATGTGAGGACTAAAGGACAAAATATAGGAAAGTGAGAGTGACGAGGTTTCCGAAAGTAAACCCAAGTTAGTCACTTTCTACTCTTCTTAACATTTACAATAGGTCCTTTTCTTGGTGTGCACAATACTGTTGTACGGCTGCGAGACCCGACCACTACTCAACGAAGATCTTCACACACTCGAGGTCTTCGACATGTACTGCCTTCGACGCATCCGTCTCTCCCACCGAATCCCAAATTGCACCATCCGTGCACGATGCAACACCACCGGCATAACAGAGACTCTTCTTAAAGGAGACTTCACTGGTTTGGTCATGTTCTCCGTTGCCCTGAGGAAGAATTCATCCACGAGTCGGTAGCCTCAATCGCATCTGCCGGCTGGAGGAAGCGCAGAGGCGGCCAAGTAAAGACTTGGATCGGAACAGTGAAGACGAACATGGAACTGGTAGCTGACCCCCGCATTTGTGGTGTTTGTCGCTGGAACCAGGAATTGCTGAAGTATGCCGAGGACTCAGCTGCCGATCGGCGCGGGTCGACCACCTTGACACGGGATGTGGTAGAACATTACAATGAGGTATCAAAACAGCGAATTGATGGAGACCACTAGACCAACGAGTCAAACGAGATGGAACAAAAGAAGCGGGGAATAGATCAGACGATTCTGAAGAACACATGCCATCATAGTATTTATAGAAAAGACTGAGACTAGCAACATCACGTCTGTGAGAGAGAGGGTGTAGAGAAGAAGAAAGGGTAGGGCCAATCAAATTACAGATACGTTTCTGCACCTTATTAAGAACCCTCAAATGGGACAGAGATTCACCAGCCCAAATATGACAACAGTACTCCATACATGGTCTGGTTGTGGATTTGTAGAGATAGAGAATAGCCTCAGGTGTGAGAAAGTGTTTGGAGCGATAGAGAGAACTGATTTTATGAGAAGCAGAAAGATTTATTTTATTTTAGATAACAGAATACACCAGACCAAATATAGGTAAATAAATATGATCAGCACAAATGAAAGACCACGCAGAGGAAGAAATCGACCACAGCAGAAATTAGACATTATCTTTGTGATAACCCAACAAATAAAAGATCTGGGAGGTTAAGATCCGGTGGTTGTGAAGCCCATTCAAAATCACACCTGCAAGTGAGACAATCACAAAAGTGTCTACGCGTATCATTGAACAGCCATCAAACAAAGACTTTTGGACTTTTGGATGACTGAAGCTCGGTGGAAATCAGACATAGACTGAAGTTTATTTTGTATGAAATAGAGTTGTATTGCAAAAAGGATTGTGAATTTTGTTAACAATTACGTAACAATTTTTATTTTGTTTCTTTTTTTCTTCTCTCTCAGGAACCGACAAACAAATTTTGTTACTTGATTCTCATCCTACGAAACAAATTCAACTTGAAAGCAAAAATCACAAATCCATTGTCTGTTCGACAATTTCCAATGATGCAAAGTTTTTGGCTTATTCTACGGCCGATCAATCGCGGGTCTATTGCCTTGACTTGGTAAGTGGAACTGAAATCATGGTCTTCTTGTTTCACATTCAAGTATATTTAAAATGACATTTAATATTTAACATGACATTTAATATTTAACATGACATTTAATATTTAAAATGACATTTAATATTTAAAATGACGTTTAATATTTAACATGACATTTAATATTTAAAATGACATTTAATATTTAAAATGACATTTAATATTTAAAATGACATTTAATATTTAAAATGACATTTAATATTTAAAATGACATTTAATATTTAAAATGACATTTAATATTTAAAATGACATTTAATATTTAAAATGACATTTAATATTTAAAATGACGTTTAATATTTAACATGACATTTAATATTTAAAATGACATTTAATATTTAACATGACATTTAATATTTAACATGACATTTAATATTTAACATGACATTTAATATTTAAAATGACATTTAATATTTAAAATGACATTTAATATTTAAAATGACATTTAATATTTAAAATGACATTTAATATTTAAAATGACATTTAATATTTAAAATGACATTTAATATTTAAAATGACATTTAATATTTAAAATGACATTTAATATTTAAAATGACATTTAATATTTAACATGACATTTAATATTTAAAATGACATTTAATATTTAACATGACATTTAATATTTAACATGACATTTAATATTTAAAATGACATTTAATATTTAAAATGACATTTAATATTTAAAATGACATTTAATATTTAAAATGACATTTAATATTTAAAATGACATTTAATATTTAAAATGACATTTAATATTTAAAATGACGTTTAATATTTAACATGACATTTAATATTTAAAATGACATTTAATATTTAACATGACATTTAATATTTAACATGACATTTAATATTTAAAATGACATTTAATATTTAACATGACATTTAATATTTAAAATGACATTTAATATTTAAAATGACATTTAATATTTAAAATGACATTTAATATTTAAAATGACATTTAATATTTAACATGACATTTAATATTTAACATGACATTTAATATTTAAAATGACATTTAATATTTAACATGACATTTAATATTTAAAATGACATTTAATATTTAAAATGACATTTAATATTTAAAATGACATTTAATATTTAAAATGGCATTTAATATTTAAAATGACATTTAATATTTAAAATGACATTTAATATTTAACATGACATTTAATATTTAAAATGACATTTAATATTTAAAATGACATTTAATATTTAAAATGACATTTAATATTTAAAATGACGTTTAATATTTAAAATGACATTTAATATTTAAAATGGCATTTAATATTTAAAATGACATTTAATATTTAAAATGGCATTTAATATTTAAAATGACATTTAATATTTAAAATGGCATTTAATATTTAAAATGACATTTAATATTTAAAATGGCATTTAATATTTAAAATGACATGTCATGTAGTGTGGTGTTATACACCATGAAAAGCACACAAGAATAAAGGATTATGCTCCGATGAACTGGCTGCTCTGGTGCCCCCTCGCTGTAAGTTCACTAGACCAACTCGACAATCGACTAAATCCCATCCATTCATTGTGGAGGTCCCCAGATGCTGGAGAGCTTCCTACTCAAATAGCTTCTTTCCTCGTGCTGCTGGCCTCTGAAACTCCCCCCCCGCTCCCTGTTTCCCCGACGGTACTGACATGCAGAAATTTAAAACTAATGTAAACAGACATCTCGCTGCGCAGATCCCAATTTAGGTTGACCCCCACCCCCCAAGCATCTCCCTCTTCTTTCTTCTCAGTAGCCCCTTACGTCTACAGTGGCAGTCTGCCTTGTCTGGGGTGAACTATGTTAAAAAAAAAAGAAGAAAAAAAAAAGGGTCCTGGGTATGACCTTAAAAGACATCCAGTGGTGAGGCCTCCGTTTGGGAGCTGTGGAGAATGTGGAGTTGCCCTTAGTTTCCATTGCTCCCAGGTCCACTCTCGCTCGGAGTGGTTGTACCTGTAAGGGCCCCATTTGTGGGTCAAATAGAACCTACTGGCGCTACCAGATCAGGCTGTCTGAAGATATCGGCTTCCTGACCCAAAATGCACCAAACATTGATGTTTTATTGTTTTTTCTTTTTCTTTGCAAAACTCAATCATGTTCTGCAAAATCCCAAACAAAAAAACAACAATTTCCCTCCCTCTCTCCCTGCCTATTTCACTCAACCAAACATCAATTTCCCTCCCTCCACCTTTCCCTACCTCTCCCCCTCCCCCTATCTCTCCCTTCCCCTACCCCTCTCCCCGCCTATTTCACTCAACCAAACATCATGAATATGAATATGAACTTGAAGTTGAAGCATAAAAACTTTCACCAAAATGATCGGATTCAGCGTTAAATAACTCGAAAAGGGTTGATATGCCATAAAACAAAACACACAAGAATAAAGCCATGCCCATCAAATTAGCGAAAGTTTTGTGTTGCCATAGTCTAACATGTAAAATTATCTTTCTGAATTTTTGAGATGAGAATTGATAATTTGTATAATTTTGGTTATTCAGACGACATTTCTCATCTTGAATGTTATCATTTTTCTTTTGTCAGACATTTTTACCCTAAAAATCCACCAAGATCCATTAAAACTTGATTTCAAGGGCAGATAATTCGAAATCTTAAGAAAGAAGATGGAGGCTTAGTGAATGAATCGCTGTTATAATACGCAGAATGGAAAAATACTTGTAATTAAAGTTCTAGTGGATAATTTTTTTCTACTTTTTTGTACAGTGAGTAAGAATATAACGCTGAATAAGTATATGGTATTGTTTTTATAAAAAAATAATTTTTTCATACGGCCGCTGAACTGCACAAGCACCGAAACATCCACTGAAAGCATGTTGCTATTTCACCCGTAACTTGGGAGGGGTTATTCATACCTTCCCTAATGGTATTACAGTGCAATTGAATGCAAACAATTAAACTAAATATGAAGATGGTTTAGCCGATTTCATGGTCCATGTCGGCATCCATCACACTACCTATGGCCGTTCTACACACCACCTGTTTTTAAAAAGAAACTGGAATTTTCTTTTCTTTCCAGCCTTCAAACCAGAACGTATCGGAAAAACCAACAGTCGAACGCCTGAAACTCACCAGCACACTCCCTCCAGCCCATCAAATGGTATTCACCCCTGACTGCTTTAAATTCATTCTGGCCACAAATGTCGGCACGTTACAGATTCACAATTTTGAGCAAAATGAAGTGACCTGGATAAACCCGGCCAAAGGTAACCTGTCTTAAATTTTTTTTCCCCTTTAACTGTGATGTTATTTGAACTACTATTATCATTTCGGTTGTTATTTTCACAACATTTAAGCTTGTTCACGCCAACAGCCATGCCGAAGTTTGCACAATTTCTGACAAATCAAAATTAATATTCTGTATAATTTTTCTACATTGCTTTCTTCATCCTGAGGAAGTCTTTCAATAAAGACGAAACGTTGATGAATACATAAATCACATAGATTTTGGCTTTCCTTTTTTCACTTAACATTATGTCAAATTATTTTATCCCCACCTTTCTTCATATATATATATATATATATATATATATATATATATATACATGAGGAATAAAAGAAACAATGTTTCAGACAAAATGTAAAATAAAAATGGAATAAAAGAATAAGCAAATAACCAACTAGCAAAAATATAAACTCAAAAACACATATTGAATAGTTCTACCAAAATATTTCAATTGTTAGGACAATCATCATCAGTTGGCAGCAGAACTTTAATTAAAAACAGAAAAGTTTCAAATTTGTACAAAGAACGCAATTTGGAAAAAAATATAGTCACTGCATGTAATAAACAGTAGAAAGAAAGAAAGAAAGAAATGTGAAAAAAGAAAAACAAAGAAAGAAAAAAATCAACGATCGGCTTTTACATGCTAAACCAAAGCTAACTGTTGATTTTTTTCTTTCTTTCTTTTTCTTTTTTCACATTTCTTTCTTTCTTTCTACCTTTCTACTGTTTATTACACGTGACTATAATTTTTCCAAATTGCGTTCTTTGTACAAATGTGAAACTTTTCTGTTTTTAATTAAAGTCTGCTACCAACTGATGATGATTGTATTTTAACAATCGAAATATTTTGGTAGAACTTTTCAATATGTGTTTTTGAGTTTATTTTTTTGCTAGTTGTTGATTTGCTTATCCTTTATTCCATTTTTATTTTACACACACACACATATATATTATAATCTACTGTGTACATTGCGTTAAAGTAAAAGTCTGATTACTCGTATTATTATTAAATGTGCCCGACTTTTGTTTTATAGGAAATACAGATTCTATACATTTACTTGAAGTCAGTTCTGATGGTCGCTATGTAGCTGCCGGCAACACGTGCGGAGAAGTTCACGTGTTCGACATAACATCAGGGGAGGTAAGTACTTATCTCTTTAAAACCAGGGCAGATAAACTCTGTTTCTTTGCTATACCATAAAATTGGGTTTTGTTTCTGTTGTGATGGGATAACCTGACTTCCCCATTCACGAAATAGACGGACTCGTCAGACTATAAATATGACTTCAGCGAGCAGTCGACACATTCGAGTTAAGACACATGCAGTCTTAACATTCTGTCTTACGTATTCTCTAGTCGGTCTGCCCTATTGCATATTCTGTATTCTATTAACATATCTTGGGTGTACAAGATATATACATCCGGAAATAAACCTATTATTTTAAAGACCTTCCATTCGGATTATTTATCATTATATCTTCAACAAGATATCTCAGTTTCAAAATTGGGGTCCGTCCTCCAAGGCAGTAACTCCCTATTGCGTCAAAGGGGGATGGGCAATCTGTAGTGTTACGGGTGATTTTTATTTTTTATTTTTTATTTTTTTTTTTTTCACAAGTCTTTTGTTGCACATATAACCAGTAAACAACTGTTGTTTTGTTGATACGCTATAGTAGTTGGCTCAATCAGTTGTGATGTCTCTCTCTTTCTGTAGTAGTAGCTGGAGAGTCGTTCTTTATCTCTTTTTTTGTTGTTATAAGCAACTGCAGTTTTCTGTTTTTTTCTTTTTCCATTGGTTCTGCAATAGTGGTTGGAATAATGTAATAATTTAAGAATGCCAACAACATTCTTTTCGCTATGAAATGAATTTCTTTTGTCGTATTACATATAACATACTGTAGTGTTACACACGTATTACATATGTAATACATATGTATTAAGCTTCTCCTCGCTCACTCCCTGCTTTTAGAGCTCTGAAAAACACGTCTGAATCCGTTCAGGCCACTAGCCAAAGAGAATGGATTCTACTCACTTACATACATACATACATATTAAGCTTTCCTCACTGACATACATATTACGCTTTTCCTTGTTTACTCCCTGCTGGGGAGGGAGGCGGGGGTATCCGGAAAACACATCTGAATCCGTTTAGACTATCAGCCGAAGAGAATAGATTCTCCTAGCTTACATACATATATATTAAGCTTTTCCTCACCGACTTCCCACTGGGGAGAGAGGCGGGTACTCCGAAAAACACGTATGAATCCATTCAGACCACTAGCCAAAAAGAATGGATTCTACTTGCTTACATACATACAGGTCCTGGGTATGACTTTAGAAGACATCCAGTGGTGAGGCCTCCATTTGGGAGCTGTGGAGAATGTGGAGTTGCCCCTTAGTTGCCATTGCTCCCAGGTCCATTCTGGCCCAGAGTGGTAGTACCTGTAAGGGCCTCATCTATGGGTCAAATAGAACCTACTAGCACTACCAGATCAGGCTGTCTGAAGTTATTGACTTCCTGACTCAAAATGCACCAAACATTGATGTTTTATTGTTTTTTTTTTTCCTTTGCAAAACTCAATCATGTTCTTCAAAATCCAAAACAATAAAACAATTTCCCTCTCTCCCCTCTTCTTCCCTCTCCCCTCTTCCCCCCCCCTTCACTCAACCAAACACCATGAATAAATACTTAAACATATAAAGAACTTGAAGCATAAAAACCTTCACCAAAAAGACCAAATTCAGCATTAAAGAACCTGAAAAGGGTTGATATGCCGTAAAACAAAACAACCAAACCAAAAACTATGATTAAACATTTGAACATATAAAGAAATTAAAGCATAAAACCTTCACCAAAATGACCGGATTCAGCATTAAATAACCCAAAAAGGGTTGATATGTCGTAAAACTACCAAACCAAAAACCATGATTAAACATTTGAAGATATAAAGAACTTGAAGCATAAAAACCTTCACCAAAAATGACAACAATTCAAAATAGCAAAGCTCTTAACTAATGACTATAAATGACCCACTGACTTAAGACTCAAAATGAAGGATATTTCCTTCTACATTCATGGCATGAAATGACCTGAAAAGGGTTGATGTGCCATTTATCTTACCTTACATACATATTATGCTTTTCCTTGCCCACTTCCTATTGGGGAGGGAGAAGAAGCTCCGAAAACACATCTGAATCTGTTTAGACCATCAGCCAAAGAGATGTGATTCCACGCGCTTCCTATCATAACATCATTTTCATGAACACGTTAGTTTAATTTCTTAACTTCTTATGGAAAATTTCTTTTTTTCTACTTAATCTCACTTTACTTGAAAAATTATATTTCAACGTCATTTTAACATGAACCACTGCCATATTACTACAAATCCCTATCACTTATGACACCTCGACACATAGGGCAGATCGATGGAGGATGTGATCAAATTTACAATATTTTCTTTCCATCATCGTGAATGTAAAAAATAGTTGCTTGATCTCCTACATAAAAGAAACATGAACTTTCCCTCGTCGGGAGTGAAATAAATGTTTATGTAATTCTATTTATATGGAAATTTGGGTGCAACTTCGGAATAGCCTCAATAAAACAAATAATAAATAAATACCTGTATTATGTATGTGACCGGGACTGAACAAAGATATTGTACACCAAAAATTACGTAAATTGATCAAGTAGTTTTTTTTTTATCACAGAAAATCAAATTTTTGTCATTTTTTTTTCCATGCTTGCTTGACACGACAAGCTGAGCTGACTTACATCCCTTGTTTTTCAAAGATGGTGACATGACAAGCGAGCATGAAAAAAAAATGACAAAATTTGATTATCTGTGATAAAAACAACTACTTCCTTAATTAACGTAATTTTTGGTGTACGATGTCTTTGTTCCGTCCCGGTCACAAACATAATACAGGTATGTTTTTATTTTTATTTATTATTTGTTTTTCCTTATTGAAGCTTTTCCGACGTTGCACCAATTTTTTTTTTTCAAGTTAGTTTAATTTAAATTAGTTTTTTAATTTTTTTTAACTGAATTAAAAAAAAACAATTAAAAAAAAAACAATTAAAAAAAACAATTAAAAAAAAATGTGTCATTGATCGCCAGCGGGATGGAGCAGTCAGTTACCTTGTACTCTTTTCTGAACTCTTGCTTATGTCTCATAGATCTTTCGGTGCAATTTCGGAAAAGCCTCAATAAGGAAAACCAAATAATACATACCTGTATTATCTATGTGACCGGGACGGAACAAATATATCGTACACAAAAAGTTATGTAAATTGATCAAGTAGTTTTTTATTTTATCACAGAAAATCAAATTTTGTCATTTTTTTTTTTTTTGATGCTCGCTTGTCGCGACAAGCTGGGCTTGTCACGCTGGGCTGACTTACGTCCCTTGTTTTTCAAAGATGGCGACGTGACAAGCAAGCATGGAAAATAACGAACAAAATTTGATCATCTGTGATAAAAAAAAACACTTGATCAATTTACGTAATTTTTGGTGTACAATGTATTTGTTTCGTCACGGTCAAATACATAATACCAGTATGTCTTTATTTTTATTTATTATTTGTTTTTCTTTTATTGAGGATTTTCCAAAGTTGTACTTTATTTTTTTGTTTGGCCTTTTTTTATAACGCCGGGCTGAATAACGTCCCTTGTGTTTCAAGATGGCGACGTGGCAAGCGAGCATGAAAAAAAATGACAAAATTTGATTTTCTGTGATAAAAAAAACCAACTTACTCAATTTACGTAATTTTTGGTGTACGATGTCTTTGTTCCGTCCCGGTCACATACATAATACCAGTATGTCTTTATTTTTATTGATTATTTGTTTTTCCTTATTGGGGCTTTTCTGACGTTGCACCGAAAATGGTTAATTTTACCCATGATTGTTTCTACTGATATGTAATTCATCCATGTTTGTCCTCTTACTCTTTCAGCATGTGAGCACAGTTCCTGTACAGAAATTTCTCCCCACGGCAATCAGCTTTCACCCGAAGGAGCCTTTCTTATTCCTTGCCTACAGTAATAATCAGGTAAATGAAACCCAACAGCATTTTAGTATCTTTTATTATTGATTATCGTTAGATATATATATATATATATATATATCTTCATAAAGTTATATATATATATCTTCATAAAGTTATATATATATATCTTCATAAAGTTATATATATATATATCTTCATAAAGTTATATATATATATATCTTCATAAAGTTATATATATATATATCTTCATAAAGTTATATATATATATATCTTCATAAAGTTATATATATATATAACTTCATAAAGATATATATATCTTCATAAAGATATATACATATCTTCATAAAGATATATATATATCTTCATAAAGATATATATATATATATCTTCATAAAGTTATATATATATATATATATCTTCATAAAGTTATATCTATATATATATATATCTTCATAAAGTTACATCTATATATATATATATATCTTCATAAAGTTATATATGTGTGTATATATATATATATCTTCATAAAGTTATATATATATATATCTTCATAAAGTTATATATGTGTGTATATATATATCTTCATAAAGTTATATATGTGTGTATATATATATCTTCATAAAGTTATATAAGTGTGTGTGTATATATATATATATATCTTTATAAAGTTATATATGTGTGTATATATATATATATATATATATCGTCATAAAGTTATATATGTGTATATATATATATATACATATATTATAATATAAAATGAAGTAATAAAATAAGGTGTCAATCAAATTTTATTAGAATTCAAAGTTCATGCAAAGCATCCTTAAGTCCTTAGCTCATGAGTTTTCAAAGATAATTCTTCTCTTCAGAGGACCATTACCGCAGTTATACTACTACAGGCAATAAAATTACGCTTTGAAAATATATAAAATTATATACACAAATATATAAATATATAATTTTATATATTTTCAAAGCGTAATTTTATTGCCTGTAGTAGTATAACTGCGGTAATGGTCCTCTGAAGAGAAGAATTATCTTTGAAAACTCATGAGCTAAGGACTTAAGGATGCTTTGCATGAACTTTGAATTCTAATAAAATTTGATTGACACCTTATTTTATTACTTCATTTTATATTATAATATTAATGCTCTATCCAGTATATTGAGCTTCAGTTTTTTTATCCGGATGTTTCACTAATTATAAGATATTAGTTGACGCTTATATCTTTTGTTGGATTGCTTCATATATATATACATATATATATACATATCTTCATAAAGTTATATATGTGTGTGTATATATATATATCTTTATAAAGTTATATATGTGTGTATATATACATATATATATATATCTTTATAAAGTTATATATGTGTGTATATATACATATATATATACATATCTTCATAAAGTTATATATGTGTGTGTATATATATATATCGTCATAAAGTTATATATATATATATATATATATATATATATATATATATATATTCATAAAGTTGTTTAGTATGTATATATAAGATATTTGAATAAATTAAATATATTTTAATCGGTCATCAGATTTAATTGATCATTCGATGACCTAAACACATCCTCGTTTACTTCAGGTTTTACATAAACGTTCTGCAGAAATTTGATGCAGAACACTCGAGATATTCTGTTCACAAAGTTTAATTATCTTATCTCTTCATTCTTAAAAAATTCCTCTGCTTTTTGATCGTATGTTTTTAGCTTTTCATTATTTTTTGTTTAATTTCATTCTGTAATTAATACACATGGTTTATTTTGTTTTGTTTTTTCATTGGATCGTTTCTATTTTTACTGGATAAAGGCGAATAAATTTTTACTTTGGGTTTATATATTGTTAAATCTTTCTACACTAATATGCAATTATTGTTTTTTTTTTTTTTTTATTATAGTTTTTTTTTTATTTTACAATTATTTTTATGGTGATCTCTCAAGGCATGAAACCACTGATCATGACTGATTTAAAAAAAAAAAAAAAAAAATTATCTAATTATTATAATGCTCTATCTGAGAAGCCATTGAGCACTAAATATAAGTGTAAATCCGACATTTTGAGCAGGTTTTAAAAGCAGATACTCACAATTATCAGTATTAACTGCTCCGGGCATCAAACTACTCAAATCTTCAGCATAAACACATTAAACCACAACTATCAAACCAACTACAAATCCTTCTATCATGTCACATGATCAAATTCAACCAATGAGATCTATCCTCCCCCCCCTTCTAGCAGACCATTCCACACCAGATATCAGAAGCGCATGACTGCTATGCAAAAATGTTATGTGTTACTTATGAATCGCTTTTGACTTGCTTGATCCCCCTCCCCCAATATAATAAGTACTCACAAGAGAGACCACATTAAGGTTTACAACATCCCTAATGAAACTGACAGGACTGCACCACACAACCACCACCTCTATACCTCTAACCCTAAACCTAACCCTGACCCTAACTCTAACTTTAACCCTAAACCTAACCCTAACCCTAACTCTAACTTTAACCCTAACCCTAATCATAACTTTAACTCTAACTCTAACTTTAACCCTAAACCTAACCATAACTATAACTCTAACTCTAACTCTAACTTCTATACTGCTAAATAATATAAAAAAACATTTTTGTTAAAACTCCCAGGAAGAAAAATCCAAACAGAAAGTAAAAATCAATTAATTACTATAGATTGGTGTACACCCTCTGTTAAAAATGTTGGAGAAAAGAAATTATGTCATTAATTCAATTATTCATATATAAATTATTATCATTTCTGATGACCTAAAGAAAATAAAAAGAAATACCATTGACTTTTTATTTAGAACGGAGGATTTTTTTCTGAATTAATTTCAGGCGACAAAGGTTGTCTGACTTGCTATTTGCTTTCTCGATTCTCCTTACCATTTGAAATGGTTTTGTCCAGAGGCTAGAAAAAGGCATGTTTTTTACTCGCTAACCTTTGTGTGATGGAACGTATATATATTTATTTATTTAGTAATATACAAATAGATGTATATTAGTCTTTATTATAGAGTGGAGGATTTAATTTAATAACTTTAGTTAGAATAAGTCCAAGGGAGTTAACTCTGATATCAATCCAAGGGAGGTAACTCAGCTAATTCGACTGCAAAACCAATTTAAAATGTTTTTTTTTTTACCATAGTTCACCCCAAACAAGGCAGGCCGCCACTGTAGACGTAAGGGCCTACTGAGAATTAGGGTCACGGTTTAGGGGGGGGGTTCAACCTAAATTAGGAGGTGCACAGCGAGATATCTGTTTTCATTAGTTTTAAATTTCTGCATGTCAGTAACGTCAGAAAAACAGGGAGCATGGAGGGAGTTCCAGAGTCCAGCAGCACGAAGTAAAAAACTTTTGTAATAGAAATCTCTTCGTCATCTGGGGACCTCCACAGTGAATGGATGGGATTTGGCACATTGTCGGGTTGGTCTAGTGAATTTACGTCGTGGGTGTACCAGAGCAGCAAGCTCATCAGAGCACAATCCATTGAAGTATTTGTAAAACAGGCACAAGGATGCAACATTGCGGCGATGGGACAGGGGCTGGAGCTTGGTGGATAGTGAAGGACCTATCAAGTTGGCGACTCTTTTTTTGGACCTTGTCTAAGAGGGAGAGACTAGCGGATGATGCACCAGCCCAGATGTGGCAACAATACTCCATGCATGGGATTTATTGTAATTTTATTTAATTTATTTTATTTTATTTCAGATCCATGAATTCTGTTACACAAGGAATAATTACACTGTTTGGTCCAAACAAGGAAGTCGAAATTTCCATCCGCAGTGGCTACAGAAGAATACGACAATAACAGGCGTAACGTACAACCCGAACAATCACAGCCAATTGATTCTTTCTGATGAAAAGACGATTTGCGTGATTGACAAGACACATGTAAGTCTTTCTAACCCCCCCCCCCC
>OY744543.1:74317439-74327439 GCA_963556195.1 Sepiola atlantica | reverse complement strand
AGCACCTTGTATTTCAAAATGGTCACCCATTTTAGTACTGACCGGACTCAACGTAGCTTAACTTCGTTAATCTAGAGTAACTTAAGTAGATTTCGTTTTGCTTAAATTTAGAAAGACTGATATACGTGTGCACTACGAGGACTGTCTCTCCGATTTCAGCGGATTATCCGATTTGACGGCTTCTCACTCAAGCAGTTTAAAAAAGAAAAGAGGAAGATCTGATCAGCTTATCTGCCACGTTTCATTAGTGACTTCCGGTCTGTGACGTAACTTCTTGTACACGTAGCTCTAACTCGACTTCTAATTAAAAATTTCACTCTACTTAATTTTAACTTTATGTGGAAATTTCTGATTCTGTCGGAAACACCTCTGGAAGTCTTCTTTTGGAACAGTGTTCATCTCCGCTGTCGCGTTAGATTCAGCAGGTGTTTGGAGAAGATGCGATGGATGTAACACAAATTTAGGAGTGGCGTAACCTATTCAAAAATGGCCGCACATCAGCGGAGAGTGACCAGCGTTCTGGCAGACCCCAAATTGCTCTGAGTGCAGCTGTTGTTGATAGGGTGCGAAAAAAGAGATAATGCGGAATGCAACGGCGGAGATGAACACCATTCAAAAATAAGACTTCCAGAGGTGTTTCCGGCAATGGATGGATAGGTGGACTAAGTATGTGCAAGCACAAGGGGCCTACTTTGAAGGGGATGAAGGTCTCAACCGCGTCACGTATTTGAAATATTTTTTCTGGCTCTCTCTCTCTCTCTCTCTCTATATATATATATATATAGTTATCTAATAAATATTTTTTCTGGCCTAAGGTCGGATACTTATTAGAATGGCATCATATATATATATATAAATATATATATAAGTCAGGTTCATTTTATATTCCAATAACCATGTTTATATATATATTTTTTTTTAGTTTTTCACATTACCAAAAAACAACATTTCTGTGAGATATATTTTTTACGGTCTGTTTCATTTGACATGAGCCAATATATATATATATATATATGTGTGTGTAAATTCAGCTGTTTCTTTCTTATTGTCCTTTTTCCCCTTTATCCTAACCCTAGAAAATACACCACACAAAATGATGGCCTCGTATGTCGGAAAAGATACTCAAACACGTGCGCCACTAAGAACGTTAAAGCTAGAATATCCCATATTCAATAGCTTAACAATACTTTATTACATATATGATTCAACACTGAAACATTGGGAAAAGAAAAGAAATAAATACAATGATTTTATTTAAAACTATCAGGGATACTCGACGTTGCCTTTGATTTTATAAGGAATCCTATGTATGTTTGCACCCAACCCATAACAAAGTATCTGGGGTCCCATGGGGATCGGGTACCCTAGTGACGCGCTAGTATGCATCTTGGTGGTGATGCTACGCCAACTGAGGGCCCTGCGACGAGATGAAGTGGAGATATAAAACTAGTATATATTTGACATAGAAATGAACTTATTCGGATGACAGAACGAGACGCCAGCTAGTCTTTCGGAATCATGTAAGATATTCAAAATCAATTATCACCAGAGGCGAGGAGACACTTGCCAGATGAGAGGTGGAGATTAGAGAATGCCATATCGCAAATTTAGTTCTGAAATATCAATAACACGATATTATTGTTTGGGTGAATGGCACTTTTTTTTTGTGTTTTTTTTAGTGAGCCTGTCATCGTTTGTTTACGATGTCGGTGAGTTACGGGGAAATCCCATTTATTTTGAGAAAAAAGGAGTGAGACGTACGTCCCCATCCTCCTTGAGAGAAGAGAACAGGCGGGAAGTAAGATGGCGGAGAAGAGGTGTGTACAACTATAGACGCACGAGAAAGAAAGATAACAAAAATGCTGACGCTTCAATAAAAGAATGTGATTTTTTTTTACGCACGAGCCAGAGTTGAACTGACGCCCGGAAGCGACTGAAGTGGCGTGCCCCGAAGAACCAAACCGGACGAAATTCTCGCCACCGCCTTCGCCTTCGCCTGTTAAGTTTGTGACTTAGACAACCACTTATGTAAAGAATTTGCACACACAGAGAACTAGCGAAATAACTTAGCAAAAAAACAACCCTTGCTAAAGACATTTACGAGTACGGTAAATATTAATCCTACCATTGACCAGCGTAAAATCAATTCTTTTATTTTATTAATAACTAGCGGAACCCGTCGCCCGGTGTTGCACGGGAGAAAGTACTACCTATTGCATGATGTCGAATAAAAATTAGAAAACGGCCTATAGTTCTTTCTCGTCCCCCCCCTTCTACCGTGTTGGCGAATGTTTTAGATTAAAAAAAAAAGAAAAAAGTGGCAGAGTAGAATGGGATCGAACGCTGAAACTGTCGATCATGCAACCTGCCTTCTTAACGACTGCGCCACGGTTTCGACTTCCAAAAATATGTAAAAATAGGCCAATTAAGCTATATTGGCATGTGTGTTATCGTGTTATGTTAAGATTAGGTCAAGTTTTCTATAATATGCGTGTTAAAGGTGTATGATTTTGAAAATGTAAATGTATCGGGGTCTACCAGTATCTTGGTGCTTATTGAATTAAATAGGAAGTTGATTCGATCAAGAAATTGTAGTCGCCATGTTGAATGAATAAATGTTGCAGGAACTGTGTACGTTAATTTCATTCGCTTAATTCCGGAATGAATATAAATGTAGAAGTCATAGGTAGAATTAGAAAGAACGTAATCTGATATTCGCGGAAAATCATCGGAGTGAACGGGAGCGATCATTAAGTCTTTGCGTATTGCTTTATATTATGTAGTAAATTAATACCAGGCAAATAATAAATAAGAACGGGTGTTTTGTGAAAATTAAACTGTGCTTATTAGTTCCCGGTGTCGATGAGTGGAGTGACAGTACAGAATTGTTAGGGAGAAAAGTTGGTTTATCGGAGAGACGTTGATGGTGGGGCAAATGTAATATTTATTGTTAGCTTAAAAAAATAATAACAATTTTACTAAAACACGCTCGAGTGAATAAGTGTAATGTAATGGTGAGTTTAGTAGCCTGTGATGCATGTGGTTATTTTCCTATACTCCGAGAAGGTACAGGGGAGAAAACGTCTCTATTTTATATATTAGATTACCGAGTTGTTGAACATTGTTCTTTTTCTTTTGTTCTGCTTTGAATGATAGCTTCTCCCCCACAGAGCTAACAACAGGTTGCTGTTCACTCAGTGATCGCTCGCTGCTATAAACAGCTTCTCCCCCCACAGAGCTAATTACAATATTACTATTTTCTGTTTTCACTTTTGACATATTCAATTTTTGAGGTGGGGGCTCTAAATATTTACTCAACAGTGATTGCATGGGAACAAAGCAGCGTTCGCCTATGGCAGGTAGAACTGGCTTCCTCCTAGGGAAGGGGCGGGCAACCTCTGGCCCGCGGGCCGGATGTGGCCCGCGAAGGCTTAGCGTCCGGCCCGCCACCCTGCTATGCTTTATTGTTGCAATCCGGCCCGCGGACCTCCCAGTAAAACTCATATCATTTTGTGACATAGACGTAAAAGTAGGTGTCAATTAAGATTTACAGTTGAATAAAAATGTATGAATATCAGCGAGCGATGATGCATGTATTTAACTATTAAGAGATAAAAATAGAAAAAGAGAAAGAGAGAGGCAAAGAGGAAACGAGAGACGAGGAAAAGGCATGAAACATAGAACCTATGTGAGGTGTGTCAAAATGAATGCTGGATCAACTTGCTACTTCCCCCGTCATTATTTTTTATGATTCCAAAATGGCTCTTCGTCGGCGCCTTTTATAACATCACATACAGAAGTCTCTTGAGAAAAAATATCAGATTTGTAGAGTGTTCAATGCAATTTTTGTACAATTTATTCATGTAAACAAAATATAGTAATTCTGAGATTTCGTTTTTCACTCCGGTGCGCGATCTCCTTCCAAAAGTCTCATCTGGCCCTCACTCTGAAAAGGTTACCCACCCCTGTCCTAGGGAATATCAAATTCACAAGCGGTCCCCAGTCGCATGTATACCCTGGTCAGAGGAGATGACGATGTTAGGTTTGATAGAGCCAGGAAGAGTCCATACAGCGACAGAATAGGGTAGATCAACATAACATGTATTCAAAAATACTTTTGTTTTCCTTTGCGCGGGGAAGAAATGAAACGGTTTTTTTTTTTCGGATTTCTTCTTTCTCACACACGTCTCTCTTCTCTGTTTGTGTGAGGCTACCACATGGAGACAATGTACAGTAGCAGTATCTTTTTTCATCGCTGCTCAACATTTTCGGGCAGGCGACTATTTAAACATTTTTTTTTTTTTTTAACATAGTTCACCCAAAACAAGGCAAGCTGCCACTGTAGACGTAAGGGGCTACTGAGAATTAGGGTGAAAGTTTTGGGGGGTCATCCTAAATTGAAAGCTATGCAGCTTGATGCCTGTTCACATTGGTTTTAAATCTCTGCATGCCGGTACAGTCGAGGAAACAGGGAACAGGGAGGGAGTTCCAAAGGTCGGCAGCATGAGGAAAGAAGCTATGTAGCGTGGATCCTGGCTTGCATAGACGACGGTCGCCTCTTTGGAAATGTATAAAGACCCACGCTGGTAATTAAAAATGTTTTTTATTTTAAATTGAGAATGCGAAAGAATGGATAAAATTGTGGATGTTATGAATGAATAAAGGTCACAATTTAGCAAGTGCTAAAGTCACCAAATGGGTGTCGTGAATGAAATTGATAAAACATGGTTAACGAAGAAAACATTTATATTGCAAATTTACAGTTTAGGTGTGAAAGATATTTTCACTGAGTAAATTGTTCGTTGGAAAAGTTAAAAGTTCGAAGTGTTTGTAGAATGTTCGAAGTTAGGAAGAAGACGTGAGTGTTATGTGTTTGTTTTCTTGGTACTTTTATAGATGGCGCACCATGTTTCCGTGACTTCGCGTCGTCAACGTTCGGGCAGGTCTCGGAAGCGCCCAAGAGTTGATGAAACTATTAACCAATCAGGTTGCAGCAGGCATTAGCCAATCAGGCTACAGCAAGCAGTCGATAACTTTTGGAAGAAACTAATCGCGTTCAATAACAAAAATGAATTTCTATAATCGCTGTCAGCTCGTTGAATCTTCCGAAGGACTAATTGAAATTTTGAAAAACACGTAAAAAAAAAACATTTAAAAAAAATAAAAAACAGAAACATTTGCTTAACAAAGCAAACAAAATCATCTTTCGAAACTTTCCGGTGCACAAACAAAAAACATTTTATTAAAAAACATTTGACAAACAATTGTTCTTTTGACAAAAAAAAAACAAACAAAAATAAACATCTAATTACTAACAGTTTTTTTTTTATAGCTATGATTCATTCGTTCTTTATTTGTATATATTTATTTTAGTTTGAATTTCTTCGTCGTAATTTATCGGCTGCCAGTCTTCAAAATATCGTTTGGCAGTTTTCGCCTCGTCAACTCTCGGGCGCTTTTGTAACCTGCCCGAACATTGACGACGCGAAGTCACGGAAACATGGTGCCTCATCTATAAGAGTACCGTTTTCTTTCAGTGTGAGTTCAGGAGACATTGTGCATACGCGGCCTTTGTCAGTGTGTGAATATGTGTGAACTTGTGTGTGCATGCTTTGAGTAGTGATTTTAAGAACAGGGGGGGGGGGGCGTAATGTCACATTCATGAACGTGAACTGTAGCAGTTACCTCCTCCTTTCAAAACATAACTGCACCGGTTGGCCGTTAGGTGTCGCTTTTTCACCGACAGGTGGCGCTGAAAGCGACACCAGAGTTATCTGCCCTTCTGACTATAAAAACCGTTGCAAACGGAAAATCCATCTCTTCTTCACCAGCCTCGACAGGAGTACGCTGACACTAGCGTTCCGTTTCACTCTTCTCTTCTGGTCAATTGGCCTCGGTAGAACGACGCTAATACACTAGCGTTTCGCATCACGCTTTTCTCTTTTTCCTTTCAACTAGCATCGGCATAACAACTACCAACACACGTGGTCAAACAACGGTAAGAGTTCTCAACTCATTTTCTTTGTGTACAGCTTTCAAAGACTTTCCTCTCGCCGGATTCATTTCCTCTTATACCTTTTTCAAGAACTGTTTTTCCATCGACACACATGCATACATCACACACTTCACCATTCCACGTACACACACGTTCAATAAACGTTGTTTGAACTACTTCATTTTTGTTTATTAATTATTACTCTGTCTTTGCATGCAACATTGTTTGATTTACTGGACACGTTTATAGTCCGGGAACATTACCCTCGATCCGAACAGAACCAACGGTCCAACGACTGAAGTTAAGGAGAAGCTTCCTCAGCCATGTCGAACCCCTAACAACATCTCAGGAAGAGACCAGACTACAGATGTGGACCAGACGGCTAGAAGATGCCCCCCCCCCCTCATACTGACATGGGAATCTTTGCTCCTGAGGAACTCCCTCCCGGTTCAAAGGCACCCTGGCTCCAGTTGAAAACACTAAACCGCCTGAGAACGAGAATGGGGCGATCAAAAGGGGTTATGAGTAGATGGGGCTACAAAACTGACCCAACCATTTGTGAATGTGGAGAGGAGGACCATACGATGCAACACTGCCTTGTCGGTCCCCTACTATAAAAAAGATGGCGCAGAAACGCGCAGAGAACGTTTTTCGCATTGTTCCAGGAAAGTCGTTGACGATTTAAATCAAGCAACGCTGGTAAGCATCACGGAACGAAATCGCATTACGTTAAGCATTTTAAAATGTGGCCACTGGTTTCATATGTGATGTTGTTAATTTTAGGTTGTTGTGTTTTTATGGAACAACGGGATAAACGTTCTATGCGCGTTTCTCCGTCGTCTTTTTAAAAATTCTCTTCTTTCTCCAGCTTTTTTGTTCATTTGCTTTTGACACCTGTGGATGATTCGACGAAGAATCGAAAACGTCCGTGAAACATATGGAACATTTATTTTTCATTTTTTATTTTAATACAAAAAAACCATCAGAAAAATTTAAAAAAAGTATAATTAAACAAACGAATTCTGTTATTTTTAACAGTGTTTGCATAAATGAGAAAATGCTGCCTAAATACACATACACACAATATATATATATATATATATATATATATATATATATATATATATATATATATATATATATATATACTGTCATACTTTGACTCTCATGGCACCAGCCGAAATGAACATGTCTACTCAAATTCTCCTAATAGACGAAACAACCCTTTTTTCATCTAGAACGTTCTTTTGAACACTTTGAACTCTTATTTACTACGAACTCTTTATATTTCGTTGTCTTAACAAGTTGTCAATAAAATCTTAATTATTTTTGTATGGAAAGAAATTGTCATTCTATTCTTTTGATATTGATTTTCCTACTACAATTTCATTATTAGTGAAAGAAGTTGCTAGAACGTTGGTAACATACAGATATTAGGTCAAATAAAGTCTTACGTACAAGGACGTCCGCCAATTTCCAAAACGAGGCTACTTCACTTTTGAAAGTAGAAACTGATTTCGTTTAAATTTTCTAAGCGTCTCAGAGCAACATTTGGTGTCATTTAATTATTCCGTGCATTAACTTATTAACATCGTAAAAACTACAGCATTACTAATGTGCACTCTGCCTATTCCTTTTTTTTTCATCAACCAATCAAATATTGTCATAGCCAGATAAAACTCAAGTTGTCGATTTTTTGAATAAAAAAAATATTAAATAAATGATTTTTTCATTTAAATTCCACCATGTGTTGATTTTCAAAAATATTTAATTTAAAATAAGGTTGTTTTAGTTTTAGACTAATAAACCGATTCATGTCTACATTTTTTGCGGATTATCAAAAAAAAATGTCAGTTAGTTTAAAAAAAATGTTTATGTAATGTTATTTTATGTTATTATGTTATGTTTGTAAAAACTACAGCCTTGCTAATGTGTACTCTGCCTATTCCTTTTTTTCATCAACGAATCAAATATTGTTATGTTTGTAGTGTAGTGAAGAGAAGAATAAGCGATCCGTATTCTTTTGTAAAGGTTTTATTGACAAAAGAAAACTACAACAAGATAAAGTTAAAATGACGAAGCATGGAAACGTAAGAAAGTCTGACGGACGAGTTCACCCAGGGGGAGGAGGGGGTTAAGAATATTACAATCTTAATTTTTGTAAATTTATAAAACACGTATCCAGTTTAAAAAAAAATCTTTCAGACTTACGTGAGATTCGATCTCGAGTATTAACATCGTAAAAACTACTACCTTATTAATGTGTACTCTGCCTATTCCTTTTTCATCAACCAATCGCATGTTTCTATTTGTGTACGTACAGCCTTCTCGGCCTTTTGGCATTACTATCTTGGAAGCCGCCATCCCCCCCCCCGATCCCATTCCCGATGAATTTATTTTTGAATACCCCTCTTTTAAATTCCCACTCCCATTTAGGGACCGACCCGCTTGTTTTCGGTCTTGGGCCGGAAAACAGCGGGTGGTCCAACACTTAGCAATGAGGGAAAGACGGGCCATACTAACCCCCCTTTTTATCATTTTATTTGGTTCTTTATTTTTCTTTCTTTTTGGGTGTTTTTAATATTTTTTCCCACTCCCACGATAATTATTATTTACAACGACGATTTTTGGGGATATGTTAAGTAGGGATCCATCCACAGAGTGAATGCGGTATTTTGATGCAAGAATCTGGTTAAGAGTAAGCAAAAGTTTTCTTTTCTGTTTTTGTTGTATTTTTTGATGAAAATAAAAAATGTTAAAAGCTTGTCTCACTTATCCCCGCCCTCCCCCCCCCCCTTCCCCTACATCTCGGGCGCTATGCCTAAGGTCTGGTGAGTTCCCAAGGTTTGTAAAATCTCCATCTGTAGATAAAGATGGAGTTTGTCCGATGGAATTCACCGGCCTAAATAACTTCTTGGCCTTTTGGGCAAGATCAAAGTGTAGTATCTGTTCCGATGGATACTGCACCCCATAGACTGGTATTGTCTTGGCCTTCGGGGCTTGATTTACTTCTGTCTATGTGTCTGTCCGGTGCAGTTCTAGGAGGTCCACCCTTCCAGGCTTTGCCTCCCCTCTTTGGGGAGGAGTAAGTTTATTGCTTACTGCCTGAGGCGCCACTACCGGGGAATGCCGACGGGGCTGCACAGGCAATTTTTAATGGCCAGAGTGCTCACCTTCTCGGGCGCTGGCTTTTCAAGTCCCACTTTCCCGGCCCGACCTTGGGTCACATCTTACTTGTAGGAGTAAGATAAAACTGGCCTTGTGCCTAACTTCTGGAGAGGAGTAAATAAATACCTAAATACATTCTCGGCCTTTTGGCTAAGATGAAAATGTAGTATCTGTTCCGATGGATATTGCACCCCATAAAATGGTATTGTCTTGGCCTTCGGGGCTTGATTTCCGCCGGTGTATGGGTCTGTCCTGTGCAGTTCTAGGAGATCCACCCTCCCAGGCTTTGCCTTCTCACCCTTTGAGAAGGGGTTAGTTTATTGCTAATCGCCCGAGGCGCCCCTACCGGGGAATGCCGACGAAGTTGCCCAGGCCAGAATGCCCAAATTCTCGGGCGCCGGCTTTCCAAATCACACTTTCCGACCTTGTGTCACATCTTACCGCTGTGGGAGGTAGATAAATAAATTGCGTACGTACAACCAAAAAAAAAAACCCCAAAACACTAGCATTAATTTTTAAAAAAGTATATAAATGTATTTTTTCTGTTTTTTTTTTTTTTTGTTCGCAGTATTTGTTTATTATTTTTTGGCGTTACCGAATCATTTAACGAGATGAATCTGGTTTTGTTTTCGTTCGGCTGATCGATATCGCAAAACCGATAATGCAGACGTTGATATGCACCACATAGTCACGTCGCTGCAAAAGGTCAAGGGGGCTTTGTATCGGGTTCGAACGTGCGGTCGCTATGGTTATAGTCTGCGGCGCTGTTGTGTTTATATTGGTGTCAAAAGCACATTTAGTCGTACGTTCTCGTTCGGTCCAGCGATTAGAACGCGG
>OY744543.1:74287439-74312439 GCA_963556195.1 Sepiola atlantica | reverse complement strand
ACACCCATCTCCGTTGCTGGCTCGTGATCGTGGTGAAGTATCTGTCTTGTGGGCAAACACTGTCCTCATGCACGGTAGACAAAAACGCTCGAAGGCAAGACTTTTGAGAGAGATTCTATCCTTTTATTTCACACTTCAATCGGAGAGATTTCCACTCGTCGGTTCCTTCATTAACACTCTCTTTTACATTCATACTGTTTGTGGAATATGACGGATGCTATCGGCTATATTCTTGTCCCGCCCTTGGGATCTTGCTCTGCGTCTTAGCCCATATCTGGCGATGTCACCCGGATACTACGCATTGGAGAGCTCAGTTGATCGACGTCTGTTCATCTCGCGCCACCATGGTGAACTGTCTAGAAAACTAATTTCTCACCAAGGATCTGTGACGTCAGAGCCCTTTGACCCTTCAACCAATGTCATAACAGAACTCAATATCGCTTTGTGTCTAACCTTTTTGATCCGAGTGTCTCATCTCGGCCAACTTACATCCAGTGTGTTATGATTCTCAGAATGAATCACCGTGGAAACATTTTTGTTTGTCCCAAATTATATATGCACCTATTTTGCACTCCATCCTATTTCTTTCATGCAGTTCATAATCCATACTAGCTAACTTTACACGTTTTCAGAATACAGCGCCCCTCATAATGTAACACATGTATGAAAATTAGAAGTAAAATTTCAACATGTATGAAAATTAGAAGTATAAATGTAAGCACAGATAAAAAATAAAAGTAACAATAAAAAACCACATGTGAAATGTGAACATGTTTCACGATTGGAGGTAAAAATGCAAGCACATATTAAAACCTGAGGTAAAAATCTAAACATGTGGTAGAATTAGAGCCCAAATGTAAACGCATGTTAAAATTAGAGGTAAAGTGTAAACATGTTCTAAAATTAGATGTAAAAATATGTTAAATGATAGTGTTACAATTATAGATGATAAATATGTTTTAAAATTAAACATGTTTAAATTAGAGATAAAATGTAAACATATATGCATATATATATATATATATATATATATATATATGCATATGTAAAATAATGATGCAGACATGTTGAGTAATAACGCATAAGACGTCACGGGGAGGCTAAGGGTATGACCCCGCAATAATGAAAAAAGCCGAAGACTAGATAAATTGTCAATTAGGCTAAAAGAACAACGGAAATGAATCGGTGACTTTTGAACGAGCCCAGGTGTGTCAGGTCGACGAGTTCATTTCGGAGTATGACGTTGTAAAAAAACGACTCGGTAATCTTTAAAAGAAGGCACTTGGATTGCAAAGTCAGAAATTAAAACGTGGTTTTAAACGAAGCAAGAAGGAGCGCTTACGTAGCAGAGATCAGGTTGGGAGGATATAAGGAAAAACTTGTCGTGGGTACGCTCCGAAGAGAGGTACCACCACCACGACCGAACTGCCGTAAACAACTGGCGTGGGGATCACAAGCCTTCCCTAGATTCGAGGAACAGACTGCTACAGAACGTATTGTCGTTTTTCCCTCTAGGTTGCAAGGTAAATCACTCTGCCTGGTTTTCGTGAAAATAACCTACGTTGGGTAGATTTGAAAATCAACTGCTGTCAAGATAAAGAAAGAGGTTTCTTCGTAAGACAAGGGAAAGAACAATAATGCCAAAGGACTTCTGCTAACTGTTACACCGGCCGTTCTTACACAGGAGAAACTACACCGGTTGTCACTATAAATAGTGCGAGTCACCAGAGACACTGAAGACAAAGCACAGTCTTGTAACTGTCTAGCCAAGTGCTAGTCACTTTCTTACTTTGTTAATACACTTGTTAAACCAACCCTCGACTTGACTTCCTTTATTTATTATTTACTGTGGAACAACTTCACAACACTAACAAAGAAATATTTGATTATATATATGTGTATACCTAACTTACACCAGCTGGTAGTGAAGAATAAAGAAACATTATATATTATAAATATTATTGTGTTTTGTTTGATGCTACTGGGTCCCCCGAAGGAACGGGTATTGCAACTAGTGGTAATAGACTTGCTACAGATCTAGTAAACTCGAGCTCAATTTACCAACATTTAAAAATAAAATAATTACCCCCCCCCCTCTGATTTAAGACAAATATTTAGTCAATAACACGAAAATATCGAATTCGTAAATTAATTTATAAAACTAAAAAATACTTGCAGCTATCTTTAATAAAAATGCAGGAACCTACAATAAATAACATTATGTATGAAACAAGTAACAACATTTTAACTCGTTTAGACAAGATTATGTTCAAAGTTCCAAAAATTAATACGAGCGTAACGGTTAAAGGCGTTGATTTACAATCAGTCTTCTGAAGGATGTAGGTTCAGACCTATAACAACTAAGAATAACTTAATTTAACATTTCTATCGACCGTAGTTGATGGAACGAGAACAATCTAGCCCCGCGGATTAAATAAAACGTTCTGTTCGAAATTCCGTAGAGGTCACTAAGTTCAACATAACGATTCTCAAGTTCAAACAGGTGCATTTAAAGAAGGTCGAAGGTTACTCCGGCCAAAGAGTGTGAAAATCCTAACCAAGATGAGAATAGTAGTCCGAATAATTCAAAATAATACAAATTATCATTCTTCATCTAAAAAATTCCGAAGCATAAAGAATGAAATATTTTATAAGAAATCAAGGGAGGCGCGAGAGCGCTCTATCCCTTAATAGACTTCATGAATGGTCTATGCTGGAAATCTCATTTCTTTGATCAATCATAACTCAAAAACCAATAAACCAAACTAGTTAAAACTTTGCACAAAATTTTTATTTGATAGGTTCTATAAGTGTGTAGAATTTCAGCATCATTAGTCAAGACAACCCAGAGATCCAGAAAGTTCAATCATGAAATCATGTTATCTGTGTATACGTACGTACGTACGTACGTATGTGCCACCCTGTATCTCATCAACTATTTAATGGATTCAGCTGATTTTTGGCAGAGATAGAGGTTCTAGGGTCTAGTTGATGGCATTTGTATTTCAGTTTACCATATACCTTAGTTTTCCAGAAAATTCCAAAAAACCTTATGAGAAGGCATTGTATTGAGGCATAGCCTTTACAGAAGTAGTGACATTCCATGAAAAATGCCATTATACTGAAATCATATGCCCTTAATAGGGTTAAGATGAAAATTCATATACACTAAATGTACAAAAGCAAGGAAATTCCCAAATTTTTACACTTTTATTGTCATTAAGGGTATGACTACATATCAACCAAACAATTTCATTATCACATCACTACAGTATAAATCTCTATGCATGAGTGGATGAAGTGTGTGAGGTGCGCTGAAGAAAAATTCCTACCAGTAAAATACATAGCCCTGTTGTGCTCGCATACCCTTAATGACAATAAAAGTGTAAACATTTGGGAATTTCTTTGCTTTTGTACATTTAGTGTATATGAATTTTCATCTTAACCCTATTAAGGGAATATGATTTCAGTATACTGGCATTTTTCATGGAATATAAGAAGTTTTCAAATATAAAATTATAACGATTTTTATGGGTGGCAGAATTTAAACTTGAGCCACATCCACGTGCGAAACTGTAGCCATCTTGAAATTAATTTCTAGTCGCTAGAAGATGAGTAAAGACGGATGGAAAAACACGAACACGACGGAATAATCACATTTTATAATTATGGATTCTCTCATCAATTTTACCGACCGGATTATTAGTCGCAGAATAGACCTCTCTGAATCTTCTTTTAATATGTCTATTCTAGGTTGGCCATGCTGACAAAGCCTCAGAGGCCTTCTCTACGCCAATATTAATTGACACCAACTGCTACTTAAGTCTAACTATTTCAAACATGCTATCTATCCTACCACGTGATGTAGTTTATTCTGATAAATCGGAGAATCCCTTCTTTATTTAATATTATGTTAAGTAAGAGGCAAACTCACCACAAAAACCAAGAAGGTCTTGAGAGCGCTGATGAAATCGTCGTTTCTAGAGCTCCTCAGTAGTCTTGTGCCCAACTTGGTCAGGATTCAATGGTTAGCTTCCGGTTACAAGGTTACGGTGTTAAGCAACAAGAAACAATTTGTGTCTCCTTCTCTGCTGGATTCTTTGTTTAATAGAGTTGCCTCTTTTAGAGCCGGGGTTATTCCGGTTCGTTGATATCATAGGATGTGACAAGGATTTACCATTCTTTTTTTGTTTGCATGACCTTTCGGCATCATCGATGGAACAACGGTAAGATAATCGAGCGGAAATCCGATTTATCGTAACTCTTTACTATATTTATTGATTTTTCAAGACACAGACGATTTACAATCGCACGAAACAATACGAATACTCTCGAACCCTAATACTCTCGAACCCTAATACTCTACGCTACACGTAACCCTATTTACAATGGCACGAAACAATAAAAATATTTAGTGCACCGAACGGACATCAACATTATTTCTAAAATAAAGCAACATCTATAATAATAATAATAATAATAATAATAATAATAATAATAATAATAATAATAATAATTAACATAAATAGCAAGAAACACCATCAGCTCCCCCCCCCAAAAAAAAAGAAAAAAAAAAGAAAAAAAATGAAAAAAAAAAAAAGATGGTACCAGCCTAGGCTGACACCACACAAAATATTTGCATAGGGTCAAGGAGGATGAGAAGACCGAGGAGGGACAGCACAAACCAGAACTGGAAGTGCAGAGACTGCTGGGACCTTGGGGAGGCTTATTGCCACCCTATTCCCAGAGAAGACCAATGGTCCTTACCAGCGAGAAATCAACGGTAAACGGCTGTTGTGATACTGCAAGTTGATTTGCGGTGGCTATCGAAAAGAGGTGGAGAATACTGGACATCTGGGGAGACTTGTTGTCACCCAGACTCCAGGGAATACCACCGGTTGTCGGTGAGCAATCACTGATGATCTGTGTGAGAACTCCTAGTGAGTAAATAATAATAATAATAATAATAATAATAATAATAATAATAATAATAATAATAATAATAATAATGATAATAATAATAATAATCACAATAATGGAGACTAGGATTGACAGTTGTAGCACAATTCTTGACTGATATAAGAATACAGCTAACCAACAAACGCTTACCACTAATACATGGATATAGAAAAAAGAGAAAGAAGAAAAAAGAATTCACACGAGCCCAAAGGAACTGAAATTGTCTCGATAGGATCTAATATAATTTTTCATTTTTATATTATTCATTTTAATATTATCCATTTATATATATATATATATATATATATATATATATATATATATATATATGATAACCAATGAAAATATAATAAAATTTAATAAGAATGAAAAAGAGTATTAATTAATTACTTCATAGTAAAAACAAAACAAAAACACCCCGAAAGAATAACAAAAACACACAGAAACAAATAAAAGTATATGATTAAAACAAGCAGTTAATTAATAACCATACAACACCCAATTAATTTATCTAATATTGCACACCTATTTTTGAACAACATATTTATATACAAAACATAATTTTTGGAAATTTTAATTTATTAATTTTTTATTCTCTGCGGGGCTGGTTTGTTCCAACCCTACTCTCTGGCATCCATTTTGATGAATTCTCCACACAGACGGATTTTTCCTTTGGTGTCTATTTTTGACAAAGGGAAGATTTTCTCGAAATATTAAATGATTGTTAATCATCACCCGGACAACGCACACAGCCGACACCACACTTGCTGTTATGTAAGATTTAAAAAAAATGAATAGTAAGCAGCCCCCCCCCACTTCGATTTAGTATTTTTTTTCCTTTTAGCTTATTACCAATCCGGCACTCTGCATTGCCCTCAGCCTTCTTAAACATACTATTACTATTCCCAGCAATGCTTCAAGAAAACTATCTCACTCTCTCTCTCGCTCTCTCTCTCTCTCTCTCTCTCTCTCTCTCTCTCTCTGTATATATATATATATATATATATATATATATATATATATATATATATATATATAATAAGAAAGGGTATATAGACATATTTTCTAAACCATTGTTTCGTAATAGTATTATATATATTTTTTTTATTTTGAAAAAAATATAACAATGGTGGTGTAAAATAAATAAAATGTATTTTAATCTTAGCTTTCGAGAATATACTTCTCATTTTCAAAGAGTGTTTTTCTTTTCTTCTTTTTCTTCATCGTCCGATGGAAATGGACTTTTTGGTCAGAAAATCACGTTATGTCTGTAGGCGAGGTGACGCCGGTTTGAATAAGAAAGGGTGTTTAGACATATTTTTTAAACCAGGAGAATTATATTCTCGAAAGCTATGATTAAAATAAATTTAATTTATTTTACACCACCATTGTTATGGTTTTTTCAAAAAAAAAAAGAAGAATTATATATATATATATATATATATATATATAAATAATAATATCTATAAATAAATATTAATTATTTATTACCTACAGACATCGATGTTTCATGCTTACACAATCTTCAGTGCAGGAAGCTAATTCGCGACGGTCGACGGGCGCAAACTCCGATCACAAATCGCCACTGATTCACAGTCAGGAGAGTTACTAGTTGGCCACCAGAAATTAGCTTAGAATTTAGGAGGAATTTAACTTTGTAAATACCAAGTCGGCGAGTATTCAAAGCAAGCGGCGAAGAGTGATCAACAACAACAACAAATCGTGTTGGATCTCGCAATGGAGCTAGTAGTACTGCTTGTTATTAAATTCACTCATAGTGGCCAGCCTTAGTAAAGGGGGCTCTGGGCGAAGAAAGGAATCATGCTCAGAAACAATATATCGCCTTGTTTAAGAACATTAGCTGTTCGTTATTTCCACATGTCAAGATGACACAGGGGCAATTGTAAATGAAATGCCGAAACATAAAAGACAAAAACAAATAATTTAAAAGTAGAAAAGAAAACATAATAAAAAAAACACAGTCGCCTAATAGTATTAGCTAATTAAATTTTAAATTTTTTTTTAACGTAGTTCAACCCAAACAAGGCAGGCCGCCACTTTAGACGTAAGGGGCTACTGAGAAGAAAGAAAAGGGGAGAAGGTTGGGTGGGGGGGGGGGTCAACCTAAACTGGGATCTGCACAGCGAGATGGCTGTTTACATTAATTTTAAATTTCTGCATGTCAGTACTGTCGGGGAAACAGGGAGCAGGGGGGAAGGAGTTCCAGAGGCCAGCAGCACGAGGAAAGAAGCTATTTGAGTAGAAAGCTCTCTGGCATCTTGGGACCTCCACAGTGAATGGATGGGATTTAGTCGATTGTCGAGTTGGTCTAGTGAATTTACGTCGAGAGTAGCCAATTCATCGGAGCATAATCCATTGAAGTATTTGTAAAACAAGCACCAGGATGCTACATTGCGGCGATGGGACAGGGACTGGAGCCGTCAAACAAAAGCACAACTCACACTATCGATCCCGTCTGCTTTTTATTCAGATCCAAATCCGAATCAACAAGAATGCGCGCTAAACGATAAAAGATACACAATTCATATTTATCGACCTGTGAAAATTTTGGACACTTAGGATTTTTACAAAGTTTGTTTCAGTAGTTTACGCGATTGCATTTTTGGTTTCGATAAATAATTGATTAATAATAAATAACCCCAAAAAGTCACATAGATGTAAGAAACACACATACACTCATATATGTTTCCCTGTGAGCTACACTATGGTCGTCTTCAAATCAAATATCATCAAACACTTGTCATAAACCGTTCTCATAAGCAATCAAATTTTGTTCATTTCATTCAGTATTTTCAATCCTCTCATAATATTCATCATTATTCATCTGATAATCGATCTATCTTATTAATCCTTATTCTCGAGTGGCTTTTAGCCTTGATAAGTGGTGTCTTATTAGTATAAAAATACCCCCATAATATTCTTCATCATTAAACTGACAAATCCATCCATCTCATTAACCCTTATCCTCGAGTGGCTTTTAGCCTTGATAAGTGGTGACTCATTAATATAAAAATACCCCGCATAATATTCTTCATCATTAAACTGACAATCCATCCATCTCATTAACTCTAATTCTCGAGTGGCTTTTAACCTTGATAAGTGGTGACTCATTAATATAAAAATACCCCGCATAATATTCTCCATCATTAAACTGACAATCCATCCATCTCATTAACTCTTATCCTCGAGTGGCTTTTAACCTTGATAAGTGGTGACTCATTAATATAAAAATACCCCGCATAATATTCTTCATCATTAAACTGACAATCCATCCATCTCATTAACCCTTATCCTCGAGTGGCTTTTAACCTTGATAAGTGGTGACTCATTAATATAAAAATACCCCGCATAATATTCTCCATCATTAAACTGACAATCCATCCATCTCATTAACTCTAATCCTCGAGTGGCTTTTAACCTTGATAAGTGGTGACTCATTAATATAAAAATACCCCGCATAATATTCTTCATCATTAAACTGACAATCCATCCATCTCATTAACCCTTATCCTCGAGTGGCTTTTAACCTTGATAAGTGGTGACTCATTAATATAAAAATACCCCGCATAATATTCTCCATCATTAAACTGACAATCCATCCATCTCATTAACCCTTATCCTCGAGTGGCTTTTAACCTTGATAAGTGGTGACTCATTAATATAAAAATACCCCGCATAATATTCTCCATCATTAAACTGACAATCCATCCATCTCATTAACCCTTATCCTCGAGTGGCTTTTAACCTTGATAAGTGGTGACTCATTAATATAAAAATACCCCGCATAATATTCTTCATCATTAAACTGACAATCCATCGATCTCATTAACCCTTATCCTCGAGTGGCTTTTAGCCTTGATAAGTGGTGACTCATTAATATAAAAATACCCCGCATAATATTCTTCATCATTAAACTGACAATCCATCCATCTCATTAACTCTAATCCTCGAGTGGCTTTTAACCTTGATAAGTGGTGACTCATTAATATAAAAATACCCCGCATAATATTCTCCATCATTAAACTGACAATCCATCCATCTCATTAACTCTAATCCTCGAGTGGCTTTTAACCTTGATAAGTGGTGACTCATTAATATAAAAATACCCTGCATAATATTCTTCATCATTAAACTGACAATCCATCCATCTCATTAACCCTTATCCTCGAGTGGCTTTTAACCTTGATAAGTGGTGACTCATTAATATAAAAATACCCCGCATAATATTCTCCATCATTAAACTGACAATCCATCCATCTCATTAACCCTTATCCTCGAGTGGCTTTTAACCTTGATAAGTGGTGTCTTATTAGTATAAAAATACCCCCATAATATTCTTCATCATTAAACTGACAAATCCATCCATCTCATTAACCCTTATCCTCGAGTGGCTTTTAGCCTTGATAAGTGGTGACTCATTAATATAAAAATACACCGCATAATATTCTTCATCATTAAACTGACAATCCATCCATCTCATTAACTCTAATTCTCGAGTGGCTTTTAACCTTGATAAGTGGTGACTCATTAATATAAAAATACCCCGCATAATATTCTCCATCATTAAACTGACAATCCATCCATCTCATTAACTCTTATCCTCGAGTGGCTTTTAACCTTGATAAGTGGTGACTCATTAATATAAAAATACCCCGCATAATATTCTTCATCATTAAACTGACAATCCATCCATCTCATTAACCCTTATCCTCGAGTGGCTTTTAACCTTGATAAGTGGTGACTCATTAATATAAAAATACCCCGCATAATATTCTCCATCATTAAACTGACAATCCATCCATCTCATTAACTCTAATCCTCGAGTGGCTTTTAACCTTGATAAGTGGTGACTCATTAATATAAAAATACCCCGCATAATATTCTTCATCATTAAACTGACAATCCATCCATCTCATTAACCCTTATCCTCGAGTGGCTTTTAACCTTGATAAGTGGTGACTCATTAATATAAAAATACCCCGCATAATATTCTCCATCATTAAACTGACAATCCATCCATCTCATTAACCCTTATCCTCGAGTGGCTTTTAACCTTGATAAGTGGTGACTCATTAATATAAAAATACCCCGCATAATATTCTCCATCATTAAACTGACAATCCATCCATCTCATTAACCCTTATCCTCGAGTGGCTTTTAACCTTGATAAGTGGTGACTCATTAATATAAAAATACCCCGCATAATATTCTTCATCATTAAACTGACAATCCATCGATCTCATTAACCCTTATCCTCGAGTGGCTTTTAGCCTTGATAAGTGGTGACTCATTAATATAAAAATACCCCGCATAATATTCTTCATCATTAAACTGACAATCCATCCATCTCATTAACCCTTATCCTCGAGTGGCTTTTAACCTTGATAAGTGGTGACTCATTAATATAAAAATACCCCGCATAATATTCTCCATCATTAAACTGACAATCCATCCATCTCATTAACTCTAATCCTCGAGTGGCTTTTAACCTTGATAAGTGGTGACTCATTAATATAAAAATACCCCGCATAATATTCTTCATCCTTAAACTGACAATCCATCCATCTCATTAACCCTTATCCTCGAGTGGCTTTTAATCTTGATAAGTGGTGACTCATTAATATAAAAATACCCCGCATAATATTCTCCATCATTAAACTGACAATCCATCCATCTCATTAACCCTTATCCTCGAGTGGCTTTTAACCTTGATAAGTGGTGACTCATTAATATAAAAATACCCCGCATAATATTCTCCATCATTAAACTGACAATCCATCCATCTCATTAACCCTTATCCTCGAGTGGCTTTTAACCTTGATAAGTGGTGACTCATTAATATAAAAATACCCCGCATAATATTCTTCATCATTAAACTGACAATCCATCGATCTCATTAACCCTTATCCTCGAGTGGCTTTTAGCCTTGATAAGTGGTGACTCATTAATATAAAAATACCCCGCATAATATTCTTCATCATTAAACTGACAATCCATCCATCTCATAAACTCTAATCCTCGAGTGGCTTTTAACCTTGATAAGTGGTGACTCATTAATATAAAAATACCCCGCATAATATTCTCCATCATTAAACTGACAATCCATCCATCTCATTAACTCTAATCCTCGAGTGGCTTTTAACCTTGATAAGTGGTGACTCATTAATATAAAAATACCCTGCATAATATTCTTCATCATTAAACTGACAATCCATCCATCTCATTAACCCTTATCCTCGAGTGGCTTTTAACCTTGATAAGTGGTGACTCATTAATATAAAAATACCCCGCATAATATTCTCCATCATTAAACTGACAATCCATCCATCTCATTAACCCTTATCCTCGAGTGGCTTTTAACCTTGATAAGTGGTGTCTTATTAGTATAAAAATACCCCCATAATATTCTTCATCATTAAACTGACAAATCCATCCATCTCATTAACCCTTATCCTCGAGTGGCTTTTAGCCTTGATAAGTGGTGACTCATTAATATAAAAATACCCCGCATAATATTCTTCATCATTAAACTGACAATCCATCCATCTCATTAACTCTAATTCTCGAGTGGCTTTTAACCTTGATAAGTGGTGACTCATTAATATAAAAATACCCCGCATAATATTCTCCATCATTAAACTGACAATCCATCCATCTCATTAACTCTTATCCTCGAGTGGCTTTTAACCTTGATAAGTGGTGACTCATTAATATAAAAATACCCCGCATAATATTCTTCATCATTAAACTGACAATCCATCCATCTCATTAACCCTTATCCTCGAGTGGCTTTTAACCTTGATAAGTGGTGACTCATTAATATAAAAATACCCCGCATAATATTCTCCATCATTAAACTGACAATCCATCCATCTCATTAACTCTAATCCTCGAGTGGCTTTTAACCTTGATAAGTGGTGACTCATTAATATAAAAATACCCCGCATAATATTCTTCATCATTAAACTGACAATCCATCCATCTCATTAACCCTTATCCTCGAGTGGCTTTTAACCTTGATAAGTGGTGACTCATTAATATAAAAATACCCCGCATAATATTCTCCATCATTAAACTGACAATCCATCCATCTCATTAACCCTTATCCTCGAGTGGCTTTTAACCTTGATAAGTGGTGACTCATTAATATAAAAATACCCCGCATAATATTCTCCATCATTAAACTGACAATCCATCCATCTCATTAACCCTTATCCTCGAGTGGCTTTTAACCTTGATAAGTGGTGACTCATTAATATAAAAATACCCCGCATAATATTCTTCATCATTAAACTGACAATCCATCGATCTCATTAACCCTTATCCTCGAGTGGCTTTTAGCCTTGATAAGTGGTGACTCATTAATATAAAAATACCCCGCATAATATTCTTCATCATTAAACTGACAATCCATCCATCTCATTAACTCTAATCCTCGAGTGGCTTTTAACCTTGATAAGTGGTGACTCATTAATATAAAAATACCCCGCATAATATTCTTCATCATTAAACTGACAATCCATCCATCTCATTAACCCTTATCCTCGAGTGGCTTTTAACCTTGATAAGTGGTGACTCATTAATATAAAAATACCCCGCATAATATTCTCCATCATTAAACTGACAATCCATCCATCTCATTAACCCTTATCCTCGAGTGGCTTTTAACCTTGATAAGTGGTGACTCATTAATATAAAAATACCCCGCATAATATTCTCCATCATTAAACTGACAATCCATCCATCTCATTAACCCTTATCCTCGAGTGGCTTTTAACCTTGATAAGTGGTGACTCATTAATATAAAAATACCCCGCATAATATTCTTCATCATTAAACTGACAATCCATCGATCTCATTAACCCTTATCCTCGAGTGGCTTTTAGCCTTGATAAGTGGTGACTCATTAATATAAAAATACCCCGCATAATATTCTTCATCATTAAACTGACAATCCATCCATCTCATTAACTCTAATCCTCGAGTGGCTTTTAACCTTGATAAGTGGTGACTCATTAATATAAAAATACCCCGCATAATATTCTCCATCATTAAACTGACAATCCATCCATCTCATTAACTCTAATCCTCGAGTGGCTTTTAACCTTGATAAGTGGTGACTCATTAATATAAAAATACCCTGCATAATATTCTTCATCATTAAACTGACAATCCATCCATCTCATTAACCCTTATCCTCGAGTGGCTTTTAACCTTGATAAGTGGTGACTCATTAATATAAAAATACCCCGCATAATATTCTCCATCATTAAACTGACAATCCATCCATCTCATTAACCCTTATCCTCGAGTGGCTTTTAACCTTGATAAGTGGTGTCTTATTAGTATAAAAATACCCCCATAATATTCTTCATCATTAAACTGACAAATCCATCCATCTCATTAACCCTTATCCTCGAGTGGCTTTTAGCCTTGATAAGTGGTGACTCATTAATATAAAAATACCCCGCATAATATTCTTCATCATTAAACTGACAATCCATCCATCTCATTAACTCTAATTCTCGAGTGGCTTTTAACCTTGATAAGTGGTGACTCATTAATATAAAAATACCCCGCATAATATTCTCCATCATTAAACTGACAATCCATCCATCTCATTAACTCTTATCCTCGAGTGGCTTTTAACCTTGATAAGTGGTGACTCATTAATATAAAAATACCCCGCATAATATTCTTCATCATTAAACTGACAATCCATCCATCTCATTAACCCTTATCCTCGAGTGGCTTTTAACCTTGATAAGTGGTGACTCATTAATATAAAAATACCCCGCATAATATTCTCCATCATTAAACTGACAATCCATCCATCTCATTAACTCTAATCCTCGAGTGGCTTTTAACCTTGATAAGTGGTGACTCATTAATATAAAAATACCCCGCATAATATTCTTCATCATTAAACTGACAATCCATCCATCTCATTAACCCTTATCTTCGAGTGGCTTTTAACCTTGATAAGTGGTGACTCATTAATATAAAAATACCCCGCATAATATTCTCCATCATTAAACTGACAATCCATCCATCTCATTAACCCTTATCCTCGAGTGGCTTTTAACCTTGATAAGTGGTGACTCATTAATATAAAAATACCCCGCATAATATTCTCCATCATTAAACTGACAATCCATCCATCTCATTAACCCTTATCCTCGAGTGGCTTTTAACCTTGATAAGTGGTGACTCATTAATATAAAAATACCCCGCATAATATTCTTCATCATTAAACTGACAATCCATCGATCTCATTAACCCTTATCCTCGAGTGGCTTTTAGCCTTGATAAGTGGTGACTCATTAATATAAAAATACCCCGCATAATATTCTTCATCATTAAACTGACAATCCATCCATCTCATTAACTCTAATCCTCGAGTGGCTTTTAACCTTGATAAGTGGTGACTCATTAATATAAAAATACCCCGCATAATATTCTCCATCATTAAACTGACAATCCATCCATCTCATTAACTCTAATCCTCGAGTGGCTTTTAACCTTGATAAGTGGTGACTCATTAATATAAAAATACCCCGCATAATATTCTTCATCATTAAACTGACAATCCATCCATCTCATTAACCCTTATCCTCGAGTGGCTTTTAACCTTGATAAGTGGTGACTCATTAATATAAAAATACCCCGCATAATATTCTCCATCATTAAACTGACAATCCATCCATCTCATTAACCCTTATCCTCGAGTGGCTTTTAACCTTGATAAGTGGTGACTCATTAATATAAAAATACCCCGCATAATATTCTTCATCATTAAACTGACAATCCATCCATCTCATTAACCCTTATCCTCGAGTGGCTTTTAGTCTTGATAAGTGGTGACTCATTAATATAAAAATACCCCGCATAATATTCTTCATCATTAAACTGACAATCCATCCATCTCATTAACCCTTATCCTCGAGTGGCTTTTAACCTTGATAAGTAGTGACTCATTAATATAAAAATACCCCGCATAATATTCTCCATCATTAAACTGACAATCCATCCATCTCATTAACCCTTATCCTCGAGTGGCTTTTAACCTTGATAAGTGGTGACTCATTAATATAAAAATACCCCGCATAATATTCTCCATCATTAAACTGACAATCCATCCATCTCATTAACCCTTATCCTCGAGTGGCTTTTAACCTTGATAAGTGGTGACTCATTAATATAAAAATACCCCGCATAATATTCTTCATCATTAAACTGACAATCCATCCATCTCATTAACTCTTATCCTCGAGTGGCTTTTAGCCTTGATAAGTGGTGACTCATTATTATAAAAATACCCCCATAATATTCTTCATCATTAAACTGACAATCCATCCATCTCATTAACCCTTATCCTCGAGTGGCTTTTAACCTTGATAAGTGGTGACTCATTAATATAAAAATACCCCGCATAATATTCTTCATCATTAAACTGACAATCCATCCATCTCATTAACCCTTATCCTCGAGTGGCTTTTAACCTTGATAAGTGGTGACTCATTAATATAAAAATACCCCGCATAATATTCTCCATCATTAAACTGACAATCCATCCATCTCATTAACTCTTATCCTCGAGTGGCTTTTAACCTTGATAAGTGGTGACTCATTAATATAAAAATACCCCGCATAATATTCTCCATCATTAAACTGACAATCCATCCATCTCATTAACCCTTATCCTCGAGTGGCTTTTAGCCTTGATAAGTGGTGACTCATTATTATAAAAATACCCCCATAATATTCTCCATCATTAAACTGACAATCCATCCATCCCATTAACTCTAATCCTCGAGTGGCTTTTAGCCTTGATAAGTGGTGACTCATTAGTATAAAAATACCCCCATAATATTCTTCATCATTAAACTGACAATCCATCCATCTCATTAACCCTAATCCTCGAGTGGCTTTTAGCCTTGATAAGTGGTGACTCATTAGTATAAAAATACCCCCATAATATTCTTCATCATTAAACTGACAATCCATCCATCTCATTAACCCTTATCCTCGAGTGGCTTTTAGCCTTGATAAGTGGTGACTCATTCGTATAAAAATACCCCCATAATATTCTTCATCATTAAACTGACAATCCATCCATCTCATTAACCCTAATCCTCGAGTGGCTTTTAGCCTTGATAAGTGGTGACTCATTAGTATAAAAATACCCCCATAATATTCTTCATCATTAAACTGACAATCCATCCATCTCATTAACCCTTATCCTCGAGTGGCTTTTAGCCTTGATAAGTGGTGACTCATTCGTATAAAAATACCCCCATAATATTCTTCATCATTAAACTGACAATCCATCCATCTCATTAACCCTAATCCTCGAGTGGCTTTTAGCCTTGATAAGTGGTGACTCATTAGTATAAAAATACCCCCATAATATTCTTCATCATTAAATTGACAATCCATCCATCTCATTAACCCTTATCCTCGAGTGGCTTTTAGCCTTGATAAGTGGTGACTCATTAGTATAAAAATACCCCCATAATATTCTTCATCATTAAACTGACAATCCATCCATCTCATTAACCCTTATCCTCGAGTGGCTTTTAGCCTTGATAAGTGGTGACTCATTCGTATAAAAATACCCCCATAATATTCTTCATCATTAAACTGACAATCCATCCATCTCATTAACCCTTATCCTCGAGTAGCTTTTAGCCTTGATAAGTGGTGACTCATTCGTATAAAAATACCCCCATAATATTCTTCATCATTAAACTGACAATCCATCCATCTCATTAACCCTAATCCTCGAGTGGCTTTTAGCCTTGATAAGTGGTGACTCATTAGTATAAAAATACCCCCATAATATTCTTCATCATTAAACTGACAATCCATCCATCTCATTAACCCTTATCCTCGAGTGGCTTTTAGCCTTGATAAGTGGTGACTCATTCGTATAAAAATACCCCCATAATATTCTTCATCATTAAACTGACAATCCATCCATCTCATTAACCCTTATCCTCGAGTGGCTTTTAGCCTTGATAAGTGGTGACTCATTCGTATAAAAATACCCCCATAATATTCTTCATCATTAAATTGACAATCCATCCATCTCATTAACCCTTATCCTCGAGTGGCTTTTAGCCTTGATAAGTGGTGACTCATTAGTATAAAAATACCCCGCATAATATTCTTCATCATTAAACTGACAATACATCCATCTCATTAACCCTTATCCTCGAGTGGCTTTTAGCCTTGATAAGTGGTGCCTCATTAGTATAAAAAATACTCCCATAATATTCTTCATCATTAAACTGACAATCCATCCATCTCATTAACCCTTATCCTCGAATGGCTTTTCGCCTTGATAAGTGGTGACTCATTAGTATAAAAATACCCCCATAATATTCTTCATCATTAAACTGACAATCTATCCATCTCATTAACCCTTATCCTCGAGTGGCTTTTAGCCTTGATAAGTGGTGTCTTTAGTCTAACAAAGTGGCCACACAATCTTATTAATAAAGAGCTTACATAACAAACAGCCTACACACGCAAACAGCTTAAAATTGAATGAGTCGACTAAAAATTAATTATAATTTGAAAATATTGTGCTTAATCAATACAAATAAAAAAAAAAAAATTAAAAATTAGATTAAATGATTACACATTTTGTGTGGGAAGTATGTATCGTACAGGTTTGCTAAATTATTTTTTCTCTGTTTTGTATGACATTTATAATTTGATGTGTTATTCCAAATCAACAGGTTTGTACAAAAAAGCTTAGATTGATTGATAACATAATTATTTAATATCAGAATTGTATGGCGTTTCTAATGGTGACACGTGACACTCATTCCAATTTACTAAATTTCAACCCAATCTATCTGCAATATTTTAAATACCCAATCAGTATTTACATAAAGTTAGGTATATATATTTGTATGTACAGGATTTACTTCTAAACTAATTAACCGATCATTATAATTTTGGAACACAGCTGCTACGTAAAAGGGTCGCAATGTGGACTACATTTAGTTTAATCTAGTTTTATGCAAAAAAGTTAAAAAGAGAGTGGCATGCATTCGTGAAAATTCAGGCACCTCATATCTTGCGACATTTTAACAATAGGTATTAGACATCAATTAATAAGTGTTCAACAAATTTCAGTTTCTTTGGAGTATTTTAAAAGGTTCTCTGGTAAGGCGTAATATGGTCACAACCTCCCATTTAAAAAAAAAATCAAATATTTCAGATTTGCATTAAATTTGATACATAGTCATGAGCAATTAATCAAGATTTCATGTTATTTTTTGTTCTTATGACCCCTTAAGCTTAAGTTTTACATTTTAAAATTTTTCGACAATCAAAAACATGTAATGGATTTTGATCAAAATTGGAATAAATTTTCTACACTCAAGATTTCGTATCAATATATCTTGATTTTATACTTCGTTTTGGGGACATAAAAGTGGTGCAATACTGTTCTGTTCAGAGAATTTCATTTTATTCGTCATGGGACAGGTTCAATATATATATATATATATATATATATATATATATATATATATATATATATATATATATATATATATATACAGGGTGTTTCAAAAGTCTTGGGAACATAACGATTTTTAATAACTCAAAAACTATTAGGAGTTGAAAAATGAAATTGGTACCGTTCGAAAGGTTAAAGTTTCAAGTTTTGTGGGGAATCTTCAAAGTTGCTCAATATGAGCACCATTCGTCACACGGCAGACATCTAGTCGATAGTCCATTTCCTGCCAAACGCGTTCCAGCATCTTGACGTCAATGGTTCCCACAACTGCCGTTACTCGAGCCTTTAGTTCGTCAATATCTCTTGGAAGGGGCGGCACATAGACTTGTTGCTTGACAAAGCCCCAAAGGAAAAAGTCACACGGGGTAAGATCTGGAGACCTAGGAGGCCAGGGCATGAGAACGTCATCACCTCGCCCAGATCTCCCAATCCATCTACCAGGCAGCCTTGTGTTAAGAAACTGCCTTACTCTAAGACTCCAGTGTGGTGGTGCACCATCTTGTTGAAAAATGAAGTCATCAGATTCTGCTTGTTCCAACTGAGCCATTAACCAGTCTTCCAGCATGTTGAGATAGGATTCACCAGTGATAGTTGCCTCTTCAAAGAAGAACGGTCCATAGACACCTTTCTTGGAAATTGCACAAAACACGTTCACTTTTGGTGAATCTCGCTCGTGCTCAAGAAGTTCATGAGGATTCTCAGTACCCCATATGCGAGTGTTATGCTTGTTAACTTTGCCATTCAGATGGAAGGTCGCCTCATCGCTAAAAACAAGCCGGTCATCAAAGCCGTTATTTTCCAACTTCTCTTGCATTGCAATGCAAAAGTCACGGCGAAGTGGCTTATCAGTGTCCTTCAACTTTTGGACCAACTTGAGCTTGTAAGGTACCATTTGCAGTCGTTTCCTTAAGACACGCCAGACAGTTGCTGGAGCAAGCTGAAGTTCCCTGCTGGCTCTTCTCACTAATTTACGGGGGCTCCGCTGAAAGGCTGTCCGAACTTGCTCAACTGCATCTTCTGAAGTTGAAGGGCAACCTGTTCGCTTACTTGGGCACAAACAGCCATCTTTCACAAATTAAGCATGCCATCTGACAATGGATTTCCTTTCAGGGGCTTCTTTTTTAAATTTCCTGCGAAATGCACGCTGAACACATGTCCACGATTCAGTCTTTGCAAATTGGAGGACGCAAAATGCCTTGTCTTGTTTAGAGAACGCCATTACTGCACCTGGAAAGATAACACGAAAATCATTAGTATGACCAAAAACTTGATTAAGCAAGCTTTAAAATGGCACCAGTTTCATTTTTCTACCTGGAATAGTTCATGAGATATACGCATTTGTAATGTTCCCAAGACTTTTGAAACACCCTGTATATATGCATTTACCATGATGATTTCTAGCGAGGATGAAACATGGACACCTCTGTGTCATTTACTTCCATAGATATATTTTTATGTAACTACTATTGCTAAGCTCTACTCACGTATTGAGCACTGTTGAAGTATATACTGAAAATATATATACATGAAATAATAACAACATATATATATATATATATATATATATATATATATATATATATATATATATATATATATATATATTACTATTTCATGTATCCACATAAAATTTTCAGTATTTACTTCAACAGTGCTCGATACGATGCGAGATCCAACACGCTAAAATTTTAGCCTGAAGACTCTCCCTCGGGGATGAAACGCGGCAGCCTCTGTGTAGCTTAATTGCCATAAATATATTTTCATAGCGTACTATCTATCTATCTATCTATCTCTATATATATATATATATATATATATATATATATAGTCTCGGAAGTTTCTCAACCATTAAAACTATATAAAAAAAACAAAAAAAAATTAAAAAAAAAACAAAAAAACAAACTTATAGTCTCAAGTCTTCCAGTGGAAAATCACTCATGTAAGTCAATTTATTTTTTACAGTTATTATATTAGTTAGTTTCTAACACTATTTTAAGGGATCATCAGTTGTTTACCATGAAAAACTGTTTCGGGAATATAGATATAAGCAAACATTGTTAAAGTATAATCAAGCAGAAATTCTGTTGCGTTTAATAATGTTTATATATATATATATATATATATATATATATATATATATATATATATATATATATATATATATATATATATATATATATATAGTATGTGTAGATAAAAACAAATATTTATAATTATTTGTCGCCCCTGATCTAGGCTGGGCACTGTAGTGAGTGGTATTAACACAGACGTCATCGTAGCTTTAATGCACGTTCCTTCATTAGTTGAACACTCTTGACGACGCAGCCGTTGATAGGTTGAATCTCTCGCAAATTTATCATGTTGTTTATTGTGGTCGTGTGGGCTAAAGCGTCGGAATTTGAGTTAAAAATATGACTCGTGTTCCCGAGTTTCGAGTCCTATGACCGGTATGAATAATCATCTCCACACTGACGATTCCCGAAAGGATGAAATCCATACGTATGTAGATAAAAACAAATATATATATATATATATATATATATATATATATATATATATATATATATATATATACAACGAAATCATTAATTTCAGACATAATGCTATTCGAAAATAAAAATATCGACTTTATAAACTGATTTTAATAAATAATACGGGTATTTAACTTTTGTATATATTTTTGAACATAGATAAGACCAACAAGACAGGCCGCCTCTGTAGACGTAAGGGGCTACTGAGAAAAAGGGTGAAAGTTTTTGGGGGGGTCAACCTAAATTGGGAACTGTCTAGCGAGATGTCCGTTTACATTAGTTTTAAATTTCTCCATGTCAGTACCGCCAGGAAAACAGGGAACATGGAGGGAGTTCCAGAGTCTAACAGCACGAGGAAAGAAGATTTTGGAGTAGAAAGCTCTTCGGCATCTGGGGACCTCCACAGTGAATGGATGGGATTTGGCAGATTGTCGGGTTGGTCTAGTGAATTTGCGTCGTGGGGGATACCAGAGAAGCAAGTACATCAGAGCACAATTGTTTTTATCTTTTTATTTTGATACACGTTATAAATAATTTCGTGGATATATCCTAAAGGAAATCAATAAAATAAAACTGTTTGTATTATCCGATGAGGCCAACGGCACCGTGAAGAATGTGGATATCAAATATTCTTATTCTATCAACATATGCAAAGTTAGCGAATACAAGCGAATCTCCTAAATACATGGTGGCCAGTACGCACGCAACAAAAGACAATAAAAAAACGCTGGTTCAAAGAATATACATTTATTCCATGAAAAATGCCAGTATACTGAAATCATATGCCTTTAATAGGGTTAAGATGAAAATTCATATACACAAAAAACAAGGAAATTCCCAAATTTTTACACTTTTATTATTATTAAGGGTTTGACTGCATATCAACCAAACCATTTCATTATCACATCAGTACAGTATAAATCTCTATGCATGAGTGGATGAAGTGTGTGAGGTGCGCTGAAGAAAAATTCCTACCAGTAAAATACATAGCCCTGTTGTGCTCGCATACCCTTAATGACAATAAAAGTGTAAAAATTTGGGAATTTCCTTGCTTTTGTACATTTAGTATATATGAATTTTCATCTTAACCCTATTAAGGGCATATGATTTCAGTATACTGGCATTTTTCATGGAATGTCACAATGCTTTCTCATAACTGATATAGTTGGTAGTTTGACTAATCAAGGTACATGGTAAAATGAAATTAAAATGCCATCAACTAGACACTAGAATCTCTATCTTTGCCAAAAATCAACTGAATCCATCAAATGGTCGATGAGATACAGGGTGGCACATACGTACGTACGTACGTACGTACGTACACACAGATACCATGATTTCATGATTGAACTTTCTGGATCTCTGGGTTGCCTTGACTAATGATGCTGAAATTCTACACACTTATAGAACCTATCAAATGAAAATTTGGTGCGAAGTTTTAACTAATTTGGTTTATTGGTTTTTGAGTTATGATTGATCAAAGAAATGAGATTTCCAGCATAGGCCATTCTTGGGGTCTATTAAGGGATAGAGCGTTCTCGCGCCTCCCTTGATTAATGGCTTCATAAAATATTACACTACATAGCATATAATTAGATGCATATAATTATACCAAATATAAGAAGTCATGTGAAGCACACAATTTATAAGTGACAGTCGTCCCATGAGGTGTTCGTGTGTAGAGGCTGGGCTGACATCTGATGGGTCGAAATTCGGTTGGTTTGTTTAGTTCGATGACCAGCGAGCTAATAAAAGAAGGAATAGGTCTGATTCTCGGATCTCGTGATTTCACAAGAGCAGGGACGAGATCACACATTCTCTCGAGATTTGGGGACTTGCCTCTTTTTCAAAGGAGAACAACTCTCAATCGAAAACTCCATTTTCTTAGAAAGAGCCACCTTTGAAGGGAGGTAACTTTGTCGTCACTACAGATGTAAATAATAAAATACGTTATTTCTCGACAATTACACATTAAACAAATAAACTAATATATAGAAAGAGGTAACTATCTTAAGTGGAATTCTGATGTAGGTAGTAATCTTCTTCTTCGCGTGTCTTTGAAGTGTCATGTGGTCATACGACAATTTACCACTTTTTTATGCACTCCTTTTCATTATTGTTGTACTCTGCAAGATCGGGCGCTTCCGCAACCTGTCCGAACGTTGACGACGCGAAGTCACGGAAACATGGCGCGTCAATTATAAGAGTACCTTAAACTGATCTTTATTTTAACTTTTACTTAAATTTTTTCCATGCAATCACTGTTCTATTTAAAAAAGACAATATATATTTATTTTAATTGGTGCTGATATCGATCCTGAACCAGTTTTCGTGAGGTTCGACTCTGAAGCGTTCGGCTGTCCTACGCAAACGCCCGAGTGTTGACGAGCCGATTTGTACCAAACGACAATTTTGATACGATGCTGCGTCCTATGATAATAATGTTTTGCTTGTTTTTTTGGGGGGGGTGGGGGGGGGGGTGGGGGGGGGGTTGGGTTTAGGGTTAGGGTTTAGAGTTTAGGGTTAGGGTTAGGGTTAGGGTTTAGGGTTTAGGGTTAGGGTTAGGGTTAGGGTAAGGGTTTAGGGTTAGGATTAGGGTTAAGGTTAGGGTTAGGGTTGGGGTAAGGGTTAGGGTTAGGGTTTAGGGTTAGGGTTAAAAATATTTATTTGATAACAGTAATTTCGCTCTGTTTTGCTTGTTTTATTTGTTTTGTTGTTTAAAAAATTTCTTGCAACTATAACTAAAAATTATAGGACGCAGCAACGTATCAAAATAAAAATATTTATTTGATAACAGTAACTTCGCTATGTTTTGCTTGTTTTTTTTTGTTGTTTCTTTTAGAAAATTTCTTGAAAATATAACTTACAATCACAGGACGCAGCACCGTATCAAAATTGTCGTCTGGTACCATTCGGCTCGTCAACACTCGGGCGTTTGCGTAGGACAGCCGAACGCTTCCGAGTCGAACCTCACGAAAACTGGTTCAGGATCGATATCAGTACCCTTTAATTAATGTGTTTTTTTTTGGGTATACATGTTCTGAACATTAATTCGATGATATTCTTTTAACCGGGTAACGACTGGTAACCTTGCTAGATAATTTTGTTCTTGTTTTTTTTTGTTTTTCCTGCTGTGTACAGCACTCGAGCTGACATATTCGAGTTCCGTTCTTTCGATCGTCTAACTTCCGTGATCAAGCGGGGTTTTCCCCCAATGTTGAACAAACAAAAGTAGGACGCTTCATTGCAGCCTCTGGCACGCTTCGGCTAACACGCATTTATTGGCGAGATCTCGTCCAGTTAAAACGTGATCTCTACCACTGCCCCGGCTCGCGGCGGCATTCCTCCGAAGCCGCGTGGTCAAACGCACAACGTACAGCCGTCTGTCGATTTATAGGCTGATCAAAAAGTACGCGTACATGGAAGTAGCTGAGACAAGTTATGCAAAGAGAAAAAAAAACTAGAATGGCTTTAGAATAACTGTTTACAAATCTATTAATCCGGAATAATTATCGCTATCAATAAACTTGAAGGCACTCTATAGAGCGCGTAACTCCGCCAAGGCTGAACCATGAAATAACAAATACAGAAATAAAAAAGTAAAAATAACGTGTCTATTTATGATAGTTCATTAATATCTATCTATCTATCTATGGTTATCCTACTAATATAAATAAAGTATAAACAAGTTTCCCGACGAGACTGCGATTCGAACCCAGCATCTTTATCAATACATTACTCTTTCAAGTAGTATATATGTAATGCTACCAAAACTCGCTCCAACACCAGACGGGTTTTGCAATTTACATAATTAATTTATTTTAAACTTCTAATTAATTAATATTTAAAAATATACACTAATAACTGCTATTCTCAAATTTACATATGTATTTAGAATATTTTTCGATGAAGTAATATTAATAAAAATTATTGATACTAATTGTATCAATAA
>OY744543.1:74279939-74282439 GCA_963556195.1 Sepiola atlantica | reverse complement strand
CTTACAATTCCTGCAACATACATGTATTTCAACAGGATAAAACAGAGGCAACACTGATTGTGGTGAGTGTTCCAAATAACAGTGACTTAAACAGAGCAGAGCGGGAGAAGGTGTCAAAATACCAAGGCCTAATGTATGATATGAAGAGAAACTGGAACCTCAAAAACATCAACATTATCCCAGTTATAATAGGAGCTAAAGGCCTCATGAAGAAATTTTTAAAAAAGTATCTGGAAAGTATTCCCAGAAAACCAAGTGCAAAAGAAATCCAAATAATTGCACTTAAGGGAACGTTCAAATCCTTAAAAGAGCACTCGGTTGGAGCCTCTAAATAGCAGGGGATAGTCTGGCATTTGGAAGAATGCCCCGTCCCTATATTAACGAAAACAGAAATAAGAAAATAAAAAAAACAGATAAAACTGAGTACCAAACTGCTATCAATTTAGCGTTTTAATGTTATCAAAATGAATAAATGCGAAAGTTTTTTTCCACCAATTAAAATTAAAACGGTTTATACTTATTTCTAATTCTATATAGTATATTTTCATTCATTATGATACATTCCTCCCAGGCATTACCTTTGGTTAAGATCAAAGTGTAGTATCTGTTCCGATGGATACTGCACCCCATACTGGTGTTGTCTTGGCCTTCGGGGTCTTGATTTACGCCGGTCAATGGGTCTGTCCTGTGCAGTTCTGGGAGGTCCACCTTCCCAGGCTTTGCCTCCCCTCTTTGGGGAGGAGTAAGTTTATTGCTTACTGCGCCTGAGGCACCCCTACCGGGGAATGCCGACGGGGCTGCCCAGGCAATTTTTAAACCCCACTTTCCCGACCCGACCTTGGGTCACATCTTACTTGTGGGAGTAAGATAAAAACTGGCCTTGTGCCTAACTCTTGGAGAGGAGTAAATCAATACTTTTTTTTATGGAGAAGGGGGAGGTAATATAGTATATGTTCGTTCCTCACAATACCATCCTCCCCGAATTACCTTATTTTCTTTTTTTTTTGGGGTGGGGGGGGTGGGGTAGTGTTCATCCCGTCATTATCTCCTCCTTGGGGGGGGGGGGTCAGTGTATGTAGTTCGTTCATCATGATATAATCCTCTCAGCCTAGAGGAGATAATCTAGTATAGAAGTATAACACACACTATAAAAACCGCAACATATCACGAAGAAATTGCACCATTATGCAAATTATTCTTTAAATTAATATATAAATATTAATATATAAATATTTACTTTTCAAAGCTATACATATAAACAATGTTAAGATCAGTTACTGTTGCATGGATAATCTGCAAGCTATAATAAGGAAATATAACATAAAAATATTAAATAGCTATAATGAAACCAATAACCATGGCGAAAATAGCGATGCCACCAAACACGGCAAAACTAATCACTATAATACCTATCTGATAGCACATACCCATACAACTGCAAAATCACCCTCTAAATTCCAACGCTTCCCCAACGTAATAAGAGTGATGGCAACGTTGTTGTGTCAGAGCTACACGGTTAACAGGGCTGTGGTGAAAATCCAGGAGGAGGGGTCTGTATCAGGATCCGCCGTTCTCTTGTCAATCTTGCCTCTTCATGTGGTAAGCAAAGGTGTATCAGATGCGGAGCTGCAAATCAATGAAGTGAAAGTGCCAATGTTGCTTCTTTACTATTCCTTTGTGTGTTTTGGGCCGAACCTTCCCCGACTTCGTATGCAACCGCTGAGCCTTGCTGCTCTCGACGTCGGAAGTAAAACCCGTAAGCTTGCAGGTTAAGAAATAGCTGCGACCTACAAGGAAGACTTCATGAAGACCAGGCAATCCTTCGTGAACTCTATGCAGAAACTTCTCCTCCCCCTCTCCTAGTCATCCCCCTCCTATTCAACAACAACAATAACAACTGAGAATCAGTGCCAAACAATAGTGTATATAAAGTCACAACGAGCTACAACAGTAATAATGAAGAAAAGGTGTACATAGGTGCTACAGTTTGCACATTCAAGGACAGATACATCTACCATATAATATCCCCGAGAAATCCAGCATATAAAGACATTACACGTCTTTTTCAGTATGGCATAAAATGGAAACATTCACACTAGTATAAAATGAGAAATGCAGTATACACAACAGGAAAAAATACCAAATTATAAGCTCAAAATAAATCTATAAACTACTCATCAAAAAACATGAATTCATGAATGCGGACATATAAATAAAATACCTTTTCTGCCACATGACCTAACCTAACACCTAACCCTAACTTTAACCTTAACCAAAAGCCCTAACCCTAACACGTTACCCTAACTCTAACACCTAACCCTAGCCCTAGCCCTAAAACCGAACCCGATCCCTAAAACCTAACCCTAACCATAACACCTAACCCTAACCTAACACTTACCATAACCCTAACCCTAACCCTAACCCTAACCCTAAAACCTAACCCTAACCATAACCATAACACCTAATCCTAACCCTAACCCTTACCATAACCCTAACCCTA
>OY744543.1:74252439-74274939 GCA_963556195.1 Sepiola atlantica | reverse complement strand
ACAGACATGTACAAAATCTGCGACACTGGCATGTCAATGTTATCGATCAACAGTTACTATACACTGAGATCTCATCAGGGAGAGTTCTAACTTTGCCTGATGAGATCTCAGTTTATAGTAACTGTTGATCGATAACATCGACATGCCAGTGTCGCAGATTTTGTACATGTCTGTGTAAATAAAATTATCATATATATATATATATATATATATATATATATATATATATATATATATATATATATATATAATAATTTATTAAATGTTCCGAATTTGTTAACAGAATTTTCATTTTCAAACAATTTTTCCTGCCCATTTGAAAACATACATTCTCGTGATAACCAAATCAGTATATATATATATATATATATATATATATATATATATATATATATATATATATATATATATATATATATATATATATATATATATGAATGAGTTGACAAGTATTCTGAAAGGTAGAGCCACATTTTTTTAATGGCAGCGTGACATCAACCAACAGGAAGAGATCAAAGTGTTCGACGCGTGTGCCCTTATCCGGTGTGTGCATATGAACCTTTGGTGGCCTATCGTCGTAATCTGGATCAATTAGAACGCCGTCCCCTACGGACACTCTCGAATATGAACGTAAATGATGTGTTTAGAAGGTGCAGGTGTTGAGGTTACAGCGTTGAGGTTACAGTCACTAAACAAAAGCGGAGATGTGATGACCATCATGCACGGATGAATAATTAGATTAATTACAAATAAACTGCATTAAAAGGAGGGAGTCATCTATCTATCTATCTATCTATCTATCTATCTATCTATCTATCTATCTATCTATCTATCTATCTATCTATTAATATGTTTGTTTGTCTATCTATCTATCTATCTATCTATCTATCTATCTATCTATCTATCTATCTATCTATCTATCTATCTATCCCAGTCTATTCAAATCTATCTATCTATCTATCTATCTATCTATCTATCTATCTATCTATCTATCTATCTATATATATATATATATATATATATATATATATATATATATATATATATATATTTATCTATCTGTCTATCTATTAATATCTCCTTTCCGTCTACATCTTTCTCTCTCTCTCTCTCTCTCTCTCTATATATATATATATATATATATATATATATTACTATTTCATGTATCTACATAACATTTTATAAGGAGATATACTTTTTTATGTATCAATTTTCAGTATTTACTTCAACAGTGCTCAATACGTAAGTAGAGCTAGGTAGTAAGCAATGAAAACATATTTATGGCAATTAAACTACGTAGAGGCTCCTGCGGTTCATCCCCGGTGGAATCTTCAGGCTAAAATGCATAGAATAGAAATATATATATATATATATATATATATATATATATATATATATATATATATATATATATATATATATATATATATATATATATATATATATCTTTCTCTCTCTCTCTCTTTATATATATATGTATATATATATATATATATATATATATATATATATATATATATATTCTAGAGATGAAAGATGAGAATAAAAAATTGTAAAGATACAATATTTATTAGAACATCAGAAGTTCAGAGCAAGTAGCTTCATATTCTTAATCCATAGATTTTCAAAGATAAACTCTTTTCATCAGAGCATAGAAAAAACCGACAATATTATCGGCAACATTTAACTTTAGAAAAATTTATACATAAAATAAAAAAAAGGTAAAGAGATTTTTGTTGAGATGAAAACGTAGAGTTAGGGTAGTCACCGTCATCTTTCATCCATAGAATTGATTGCTCTATTCAATATATTGAGCTTTATATTATCACGATAGATTATTAGTAAACGATAATTCAATTATCTTAAATTTAATTCAACATTTAAATATTTAAATACTATATATATATATATATATATATATATATTTATATAGGGTGTCCCTAAAGTTACTGAAACTGATTACCAAATCCTGAAGTCTCATAGCAAATTCCAGTCTTTGCTCATAACCCTGAGGCTGAAGCTGCTGGGCAAGCTGAATTTTGTATGGAAACATGTCCATGTCATGCAACATCCTATGTAAGGAGGATCGTGAAACTTTCAACTGTCGGGATCTTCTTCTGATTGAAACTTTTGGATCTTTTTCCAGACTTCGCGCAAATTCTTCCCGATTGTCTTCAGTTCTTACTGAACGAGACCTTCCGGGTCTCGGGAGGTCACATGCTTCAGCTTGTTTTTGAAAACGGGTTTTTATGGCCTTAATGACATTTACACTTGGCGCATCTCTAATGTTAAAATGTCGACGGTAACACCGCTGGGTTTCTGAATTTGAGCCATGTGACTCAAAGTACCATTGTACAATGTGGGTTCGTTCCCCAATGCTGTATTTGCTCATGATGATGTCGGAAGGACACCTTCAACTACTCTAGAAAAAAAAAGAAAAAAAAAAGAAAAAAAAGAAAGAAGTTATGATTTTTTGCCTCACCCTGTATATATATATATATATATATATATATATATATATATAATTTATTAAATGTTCCGAATTTGTTAACAGAATTTTCATTTTCAAACAATTTTTCCTGCCCATTTGAAAACATACATTCTTGTGATAACCAAATCAGTATATATATATATATATATATATATATATATATATATATATATAGAGAGAGAGAGAGAGAGAGAGAGATAGAGAAAGAGAGAGAGAGAGCTAACAAGCTATATATATATATATATATATATATATATATATATATATATATATATATATATATATATATATATATGAGTGAGTTGACAAGTATTCTGAAGGTAGAGCGACATTTTTTTAATGGCAGCGTGACATCAACCAACACGAAGAGATCAAAGTGTTCGACGCATGTGCCCTTATCCGGTGTGTGCATATGAACCTTTGGTGGCCTATCGTCGTAATCTGGATCAATTAGAACGCCGTCCCCTACGGACACTCTCGAATATGAACGTAAATGATGTGTTTAGAAGGTGCAGGTGTTGAGATGACATCGTTGAGGTTACAGTCACTAAACAAAAGCGGAGATGTGATGACCATCATGCACGGATGAATAATTAGATAAATTACAAATAAACTGCATTAAAAGGAGGGAGTCATCTATCTATCTATCTATCTATCTATCTATCTATCTATCTATCTATCTATCTATTAATATGTTTGTTTATCTATCTATCTATCTATCTATCTATCTATCTATCTATCTATCTATCTATCTATCTATCTATCTATCCCAGTCTATTCAAATCTATCTATCTATCTATCCCAGTCTATTCAAATCTATCTATCTATCTATCTATCTATCTATCTATCTATCTATCCCAGTCTATTCAAATCTATCTATCTATCTATCTATCTATCTATCTATCTATCTATCTCAGTCTATTCAAATCTATCTATCTATCTATCTATCTATCTATCTATCTATCTATCTATCTATCTATCTATCTTTCTTTATATATATATATATATATATATATATATATATATATATATATATATATATATATATATATATAAAGGGGTATTCATTCATTTAGCCGGTAACGGCTCATTCGCCGAATTCGTTGATACAGTAAATACCAACCATGAGACAGAAAAGAGAAGAAAAAAATCTCTAGTCAATGATTAAGGTCTGTTTGAAACCGAAATATATGAAATAAATGTTTCATTGACTAAAAAAAGTCTCGCATCTTTAATCTGGTCTTTATGTCTGAAAGTGTAGTATCTGTTCCGATGGATACTGCATCCCTTATACTGGTATTGTCTTGGCCTTCGGGGGCTTGATTTACGCCGGTCTATGGGTCTGTCCTGTGCAGTTCTAGGAGGTCCACCCTCCCAGGCTTTATCTCCCCTCTTTGGGGAGGAGCAAGTTTATTGCTTACTGTCTAAGGCGCCCCTATCGGGGAATGCCGACGGGGCTGCCCAGGCAATTTTTAAACCCCACTGTTCCGATGGATACTGCACCCCATAGACTGGTATTGTCTTGGCCTTCGGGGCTTGATTTAGTCGAGTGTTTTATCCCATTGGCCATAGCCAATTAGTTAGTAAATAGAGAGGAATTTAAATGTAAATAGCGAGTCAGCGGCTAGATTTACCCGAGCAGTTTAGAGTGATCTACGAACGGCGTTCGGATCGTGCCTGTAGATATATTCTACTTTAATTTTGATCGAGATTTCGACGTGGTGGTGGATGGGCGCGCTTTGTCGACGCAGAGATAGAAATACGTCGGAGACGGTATGGTTTCGGGCGAGGAGCCAGACGAAGATGGATCGAATCCAAAGTCCCAACGGTGTTCCTAAGGCAGAAGCGGTCGAGGGCTGCAACTTATCCATCTGCTCCAGTAGTCTAGGATCCACTTGACATTAGATACAGCACGTAGATTTATAAAGGAAGATGTGCGCTCTGGGATGCGACATAGCGTTTGCGGACACTGACAGAAAACAAAACACACAAAGGCGTCTCTCATTTTCTTTTCTTTTTTTTTTGGGGGGGGGGGGTGAACCATACCAAGTCATCTTTATGCGAAATGTTCTGTCATTGTATCTAATTTCGCTCCTTCGCGTGGTCAACGCTCGGGCAGGTCTCGGAATCGCCCGAGAGTTTACGAAACTATTAGCCAATCAGATTGCAGCAGGCATTAGACAATCAGGTTCCAAACAAACAGGCGGTAACTTTTAGAAGAAATTAATTTCTACGATCTGCAAAATTTGAAAAAAATATTAAGTAATGGAGAGTGAGAATGTGCGTGTAAAAAGATATGGGGTCTGTCCAGTTGGTGAATGTCCGTTGATAAGGTGTCCGGTGGAAGGAGATTTAAATATGGAAGAGAAGGGTTTTCGTGAAGACAGCATTGAAAAAGTTCAAGAATGAAGTAAATCCAATAGAAAGATGTTTATATTATATATATATATATATATATATATATATATATATATATATATATATATATATATATATATATATATATATATATATATATAGTCTCGGAAGTTTCTCAACAATTAAAACTATATTAAAAAAAAAAACAAAAAAACTTATAGTCCCAAGTCTTCCAGTGGAAAATCACTCATGTAAGTCAATTTATTTTTTACAGTTATTATATTAGTTTATTTCTAACACTATTTTAAGGGATCATCAGTTGTTTACCATGAAAAACTGTTTCGGGAATTTAAAAACAAGACAGTATTTAATTTCATGGCTTCCCAGCAGAGTTGATCAGACCCCACTTCCCTTAAAAGACAAAAAACATAAACGTTCCTTATACTAAATCTACGTTTTGTTCCATATAAATGTTTTGCTAACTTATATTAGTTATTTAAGACACACACAAAAAAAAATTGTCTTTACCTGTGCTGTTCGTCTGTCTAATAAAATTTATCCGTTACTTACAAAAATATATATACAGGGTGGGCCAAAATAAGGGTCCTATCTTTAAATTTGAATAACTTGAATTTGAATAACTTCCACAAAATAAAAGTTAAACTCACCAAACTTTATGTGTGTGTAGACTGACCCTTCCGAGATTTTTTGAAATAAACAAAACAAATTTTAGCCGAAAAACACTTCTTAAAACTTACAAAAACTAAAGTATTGTTTTTTACACTGTTTTGAATTTTTTAAGCAAAAATAATGTTTTCTAAATGAGGGTACGTTCCTTAGGGCCTATACGGCTCATGCTTGCTTCGGAAGGGGTCCTTTACTTATTCTAAAAAAAAATTTAAAAAAATCAATAAATAAAAAAGTTATGAATTTTTAAAAATAGGACCCTTATTTTTGCCCACCCTGTATAATCGAATGAAGAATCCATGTCACCCATCACTGTGTCGATATTCAATCTGACTGGATCTGTTTTAATTAGCATTCATCCATGCATCATAGTCTATCAGAGTTTCATTCCAATGTATATTTCGAAAAAAAAAAATCAATTTTCACTCCTGGTCATATATACGCCATCAATCTCTAATATAATACTCTAAAGGAATTGACACATAATGGATAACAGTAAATGTCTAAGAAGACGTTTTCCCTCTCAATATTCACACAGTGTGGCGCTCGTGTGGCGTAAATAAACTCGTTAATATTCCTTTCATTTTATTACTGTCAGCAATTTAATATGGTATCAAACCAGGAACGTAACATATTTAATACATAATTAACGACATCCGTCGGCGATAATTCTACGCATAATTATATAGGCTTGGTTTGGTTTGGTAGTTTTGTTTTACGGCATATCAACCCTTTTTGGGTTATTTAATGCCGAATCTGGTCTTGTTTTCTTCTCTTTTTTGTTTCTTTCCCCTTTTAATATCTGTTTCTATTTAACCCATAGTTGGGACCCTAACAGGTACTACCACTCCGGGTCAGGGTGGACCTGGGAGCAATGGTAATTAAGAGGAGGCTCCACATTCCCCAAAGTCCGTAAGCCGGATCTCACCATCGGATGTAGTTTAAGGTCATATCCAGGACCGGGAGTAGGGTAAAATAAAAAAAGGGGAGAGAGAAAGGGAGAGGGGCTGTTGTTTTTGTTTTTGGTTTTGTAGAACATAATTAAGTTTTACAAAAAAAAAAAAAAAAAAAAAAAAAAAACGTCAATGTAGGTGAATTTCGTCTCAGGGAGCCACAGGGCAGCCTGATCTGGTATCACCAGTAATTATATAGGCAGATTATGTTAAATGCGCACAAGTTAACATTAGAGTTAGGTAAAGAAGAATTCTGCAACTACGAGCAATGTATATTCTTCTTTTCTTCTCTAATATATAAAGTAGAGACGTTTTTTCCCCTGTACCATCTCGGAGTATAGGAAAATAACAACATGCATCCCAGGCTACTAAACTCACCACTATATTACACTTATTCACTCGAGCGTGTTTTAGTAAATGTGTTATTATTTTTTTCTAGCTAACACTAAATATTACATTTGGCCCACTATCCACGTCTCTCCGACAAACCAACTCCATATAGGTGGTAGCAAAAACTTTTCTCCCTAACAATTCTGTACTGTCACTCTACTCATCGACACCGGGAACTAATACACACAGTTTAATTTTCACAAAACACCGGTTCTTATTTATTATTTGCCTGGTATTAATTAATCAAGCTTAGGTTAACTGGCCTATTTTCACATGTATTTTTAACCCGAAAGCGTGACGCAGTCGGTAAGAAGGCAGGTTTCATAATCGCCAGTTTTAGCGTTCGATCCCATTCTACTCTACCAATTTTTTTTTTTAAATTTAAAACATTCGCCAACACGGTAGACGGGGGAGAAAAAACAATAGGCCGTTTCTTTTTTTATTCGACGTCATGCAATAGGTAGTACTTTCTCCCGTGCAACGCCGGGCGACGGGTTCCGCTAGTACAGAATAAAAGTATTAAGATGGCTGACGGCAATGCAGAGAGCCGGATAGATGAGAAGCTGGAAAGAACAATCGAAGGAGAGGTCTTACGACTATCTATGTATTTTTCTTTTCAAGTTTACATAATAAAAAGTAAGTATAGTGTTCGCTGTGTGTAACGCCCGGATGATTGGAAATCATTTAATATTTCGGGAGACTCTCCTTGTCAAAACTGGACACAAAAGAAAAGTCCGACTGTATGGTATTCAGCAAGATGGATGCCAGAAACTCAACATTTCGTCATCCGGACCATTTTAATTTCGTCTTCTTTCCTTTATGAGAAGCTGTTTGTACAATAATATGATCGATCTACTTTTAAGGCGTGTCTTATTTGTCTGATCGAATAAATTGGCTATTTGTTTATTTAACGAAATTACCGTATTCGCCATTTTTCTTAATCTATATCTACCGCATGTACTTACATCATGTTGTGCTGTATGTGCCTAGTTTGTTATACATTCCGTGTATCTTTTTCCATTCGTTTCCCTGGAAAAAGAAAAACCCGCCAGTTTTACGTGGCGAATGATCAGGGGACATTTTCTGTTTCAACTGTACCTCTAAAGAGAGAGTGAGAGGAAGAGAGAGGGAGAGGAAGAGAGAGAGGGAGGGAGAGCGGGAGAGGGAGAGGAGGAGAGAGAGATGGAGAAAGAGGGAGGAAGAGAGAGAGAGAGGGAGAGGTAGATAGGGATATATATATATATATATATAGAGAGAGAGAGAGACAGAGACAGAGAGAGGGAGGAAGAGAGAGAGAAGGAAGGGGAGTGAAGGGAGAAAGAGAGAGAGAGGGGGAGAGAAAGAGCGAGAGAGAGAGAAGGAGAGAGGGAGAGAGATAGGGGAAAGAGGGAGGCAGAGAGAGAGAGAGAGAGAAGGAGGGGGAGAGAGAGAGAAGGAAAAAGAGAGGGAGAGAGGGAAAGAAAGAGGGAGAGATAAATATATATATAGAGAGAGAGAGAGGGAGAAAGAGATGGGAGAGTGAGAGGGGGAAAGGGGGAGATATATAGAGAGGGAGATAGAGAGAAAGGGAGAGGTAGAGAGAGTGAGGGAGAGAGTAAGAAAGAGATAAAGAGAGAAATATATATATAGAGAGAGGAAACGAGAGAGGGCGAGAGAGATGGAAAGAGAGAGGAGAAGGGAGATATATATAGAGAGGTAGATAGAGAGAGAGAGAGAGAGAGAAAGAGGGAGAGAGATGGAGAGAGAGAGGGGGAGTGAGAGAGGGAGGAGAGAGAGAGAAAGAGAGAGAGAGAGAGAGGGGAGGAGAGAGAGAGAGCAGTGGGGTTGGATAGCTCTAACTATATCGAGGAAAGGATTGGTTGTTTTATGCGTATATATACATTTCTATGAAGAAAACAATAAAATCCCAAAGAGATTTGTTAAAATCTAATTTACTTTCGTCGATGTTTCTTCATTAATATTAATTTATGAAAGCCGAGGAAGCAGACAACGACAGGGAGAAGAGAAGGCGGGGACCTCAGTACGGCGACCACATAAATTCGATCAGCTGATTCTGTCGACAAAGTCGCGGTTATTGAAAAACACATCATCTATATTATTTTAGAGCAAAGTCCCAGCAGACACGTTTTTAGACCAACCCGACGATCCTGCTTAATCGGAACGGTTCATGTAACTCAAGTAAAAATTCTTGAACAATCTGCTTTCTGTACTGGGATAAACTTCATCTTCATCTTTCGCACAACGAATGTATTTGCTCGCAGGTGCGATAGTGTGTGTACTGTGTCATAGGGTGGCGTTTGGTGTTTGGTGTTTGGAGGGTATCCATTTTGCTCGAGTATTTGCTGGAAGTGTCTATTTATTTATCTACCTCCCACAAGGTAAGATGTGACACAAGGTCGGGAAAGTGGGATTTGAAAAGCCAGCGCTCGAGAGGTGAGCACTCTGGCCATTTAAAAATTGCCTGGGCAGCTACGTCGGCATTCCCCGGTAGAGGCGTCTCAGACAGTAAGCAATAAACTTACTCCTCCCCAGAGAGGAGAGGCAAAGCCTGGGAGGGTGCACCTCCTAGAACTGCACAGGACCGGCAACCCCCAATAGACCGGCGTAAATCGAGACCCAAAGGTCCGGGCAATACCGATTTAGTAGGCGGGTTAAAAACCCCTAAGTGTCAAACACAGGTGATTTTGTCTATTTCGTTAGTGTATCTGCTACGGATGTTGTTGTTTTTTCTCTTCTCATTCATAGCATATCTATTTTGGCTTTTGCGAGGAGGGATCACCTGTAGTTTATTAAAATATCTCTGCAGGCGGGTTTTCTGTAGAAGTTGGTATGTAGCTGTCCTGTCTCGATAATTCGGAGAGTAATACCTAATAGTGACATGAATCCTGATGTATCGGGTTGCTCAATAGTGAATTGTATGTTAGGGTCTGTGATTTTAAAGGTAATGAAGAATTTGTTAGCTTCTTCGCGAAATGATGTGAGGATGAGAGGATGAGAATGTCGTCCACATATCTCGTGAAGAAGACGCTGGAGTGGCAGGCATGTAATGCGCGCTTTTCTAACCTGCTCATTATATATATATATATATATATATATATATATATATATATATATATATATATATATATATATATATATATATATATATGAAGCTCCTCGTAAAAAAGTAGAGCACTGTAAATGGTAGTACTAACACAGCGTGACGTCACTTGCTTTATATGCATCATTCCTTCACTTATAGAAGTTGAATGCCTATATGTCTCACCGCTTATAAATGTGTTAAAATTATCATTGTTTATAAGCTGTTCAGAATTGGCCTATCGGTTAGCGACGTTGGATTGGGGTTGAAAAATACTTGTAATCCAGGGTTTCGAATCGTGTGACCGGTGGTGAATAATCATACTTCTATGCTGATGAGTCTTGATTGAAAAGAGACAAAACGTAGATAAATAAACAATAACATATATATATATATATATATATATATATATATATATATATATATATATATATATATATATATATATATATATGTACTAGCAGGAACTGTGTCGAGGCGTTTCCCGAGGGAAAATAAAAGAATGATTTAACTTTCCAAAAAAATATCCGCAAAAATAAAAAATAATAATTGCAAAAAGATAAAAATAATAATTTAGATTTTAGAGTGAGGGATCACTTTTCTATATAACTAAATTTAACGTAAAATTTGCATTAATTAAGCTGTTATTTTTATTATTTTTTTCTGATGGTGATGCTTACGATAAAATAAAGTACGGAAACCATATTTAAATGTTTGGAAAATATGTTTTTCTGGCCCCACTATTTGTGTGTGTGTGTGTGTGGATGGGGACAGTTATATTTTTTGGTGCTTTTTAGGAATAAGTCTCCAGATATTTGCAGCTGTGACGTAAGCTGTTCATAATTAGCAGAGAAAGCCGAATCAAGTTCCGAATAAATATAAAACTTAGTTTAGTGTTAGGGTTAGGGTTAGGGTTAGGGTTAAGGTTAAGGTTAAGTTTAGGGATAGATTAGGGTTAGGGTTAGGTTAGGGTAAGAGTAAGGGTAAGGGTAAGGGTTAGGGTTAGGGTTAGGGTTAGGTTAGGGTTTGGTTGAGGTTAGGGTTTTGTTAGGGTTAAGGTTAAGGTTAGAGTTAGGGTAAGGATTAGGGATTGATTAGGATTAAGTTAGGGTTTGGTTAGAGTAAGGATTAGGTTAGGGTTTTGTCAGGGTTAGGGTTAGTGTTAGGGGTAGGGATAGTTTAGGGTTAGGGTTAGGTTAGGGTTTGGTTAGGGTAAACAGTTTGGTTGGTATTGTGTAGATTGTTCGGTGATTTTAATTAACTTTTGTTATGATCATTTTTACTTAGCCGAACACTGATATTTTCCTGCTTGGTTGATTTCTTTTGTCATGTGGTCGCTAATTTCAGAATACCCCCATAAAAAACTACAACATTGAAAATGTTTCAAAAGTTATTCCCCTCCACACTCACATTTATATTTAAATAGAAAAACAACTAATTTTGATCAGTTCTTCTCTTCTTTCTTTTCTTCTTCTTCTTTTTCTTCTTCTTCTTCATCTATTTCTTCTTCTTCTTCTTCTTCTTCTTCTTCTTCTTCTTCTTCTTCTTCTTCTTCTTCTTCTTCTTCTTCTTCTTCTTCTTCTTCTTGTTTACCTAACGAAGTAATTGAGTTGAGCGATGTTAAAATGTTAAACTAACTCTGTGTCCTTATTTTCCGTTTCGTGCTCACCTGCTGCTTTCCCTTTCGTTTGTCTTCGTTAATTTTAATGCCAACTTCGCGGTTTGCCGCCGCCGGCTTCCGTGTTAAATAACTCGCCTCATTCTTTATGCAATAATCCGTCGCGAACAGATGACGCCAATTTGAACGACGGACCGCTTTAGCCGCCATCTTTAAAGGACGAGAAAACGTTTCGTTTAAATACTCGATTCTCGATTTTATCACCAGTTTTCTTTCTTTCTTTCCTTCTTTTTTCTTTCTTTCTTTCTTTCTTTGTATCTCTCTCTCTCTTTCTTTCTTTCTTTCTTTTTTTCTTTCTTTTTTCTTTCTTTCTATCCTCTATTTCTTCTTCTTTCCTTTCTTTTGTTTTCTTCTGTCTATCTTTTTTCCTTCTGTCTTTCTTTCTGTCTTATTTCTTGGTTTTCTTTCGTTCTTCATTTTCTTCTTTCTTTCTTTCTTTCTTTCTTTCTTTCCTTCTGTCTGTCTGTCTTTCTTTCTTTAATTCTTTTTTTTCTCTCTTTCTTTCTTTCTTTCTTTAATTCTTTTCTTTCTTTTTTGTACCTTGTTTTATTTCTTTCATTTCTTTTACTTTCTGTCTGCCTTTCTTTCTATCTGTTATGTCCTCTTTCTTCGATAAACTATTGAACCAAATCTTCAAGCAGAGTCGAGGAGAGAAGAATAGAGTAAAAAAAAAAAACGTAAAAAGAAAAACGTAAAAAAAAACGTGAAAAAAAAACGTAAAATGAAAAACGTAAAAAACCGTAAAAAAACGTTAAAGAAAACGTAAAAAACGTAAAAAACGTAAAGAAAAACGTAAAAAAAACGTAAAAAGAAAAACGTAAAAAAAACGTTAAAAAAACCGTAAAAGAAAACGTAAAAAAAAAACGTGAAAGAAAACGTAAAAAGAAAAACGTAAAATAAACGTAAAAAAACGTGAAAGAAAACGTAAAAAGAAAAACGTAAAAAAAACGTAAAAAAAACGTTAAAAGAAAAACGTTAAAAAACTTAAAAGAAAAACGTAAAAAGAAAAAACAGCAAAACAACAGAAGAAACAAGAAAAAAACCCGAATGAAACGAACGAACGAATAAACGAGAAATAGATTATTTTCTTTCTTTCTGCTTTATTTCTTCGCCTTTTTAAAATCATAACAAGGTTAAAACCTGCCCAATGGGTTGCATTTTCAGTCCATTGAAGGCCTTAATGGGGGTCCCAACCCTAATGGAAAAAATCGTTGAATGTCGTTAACCCTTTTATAAGATCAATTAATGGCGAATAATGAAAACATGTCGTTCATTTAAACGCACGTGGAATTTCAATTTCAGAAAATGTCAACCAAATGACAACAACAACAACAATAACAACAACAGCAACACGATCACTGCAACCCGAAGACTGTTACATGCAGAATATTAATAGCAGAAGTATAAAGAAAGGGACGTTGTCCCTATCTTATATTTAAGTCACGAAATGAAATAACAAAACATTTTATAAGAACAACGAAAACGGTTTATTCTTTAAAGTTACCTATACCGTTTGGTATAGGTGGAAGAAAGTTGGACAGTGTCCGAGTGAGGAAAACAAACAATAAGGAGTTCTTAGGGATTCCGAAAGTCTGATAAGTTATATCAAAGCGAAGAGAGTAGTTGCTGGAACGTCGAGTAGACAGGGAGGCAGGAGAAAGAAAAAGTAGAAGTTTTTCCTCGCTGCTTGCAGGAGTCTCTCTGCTGACTGAAAGGGGCTGAACTAGTTCTTCAGCCAACAGAAAAAATCCATGCGCCCTGCAGGCTAATTGGTCAGTGTGTGACCAGCTCACTCAATAGGGACATTTTTCGGAGGGAGAAAATATGCCTATGTTTATGACCACTACAGAGATATGTGCTAATTAGCATGTCTCTTATAATATGGTGACCGATATATCATTTTACTAAGTGCGGCTGTCTCTTTTGTATTATAAATTCAGTTTCATTCTTAAATTAGACCTATTATTTTCATTTCGTTAATTAAGACCCGTATAGGTTGAAATCCTGTACGAGTCTCAATTTTCATTTTGTGGTATTCTTTGCTTATTTCCAGCTCCGCGGACTAAATAATCGCCTGTTTACATGATTTACAAGTGTTTATAATTTAAATTCCATCAACATAGGATATATTCGAAGTCATAAGGAATAGTAAATAGAACTATTTATATAATTATTTGTTATGATACAGACATGTACAAAAAGCCACTACACTGGCATGTCGATGTTATCGATCATTAGTTATTAGAAACTAAGATCTTACCAGGTGGAAAAGTCTTATCTTTCACTTGGATGTTCATATTGCAAAATAATTAATATATATATATATATATATATATATATATATATATATATATATATATATATATATATATATATTGGAATTAAATTTTTTTCCTATTTTAAATCGTAACTGTTACATCCCACTCCCCCTTTTTCAAACTTTATTAAACTTCATAGTCTCACTTCCCCCCCTAACACAAATTTTAAACAAATATACATGACACTCTATAGCAAACAACATATGCAAACGAGAGTGATACGTGGATTCACATGTCTAAAACAGGTGACAACATAAGCTGAAGAGAGCCGGAGGGTTAAGTCCTTCTGAGTTTGAAACCGACGGTACTAATGTTGCACTAATTTTTCTGTACGGAAAAAAATAAATGAATATATATATATATATACATATATATATATATATATATATAGTCATCCACATACAGCCTGTTTCGCTGTTTATATATATATATATATATATATATATATATATATATATATATATATATATATATATATGTGTGTGTGTGTGTGTGTGTGTGTGTGTGTGAAAAATGACAAACGGAAAACAAGTTAAAGTGCAGGAGAAAAACAAAAAACAAGAGATTTTTTGACCAGTTTCGTTCGTGGTGAACGTCTTCAGAAAATGAAGATATGGAAATAATTTTATTTTGAAGGCACACACATGGGATGAAGGAAAGAAGGATGATCTGATTGGACCATATGAGAAGATATTAAGTGATGTTGGAATATGATAAGTGGGTGACACATTCTTCTATGTTTCTTATTCTTCTGTTTATATTTTTATTAATCCTGTTTCTCTCTTTTACTATCACACCTAATGAGCTAGTATGGAGAAGGTGGTGGGGGAGGGAGAAAGGCGACAAGAAGGAAGAAAGGACACTGGATGTTAGAACCCAAAGATTAACATCCAGTGTATCAATTTCATGCCCACCCCATTTGTTTACCTTAGTCAGCTTCTCTGTCCTTTCACACATTTTGTCCACCACGACATTTCATTTTCATGAATTATCGTGTACCTTACCCCATATATATATATATATATATATATATATATATATATATATATATATATATATATATATATATATATATATATATAAAAGGAGATTGTAGTTTGCTTGAAGCATTGCTGGTAAATGTAAGTGCAGATTAGTCGTCCGAGGCTATAGCAATGCGATGTGTTTGCCGTAAGATGGAAAAGTGAAACGAAATAAACGCAGGGAGAAAGTGAAACTCAAAACGATTTATTAATAATTTCACAAAAACTGATTAAATACCAAATAGTAAATACTGTCCGGTAAGTAACAGGTAGGCAAAGGGTAATCTTAAATTTTCGAAAGAAAAACTTTCATTATCAGAAGACAACAATGTCTTCTGACATTATATATATATATATATATATATATATATATATATAAATACTTTCCCAAATATTAAGATCCATTTCCCAAAAGCAATTGTTCTATTTTATTTCAATTAATTAGAATCTATTGCGAAAATATTAATGACTATTTCTATATAAATCAAGATACAACGCCAGCGCTTAAAAAAATATGGAAAAGCCTGTTTTGGATTTAAATCTTTCGGAAATTGATAAAAATTCGAATGTGATGTTTTATATTCGTGGTTAAGTTTCTATCACGAATATATTTGAAAATGAAAATATATATAATCGTGTGGGCCCGGGAATAATGTCGGAAGTTAACGTTTTGAGATTTTCAAATTAAGAAAGCTCATTCTAACAATGTTTTTTGTTTTTTGTTTTGAATCTGCAGAATTTTATGCGATTATCTTGTGGTTTAACTTTTCTTTTCATGGTTTGGCACCGAGAATCAGGCAATGAGTGTAAATTGTGAATAAGCCAGTTTTTTAATGGAAAACGACTGTAGTTTGTTTTTCTTTTGCGAAAAAAATGGGTAATCATATTTACTGTCTAAAAAAAATATGGCGGCTGACTTCTAGGTTTGACGTGGGTGGTTTAACAATCGTTGCATCATGTGAATAGCAAATAAGGCTTATAAAAACATATCACTGGAAACGATGCATTAATATTTGATTTCCTTACACAACATGGATCGGAATTATAAGCCAGTCACTGAAATGTTTTTCTTCTAAAGAAAGTTCATTCATATTTTATCTACATTGTTTCAATTAGTCAACTGACCTCTTCGCTATTTTGAAGTTAAATATAAACTAGGATTAATAAATATACAAATTATGGTTTGAAATGTTCGCATACTATGAAATGTAATACTTTCAGGTGGTAGTTTACTTTTATAGTATTGTGCAATCGCGCACCCGACTAACCGTCTTACTCCAAACGCATACGCCGTCTTTCTTCTTCTTCTTCTTCTTCTTCTTCTTCTTCTTCTTCTTCTTCTTCTTCTTCTTCTTCTTCTTCTTCTTCTTCTTCTTCTTCTTCTTCTTCTTCTTCTACACAGGCATCCCCGACACAGGCATCGTATACACTTGACTTGTCAGAATACGTGTGGGTGTGTCGTTGGGGTCTTGACACTATTGTCTCTACATCTAAGCTAAATCTATCTCTCAAAGTTCGGATCTCAACTAAGAATAACTCAAAGACGTCTTTTTTCTCAGCTTAATTCACCGAAATCTCCCCATTCCGGTTGTTAACGGCTAATTGTCATGGCGCCGCTTTGTCTGTGTAGTACAATAGACCCGTCGCCTTTAATGTCTTTCTTTAGTATGTTTCGTTTTCTAGCTGATCTCCATCGGTAGTCATATCGGTGGGGGTGGGGAGCATTCTATAGTATCATAGTAAAAGTACGAATAAAATATTAAATTTTGTTTCATTTGTAACCATATTTTCTAATAAAACATATTTCACCCAGTAAAAGGGGGAGAGGGAGGGAGGAGGGAGAAGGAGAGGATGGAGAGAGAGAAACACAGTAGAATTTCCACTGGGTCCCGCTAGTAGATCTAAATGATATATCGAATGTTCATATAAAACAAAGTATTCACCGTAAATGTTTGGTAAACACCGTTATCTTATGTTTATCGACTAACAGCCTGTGAAAAAGTTGAGCTGTGTATTTGAGTTGAGCCGTATATTTGAGTTGAGCCGTGTATTTGAGTTGAGCAGTGTATTTGAGTTGAGCCGTATATTTGAGTTGAGCCATATATTTGAGTTGAGCCGTGTATTTGAGTTGAGCCGTATATTTGAGTTGAGCCGTATATTTGAGTTGAGTCGTGTATTTGAGTTGAGCCGTATATTTGAGTTGAGCCGTGTATTTGAGTTGAGCCGTGTATTTGAGTTGAGCCGTATATTTGAGTTGAGCCGTATATTTGAGTTGAGCCGTGTATTTGAGTTGAGCCGTATATTTGAGTTGAGCCGTGTATTTGAGTTGAGCCGTGTATTTGAGTTGAGCCGTGTATTTGAGTTGAGCCGTATATTTGAGTTGAGCCGTATATTTGAGTTGAGCCGTATATTTGAGTTGAGCCGTGTATTTGAGTTGAGCCGTATATTTGAGTTGAGCCGTATATTTGAGTTGAGCCGTGTATTTGAGTTGAGCCGCATATTTGAGTTGAGCCGTATATTTGAGTTGAGCCGTATATTTGAGTTGAGCCGTATATTTGAGTTGAGCCGTGTATTTAAGTTGAGCCGTGTATTTGAGTTGAGCCGTATATTTGAGTTGAGCCGTGTATTTGAGTTGAGCCGTGTATTTGAGTTGAGCCGTATATTTGAGTTGAGCCGTATATTTGAGTTGAGCCGTGTATTTGAGTTGAGCCGTATATTTGAGTTGAGCCGTATATATTTGAGTTGAGCCGTGTATTTGAGTTGAGCCGTGTATAGGATTATTCAAATTATTCGTTTCGCCAACTAATCATTTGCATAATTCAAACACTGGCGTTTTCTGGCCTTAATATTTCCCTTCTCGGTTAAGAGATGAGCGTCCTACCTGTTTTGCTGATCGATGCGCGGTATAGGTTCGTTACCCGTTACGTTCCCCCCCCCCCACAAAATTATATATTACATAACCTATCCCTTAAATTGATTTTGGTTATATATAAACAATCATACCAATGAGAAAAATGAAATAAAAGTTTTTTGGGTCATAGTGTTTAACATCTCTCCTACACTGAAGATTGCATAAGAATAAAACATTGATGTCTGTAGGTAATATTAATGAATCTTTATTTAAAAAAATAGCGTATATACAGGGTGGGCCAAAATAAGGGTCCTATCTTTAAATTTGAATAACTTGAATTTGAATAACTTCCACAAAATAAAAGTTAAACTCACCAAACTTTATGTGTGTGTAGACTGACCCTTCCGAGATTTTTTGAAATAAACAAAACAAATTTTAGCCGAAAAACACTTCTTACAACTTACAAAAACTAAAGTATTGTTTTTTACACTGTTTTGAGTTTTTTAAGCAAAAATAATGTTTTCTAAATGAGGGTACGTTCCTTAGGGCTAATACGGCTCATGCTTGCTTCGGAAGGGGTCCTTTACTTATTCTAAAAAAAAAAAAAAAATCAATAAATAAAAAAGTTATGAATTTTTAAAAATAGGACCCTTATTTTTGCCCACCCTGTATTTGTATATATAGTGAAAATTAAGATTTTTTTCTACTCACCGGACGGGAATTACTATCAGCTGATGAACTGGCCACATTTGGTATTTTAATGCTGCGGGTTGAGTTTCCAGTGCTTCCGTGAAACCGAAGATATCGACGGATGATCATAATAGTATTTTTTTTAAATCTCCCGCCCAGAGCAGTAAGATGCGACACAAGGTCGGAAAGGGGATTGAAAAGCCAGCGCCCTAGAGGTTAAGCACTCTGACATACAAAAAATGCATGGACAGTCATGTCGGTATTCCCTGGAAGGGGCGCCTCAGGCGATTAGCAATAAACTAACCCCTTCTCAATGGGTGAGAAAGCAAAGCCTGAGAGGGTGGACCTCCTAGAACTGCACAGAACAAACCCATAGACCGGCGGAATCAAGCCCGGAAGGCCAAGACGATACCGGTCTATAGGGTGTAGTATCCATCAGAACAGAAACTACAGTTTGATCTCAGTCAAAATGCAAAGAAAAATGGCTGTATAGTGTTTTATTTCTTTTATAACATTGGATTATACACACACACACACACACATATATATATATATATATATATATATATATATATATATATATATATATATATATATATATATATATGTATATATCATTGCGCACACACTATATCCTCATTCAAACAAATAATTTATAAAGAATTAACCAATATGAAACAAACATTAATTAACAACAACTTCTCCAATAAAATAGTCGACGAACAAATAAAATCATATATAAACTCCATACATGACAAAAGCAAGAATAAAACCCATAACAAAAAGACACGATCAACCTCAATTACAAAAACCAGACGCACCCTAACTACAAACTCGACGAAAAAGCAATACTTCACATAATAAAAACGATACACTAAACCTAACGACCAACAAAAAAAGATCAAACTAATAATTTACTATACAAAATTTAAAACAAATAACCTAATTATTTAAAATAACACTGTCAATACAACTCTCAGCCAAACTAACGTTATATACATGTTCTCATGCCCTTTTAAGGAATGTCTCCCTACAACCCAAACAGAACAAATACATAACACCTATATTGGCCACACTACAACTCTCTCTCGACGCCTAACTTACCATTTATCCGATACCAGCGCCATCTAACGTCACATTACTACACATAACAAAAGACTACAGTCGGCCGATATACTGAAAATATTAACATCTAACACCAAAATAATACACAAAAATAACTGCATGAACAGACTTAAAATACTAGAAGCAATATTCATTAAAACTAAACAGCCTAATATTAACAAAATGGCTTTCAACACAGGTACTAACATATTAAAAGTATTCCATAATTAAATGAAAATTAAGTAAAAAATAAATAAAAATAAATTAATAAATAAATAAATAAATAATAGTAATTATAGTAATAGGAATAAATAATTATACATAAATAAATAATAGCAAAAATAAGAATTAATAAAATAAATGAACAATAAAACCAAACACACAAACGATAGAATAAAATGAACTCAACCACACACCATCTTCTCTCTTTCATTCGCCCTTAACGATACCTATAAAACATTAACTCAATTCTTCTTATTTAAATTAAAAAAACAAACAAAAACAAACAAAACCCTAATCCTGAAGACGACTACGAAAGTCGAAAGCGCTCGGGAAAATGGCCGAATTAAGAACAATCGGAGAAGTACTATACGGATTGCCACCTGAAACCAGAATGATGGCTCGACGGGTTGAAAACCTCACGAGGAAGATATACAAACGTGAAAGTTCCGTTATGTTCAACAACGCTTGCTTAGATAATGACTTGTGCCTAAGTACACACACACACACACACACACACACACACACACACACACACACACACACACACACACACACACACATACATACATATATATATATATATATATATATATATATATATATATATATATGTATATATATGTGTGTGTGTGTGTGTGTTTGCTTATTGAAGGAAGCAATTTCCGAATCCATAGAAATCACGAAAGTGCTGTATTGTTTCTACATTAGTGTCGGTCGCTTGTCAATTTTCAGCTCCAAATCATCTGTCCGTTCAAAAAAATAAATAAATAAATAAAATCAATAAATAAAATCAATAAATAAATAAATAAAAAAAAAAATAAAAAAAAAAATAAAAATAATAACAAAAACATAAGATCAGTCTTTTCAGAAAATTGATCTTATTTGTTCAAATGAATTCGATAAACAAAATGGCGCCACACGAAAAAGCACGAACGGCGTGGAAAAAGAAATTAAAAAAAAAAACCAACATTTTAAAATAAAGAAAAAGAAAAACACAAACAAAATTTGAAGGAAAAGACAAATATTTATATATAAAAAAAGATAAATAGAAATAATCAAATAAACAAGGAACACGGAATAGAACAAAAATTCAAGCCCCCCCCCCCCCGAAAAAAAATCAAAGTATTTATGATAATCGGCCATCATAATTGCAGGCGAAAGACGTGTCAGGCTGAAGAAAACGATGTCATAAAACTGCAGATTGTATACGTCACTTCCTGTTGTAAATAGAAGTGTAAGTTGTATACGTCACTTCCTGTTGTAAATAGAAGCGTAAGTTGTATACGTCACTTCCTGTTGTAAATAGAAGTGTAAGTTGTATACGTCACTTCCTGTTGTAAATAGAAGCGTAAGTTGTATACGTCACTTCCTGTTGTAAATAGAAGTGTAAGTTGTATACGTCACTTCTTGTTGTAAATAGAAGCGTAAGTTGTATACGTCACTTCCTGTTGTAAATAGAAGTGTAAGTTGTATACGTCACTTCCTGTTGTAAATAGAAGCGTAAGTTGTATACGTCACTTCCTGTTGTAAATAGAAGTGTAAGTTGTATACGTCACTTCCTGTTGTAAATAGAAGTGTAAGTTGTATACGTCACTTCCTGTTGTAAATAGAAGCGGCAATTCTACTTGATTTACTCAGCCTGATTGAGGCAATTTTATTGATCACCGAATCTTGCAGGCAGGATGTAAAGAGGTTTGGTGAACTGTTGTCACCTTGTCTGGCATCGCTTTCTATATTGATCTTTTCACTATCCTGTTGGAGTCTTAAAGATGCTGTCGCTCCGTCGTAAAGATCCTGATACATGTTACTGTAAGCATTGTCAATTCATTGACTTTTCAAAGCTGTAAACATAGGGGTGAATTCGTATAGTTTATCGATGTCGTTTTCAAGACATGGCACTTTTGGCTAAGATGAAAGTGTAGTATCTGTTCCGATGGATACTACACCCTATAGACCGGTACCGTCTTGGCCCTCGGGCCTTGAATCCGCTGGTTTGTGGGTTTGTTCTGTGCAGTTCTAGGAGGTCCACCTTCCCGGGCTTTGCCTTCTCACCCTTTGAGAAGAGGTTAGTTTATTGCTAATCGCCTGAGGCGCCCCTACCGGGGGATTCCGACGGGGTTTCCCAGGAATTTTTTAAGGGTCATAAGTGCTCTTCCTCTAGGGTGCTGCCTTATCAAATCCCACTTTCCGACCTTGTGTCACATTTTACCTGTGGGAGGTAGATAAATAATTACTTTAAATGCCACCTTTTACCGCGGCCTTGCTTCGGTCGAATTTCCTGGCAAGCCGGAACCAGTGAGTCTTGCGGAAAGCGCACAGACGGCACAACCATTTTTCCTTTCAAAGGAGCGACCATCTCTCAGTAAGGATGCCGCATGACACAAAACCTTTTTATTTGGAATCTGAGGGTAGTTTTGGCATTCTTCACTTAGCATGGGCGATGGGGTTAGGAAACTTCCTTGTCTTATTGAGACCAGGATCAAGAATGGGGGGGGGATCTGTTTAATTAAAGAATCGGATACAAGAAAACCATTATATTTCTTCGTAAGTTTTTTGAACATTTTTGTTGTTGTTTTGTACAACTTTTAAGGTCATCAACATATCTACAGGTAGCTGGTTGTTTTGCCTTTATCCATGTGTACGTGGATAAGAAATAA
>OY744543.1:74234939-74244939 GCA_963556195.1 Sepiola atlantica | reverse complement strand
ACTCATGAGCTAAGGACTTTGCTTGAACTTTGAATTCTAATAAAATTTGATTCGAACCATATTTTATTCTTTCACTTTATCGAGTGCTATAAATACTCTATCCAGTATATTGAGCTTCAGTTTTATCCGGATGTTCACTAATTAAAGATATTAGTTGCCTCATATCTTTTGTTGTATTAACTTATATATATATATATATATATATATATATATATATATATATATATAAACGAGGCCTGTCTAAAAGTATCCGACCTTAGGCCAGAAAAATATTTCAAATACGTGACGGGGTTGGGACCCTAATCACCTTCAAAGAAAGCCCACCGATCAATCCACTGCCGGAAGCACCTCTGGAAGTCTTCTCCTATATATATACTGTCGAACATCGTCAATATTTAGCTGTCTATGGATTGATATATGCATATGTGGATATTTGTGTCTTATATAGTCGTAGTGTGTTATCTATCTATCTATCTATCTATTTATCGATCTCTCTCTCTCTATTTATCTATTTATCTATCTATCTATCTATCTATCTATCGATCTATCTATCTATCGATCGATCGATCTATCTATCTGTCTGTCTGTCTGTCTATCTATCTATCTATCTATCTATCTATCTATCTATCTGTCTTTATGTCTGTCTATCTATCTATCTATCTATCTGTATGTCTATCTATCTATCTATCTATCTATCTATCTATCTATCTATCTATCTATCTATCTATCTATCTATCTGTATGTTTGTCTGTCTATCTATCCATCTATCTGTATGTTTGTCTGTCTGTCTATCTATCTATCTATCTATCTATATATCTGTATGTTTGTCTGTCTGTCTATCTATCTATTTATCTATCTATCGGTATGTCTATCTATCTATCTATCTATCTATCTATCTATCTATCTATCTATCTATCTATCTATTTATCTATCTATCTATGCTTATTATTGAATACATTATTTCTTGCACACAAAAAGAAGAAACAACTCAATGTTGTTACTTTCTCTGTTTCACGTTCATTTTAGATCGATCAATTTAATTTTCCATTTAACGATGCCCTCACAGCAGATAAAACAGTGAGAATAAAATAACCAAAAAATCGATAAAAACATATAATCTTTTTGGCTAAATAATGATTGAAGAAATTACTTTAGAAATGTGTCTGTAAATTGACCTCACGCCATGTTAATTTTCACTTAATGCCAAACTGTTAATATATCTTAAACATAAAGTTATCTTGTGGAATTTAAAAAAATCTAACTGAAAGCCCATCTGATATATCGATAATTGATTCGAACTCGCCTATGTTTTCATTTTTTCCTTCTACTATGTTATCAGAAGGAATATATTTTATTCGCGCCTGTTTCTTTCTGAAAATACTTATTCCGGGTAAGAAAACAGTCACAGTGGATACTTTCTTCTTCGTCTATTATAATTATGATTAAAGGGAGGTAAAACAGATATTTTAGCGAAAGTAGCTTCCCTTGGAAACATTTAACATTATTAGCAAGTCCTCATGTATTAAACTATTGAAAGTTTGGGAAGCATCCAAAAAATCATTTAATAACTAGAGGTTGAAACAACATGACCATCATAAAATGAGTTCACATTAATAATTTAACGATAAAATAATCAAATTTAGCTTTAAAAATCCTATTTTTAAAATTAGAAATACTTAAGTAAAAATAAAAAGAAAATAGAAGAAGAAGAAAAAGAAAGAAAGAAAAAAATCGACGGTTAGCTTATAAACGCCGATTGGAAACGCATTGGAAATGTATTAACTTACAGCGTTTCCAATCGGCGTTTATAAGCTAACTGTCGATTTTTTTCTTTCTTTCTTCTTCTTCTTCTTTTTTCTTTGTCTTTTTTAACAATTCTTTCTTTCTTTCTCCCTTTCTACTGTTTATTACACGTGGCTATTTTTTCATCCAAATTGCGTTCTTTGTATAAATTTGAAAACTTTTCTGTTTTTAATTAAAGTTCTGCTACCGATTGATGATGATTATATTTTAACGATCGAAATATTTCGGTAGAACTTTTCAATGCTTATCCTTTATCCCATTTTTATTTTTACACACATATATATATATATATATATATATATATATATATATATAAGACGGAGAAACGCGTGCGCGTCCGTGGATAATTATTTTAAGAATAAAAAATATTTAGACGTTCATGTAGACGGGGTACGGCAGTGTAAAGGAAGGTAATTAAAATGAATGTGTAGCGTTGTCCCTTGTTTCTTACTCTAATTCCGTGTCGCCATTCATTTCTTTGTCGGGCTCGATCTTGGTTTGAAAATGGTGGTTTATTGAGAGAAAAATGTTAAATAAAACCATTTACACAAAACCATTTACACTTAATTATGTAGGAAAGAAACAGAAATCTTAATCGAAGCAACGATATATATATATAAGAATAAACCTTATTTCTTTTCGTAACAATCCTTCCTGGTCTTGTAGAAGTGACGTCCGATGGAGTGTGGACTTAACGGAGTAAATGTCTCTTTTAAATTTGAACTTAAATCGCGCATGGTCGCTGGTAGGTATAAATTTGGAGTAAGTTTTTTTTTTAAGCATTTTTTAAGCATCTTTAGAATTTTAAACATAAAGAAAGAAGCAAAATGCCTTAAAAAAAAAAATACAGCAGAAGTACTAAAGTCTGAAAATTAAATGTAAGGAAGCGCTCAGCAGTTACAACGCTGAGAAATGTGCTACGGCAGAACAGCCGATAAAAGTTTGAAAAGTGAGCATCCAGAAGTCAACGGTATATATAACGTTCCATAGTACATTACAACCGATAAAAGTTTGGAAAATGAGCATTCAGAAGTCAACGGTTTATATAACGTTCCACAGAACATTACAACCGATAAAAGTTTGAAAAATGAGCGTTCAAAAGTCAACGGTTTATATAACGTTCCTCACATTTATTTTTCAGACTTTGGTACTTGTTGCTGTATTTTTTCTTTTTTATTCAATCTCCCGTCCGGATGAAATCTTCTAATACGTAGATGGATATTTAATTAATATTTTGGTTTTCCTTATTTTATTTTACATTACGTCGGAACATTTTTCCATTCTTTACCATATATATATATATATATATATATATATATATATATATATATATATATATATATATATATATATATATATATAGAGAGAGAGAGAGAGAGAGAGAGAGAGAGAGAGAGAGAGAGGGAGTTGAATGATAAACTCTCTTCGTTTGTATTTTCTGACGGGTTTCTTTTCCACATCGTAGCGCGTGCTTTCATGCGATTGAATGATTCCCGAGTCTCGACTAGTGCTGAAAGGGTATATAGGAAGGAAGGGTGAAAAGGGTTAGAAATCTTTGATTTACTTCGAGTATTCGTCCAATACTAAGACGAAAAAGTAAGAATATTACTCTGTATCATCAGATTAATCTCGTGCAAGTTCAAAATAGGGCAAATGTCCCAAAAGACTATATATATATATATATATATATATATATATATATATATATATATATATATATATATATATATATTTATTTTGGTACAGAAAAATTAGTACAACATTCGTACCGTCGGTTTCAAGCACGGAAAGTCTTAGCCATCCGGCTCTCTTCAGCTTCTGAATATTGTGCTCTTAATTTTTAACTTTAATTCTTAATTAATCGAGCACTCTGCTGGGATTTTTCCTACTATATTACAAAGAAGTTATATATATATATATATATATATATATATATATATATATATATATATATATATAGAGAGAGAGAGAGAGAGAGGAGTATTAGAATATTAATATTCGCAGCAAATGTAATAACATTAAAACTATAACTTTTATTCAAATATAAAATATAAAAAAATAAAAAATAAATTAAATAAGTAGTTAAAATCATAAAAAAATCAGTTATAGTTTTAATTTTATTACATTTGCTGCGTATATTAATATTTACTGCGTTAAAAACAATATTGCTACCCACACGTTTTTTGAGATTTGAAACACCTACCATTTGACAAAGAGGTCTTCCTCGAAATATATTATGGAACACGGTCACACAGATTAGATCAGTGTTGAAAATTTGCCTAATCAAGTAAGATTTGCTATATAGGAAGAAAAAAATTAATAAAAATTTTTTTTTGAAAAAATATATAATTAAAATCACTTATTTTTGTCTTACTTCTCAACGCCGACATTTTTCCATTTCTTGCATTGTGATAGCCTTCCAATACTCCTCTATATACGTAGTACACACAATGCTTCAAGCAAATTACCTCTCCTTATATATATATATATATATATATATATATATATATATATATATATATATATATAAATGTGATTTTTTCCCCAGTTTGTTTGTTTATTTATTTATTTATTATTATTATTATTTTTGTTGTTGTTAAGTGAGTGTTTGACCTATGTTGTTATATTATTTGTTATTATTATAAGGTGATGTTTTAGTTAGATTATTAGTTTTTAGTATTCATTTAAGGGTTAAATTAAGATAAAATCAATACAACAAGAGTGAGATGTAAAACTATATCAGACTAGAAATGAAGATCCTAATTCGAGTCGGTGATTTATTTGCGGAGATAGTTTTGCTATTAGTATCGGTTCTTTTATTTGAAGGTTGCCAACGTTTCTCTCCGTAGCTAGGATATCAATCTTGAATGATTTGCTGGTGTTGCCACATGCGTGGATGTATATATATAATTTTTTCCATTTCTTGCATTGTGATAGCCTTCTAATACTCCTCTATATACGTATTACACACAATGCTTCAAGCAAACTACCTCTCCTTATATATATATATATATATATATATATATATATATATATATATAATTATTATATATAATTATATATAATTATTTCGACACTTGATTATTGGGGAAATGGTAGTTTTATCTGTACCATTGGAGAGCCATGCATATAACTGTACTGTTTTTAAATCTCCGAAACAGTTACATAGTAAACAGCTGAAGATCCCCGTGTTAATATTAGATGCTTACGTTAAGGTCTCCTGCTTTTGTTTCACTGTTAGATACTTAATTCCCCTTTTTATTTTATTTACTTACTATTATATATTATGTATTTATGAATTTTCCAACAAATGTTAAGTCTACACTATTTTGGATTTAGTTAGTTTCTCTGGGAATTTAAACTGCATTTTATTTATTTATTTATTTTTTTTGTCTTTTTGGTTAAAATAACTCGAAGCTTCTTTAGACTATATATATATAATTTTTTTCCGTAATCAATACTACTAAAGACATATATCAATATCACCTAAACTATCTTCTTTTCCTTCTAAATCATAACATCTACACCGGTCGGTGTGTAGGTATTCTTGTTGTGTGAGTCGAGTTTAATTAGTTTTTAAACGACTCAAGACGAATGCCACCCTGATTCAATAAACCCCGCAATATATTTTTCGATTATGTTCCTTTGTGACTCACGAGAAAGGCAACCTGTCAATGCATTTGAAGCCAAATTAACTTTACCCATCGCCGAGTATTTTATTCCGTTCTTCGATAATTAGTTCTGAAAAAGCAATTTCTTTTCATTAGAAAGAAAGAAAGACTGACAGAAAATCAACAAGCTCGTGGCTATAAAACGCATTCAAACCCCTTCGTTTAACAATTAAAAATAAAACCACAAAATACACGCATTGGTTAATAGACAGTTAAACGCTATATATATATATATATATATATATATATATATATATATATATATATATATATATATATATATATATATACATATATATATATATATATATATATATATATACATATATATATATATAGTGAATGCTTTTATTCAAACATGTACAAGGTCTGCTACACTGGCATGTCGATGTTATCGATCTACAGCTCTCAAGAGCTGAGGTCTCATCAGGCAGAAAATTATTTTTTGATCCAACCTGGTTGCTGAATTCCAGGGAGAATGAAGTCAAGCAAAAAAGAAGAGGAGAAAGAAATAAAAGTCATGTGACCGATTTTAAAATATGATTGCCGTTAGAAATTACTATTTTCATTTTTTTATTTGTATCTTTTATATATTTTATATATCCAACGCTGAGCTGGGGTAGAAAGGGGGGTGGGTCGAGGAAAAGAAAAAGAGAAGATAAGGGAAAGGAAGAAAGATACAATTGCTGTTAGAAAAGTTTAATTTACAGCTATTTATATTTTTATTTTTTATTTTTATCCAACGCTTAGTAAGGGTAGGGGGGTTGGAAGAAAAAGAAAGAGAAAGGGGGGTGGGTGGGGTGTTAGGGGTGGATGTCTATAGCCATTTAGGATTTGTTGCGGGAATGGTTAATTTAAGATTCGAGTTAAATTCATATTTATTTTTATTCAGCGCTGGGCTGGATAAAGAGGGGGGTCGGGGGGAGATGGAACAAGAGCGAAAGAGAAGATACAGAAAGAGGGGGAGGGGAGGTTTCAAATTTGTTGTGTCTGCTTCCTGTCAATGCAGACATATAACAATTACATGACACCCAGCTTACGGGGATATTTTAGTTTAACTCATTGATGGATTTATGGCCTTAATGTTAATAAATTATGTTGTTATATTTTGATCAATTGGCATTTAATTTTGATTATTATATATTATATAAATACACTTAAACTAAGTTACAGTTGCAGCGAAAATTTAGAAATGATAATTAAAAAACACAATAACAAAATCCTAAACAGCAACCTAAACCCTGAATTAGATAACAATAAAACAAATAAAGTAAAGTCCTGTAACTGCATAAATAAAAACGAAAATGAAAATGAAGTGTCGTAATGGACAAAATGTGTGAAAAGATGACAGGCGGAAAACAAGTCAAAGTGCAGGAGAAAAATAAAAACAAGAGATTTTTTGACCGGTTACGTTCATGGAGAACGTTTTCAGAAAATGAAGAATACAAAAATAATTTTATTTTATATTGAAGGCACACACATGGGATGAGGGAAAAATGATTTGATTGGATCATATGAGAAGGCATTAAGTGATGTTGGGACATAATAAGTAGGTGACACATCCCCACCGCCTTAGAAGAATGTGTCACCTACTTATCATGTCCCAACATCACTTAATGTCTTCTCATATGATCCAATCAAATCATTTTCCCCTCATCCCATGTGTGTGCCTTCAATATAAAATAAAATAATTTCTGTATTCTTCATTTTCTGAAGACGTTCTCCACGAACTAAGCCGGTCAAAAAATCTCTTGTTTTTGTTTTTCTCCTGCACTTTGACTTGTTTTCCGTCTGTCATCTTTTCACAGACCCCCCACCCCACACACACACACACATATATATATATATATATATATATATATAAGATATTTTCTATCTTTTCTTTTTATCTTTTTCTTTTTTTCTTCTCTTAAGAGACCTCAATTAAGGCAACACCACATTGTGTGTTGTCAGTTGTTGAAGCTCTTATTCCAGATACTTAATTTCCCTGATGATCTGCCAAGCAAGGACCTGCTTGGTAGTGAAACACGTGTAGAAAAAACTCTTTAATTTGAATATATATAATAAATAAATAATATTTGAAAAAAAAGTATTTTGTGGTGATGTTTGGTTTCCTGAACGGAATGCTTTGGTAAGCTTTCAAAAAATCACATATAAATGCTCTGTACCCTGTAATCGAGTATCATCGAGCTTATTTTCATTGGCCTAATCCAGGTCTTTCACTGAATAATCTATCTTATAAGTGAAAAATCTCTCTCTATATATATATGTATATATATATATATATATATGTATATATATATATATATATATATATATATATATATATATATATATATGCTAGCTGTTATACATACACACACATATATATATATTTATATGAGAAGAATATTGTAGTTTGCTTGAAGCATTGTGCATCATTTTTTATAAGTATTGTTAGAAGGCGGTGACAATGCGTTGGTTAGGTGACACCGGCGGTATGTGAAATGGTAAACAAATAACAAATATGACAATATTGAGAAATCAATAATTTTCAAAAAATGTTATTATATTTACCAGTGTTGAGTTTGAACCGTGATGGTAGGGTGGTGTGTCTTCCTTTTTTGTATTTAAATTTTCGAGGGAATCACCAATCCCGAGAAACAAATATATCCACTCGTCGGTGGGCGTTTTTTCGCCAATAGCCGTGGCCGGAAATTACGGTGTGTTTAGGTTCGTAAAACCCCTTTTTAATGAATGTTGAGGTGTGACTAGATTAAGTGGTTTGGTGTAGTTAAATATTGTTAATTATTTTGTCAGTGATTATTATTATTATTATTATTATTATTATTATTATTATTATTATTATTATTATTATTATTATTTACTCACTAGGAGTTATCACACTGGTCATCGTCAGTGATCACCCACTGCCAACAACCTGTGGTATTCCCTGGGGTCTGAGTGACAACAAGTCTCCTCAGACTTCAAGTATGCTCCGCCTCTTTTCGTTCATCACCGCTGATGACCTTGCGGTATCGCAACAGTCACCTACCACCGATTTGACGGTGATAAGGGCCATTGGTCCCCTCTGGGGCCCGAGTGGCAACAAGCCTTCCCAAGGTCCCAGAGCTGTCCGCGCTCTTCCAGTGGAGGTCAGGTTTGCGCTTTCCCTGCTCGACCCTCTGTCCATAATTTTCGTGGTGTCAGCCTATGCTTGCGCCTCTCTCTCGCGGTTGTATTTTCCCCGATTATTATTATTATTATTATTATTATTATTATTATTATTATTATTATTATTATTATTATTATTATTATTAATGTGTAGTGTTTATTTAACATTATTTAATTATACCAAATCATCTAATCTAGTCACACTTCACGTTCATATCCTTACTAACTAACCAAGAAAGAGAGCTTTATATAGTCATCCACATACAGACTGTTTCGCTGTATCACAGCTCTTCAGGGCGGCTAGACCAGTTAGTGCCTCATGTCGGGATTGAAACTCAACCGTCGAGCTGACAGTCGACGTCTCTACAGAGAGAGAGAGAGAGAGAGAGAGAGAGAGAGAGAGAGAGAGAGAGGGAGGGGGGATATATATATATATATATATATATATGGAGAGAGAGAGAGAGAGAGAGGGGGAGAGAGACCATCATGTAAACCTTAGTTATTTAGAGAAACATTCCATATTTCCTTTAAAAACACATTATCGACAGACAATTGTTTCCGCCCATTTCAAGAACATATATTTTCATTATCACTGATATTTATGAAGGGGCTTCATCAGTGTATAAAATTCAACAGTCAGGTTGAAATAACCATGTTGTTATATATATATATATATATATATATATATATATATATATATATATATATATATATATATATATATATATATTGTTGAAAATTACTTATGAACTTATACATTAGGGAAACATTATTTATCCCTGTTTGTTGTATATAAACGTTCATGTTTTGCTGTGTTTACAATATCTGTTTTTCTCCTATTGAATGTCTTCATATCCGATAAAAAAAACTATATTTCAAAGTTAACATAAAGAAAAATTATTTCACACAATTTCCACGATTATTTCTCATTTCTTTCTCCAGTTTTCTTCATTCTTTTCTATTTTTGCTTTCGCATTTCGCGCCCTGTGACCGTCTGAGATTTCAAGTAAAATTGAAAGTCGAGCACTGTCGGAAAGATTAAAAAATAAACATTCACCTAAAAGCCTCGGTGCAATGCCCCGACTTTGTCGTTGAGTACTATAGAATATTTAGATATCTATCCCCGCAGCTTTCATTGTAAATATCACTTAATGTCTCCATTATCACGTGACAATCTCCCGTGGCGTACGGGACTAAGTGAACGTTTGCAGATTAAAGGTGTCTCTGTTAACCGGGTTCGCGCCCCGTGACCGTCTGAGATTGTTATTTCCTTATGCTGATGAGAGCCGAGAACTCGAAACGACGTCGTACGTAGATAAAATATTAATATATATATATATATATATATATATATATATATATATATATATATA
>OY744543.1:74222439-74232439 GCA_963556195.1 Sepiola atlantica | reverse complement strand
TTTTTTAAAACCAAATTCTGCGGGATGGGCTTTTTTCGCTTCGTTAAACAACAAAACGATAATAATTCGGCAGTTAATTAAATGAAGGATATTTTCCCAAAATGTAAAATGACGTCCCAGACACTAGATAATTAATTTCTATAGGGAATAGGTTTAATAATAAATATTTTTAGAAACAGTATTTTGAATAAATAGTTTCTATATTAAGATTTTTTCCTGATGGAAGGGAGTTTTCTGCGGGATTGACATTCAACTCGTCGTGTGTTTATTTCGAAGGGTAATAAATCAACAATTGAAATAAGACTCTTTGAACTCGGACGAACATTTGTGTTGACTTTTCTTTGTGAGAAATTGGATTTAGAATTCCCATACTATCATTGGATTGGAATGGTAACTTGTGAGCGGTCTTGAATGATTTAGTTCTTTTGTTTTCTTGTGGGGGGGGGATTTATTCATCATTGTACCGGCCGACGTGAAAGTGTATTATCGCACATTGTTCCGGTTTTGTGGTTTTATTGAATGTATTTGGAACCGATTATTTGCTTGTTGGCTTGGTGGAAGAAATAATGCACAAGCTACTTTTATAAGACTTTTCTAGGACTTTCTTTTTTATCGTTGTTTTTCCTTGCTTTTTAAGTTTGACTTTTATTTTTATTTTTATTTTTTTTCCTCTTCTCTTCTTAAGTGACCTCAACTATTACAACGCCACATTGTGTTTTGTCGGCAGTTGAAACCAGTATTCCAGACATTTAATTTCCCTGATGATCTGCCAAACAAGTAACTGCTTGGTAGTGAAACACGTGTAGGAAAAAACATTTAATTTGAATAAATAGTATTTGTAAGAAAAAATATCTTTAATGGTGATCATTGGTGTCTTGAAAGGAATGCTTTGGTAAGCCTTCATAAAATCACATATATATATATATATATATATATATATATATATATATGATAAAATTAAGTAACTATATTAAGCGAATATCACTGAATGAAAATTTTCGAATGTCCGCATACTTTAATGGGCTAGCTCTGAACTGAACAACTCAAAATGGCGTTTCGTTTCCAATTTTTTCTTTGTTTTTTTTCTTTCTTTTGTTTTTGCCCACAATGACTCACTGTTTGGTGCAGGTTTTTTTCAAGACTTTTCTAATTTGAGAACTTTTCTCTTTGTGGAATTTTTCTGATGATATTGGGGAGTGCAGAGCTGATACTGACATGTTGGTTGGCCCACCTCAAGAGGAACGAGTCGTAAATATACATCTTACAGGAATGTTACGTTTGTTTTATATGTGAAAAAAAAAAAACAATTAAAAAATATAAAATAAACCTCTCTCTTTCACACACACACACACACACACACACACACACACACACACACACACACACACACACACACACACACACACACACACACACACACACACACACACACACACAAGGGCTGGGCACTTTCGAGTAGCTTTAATAACAGGCAGTACTAATAGCTATATGCGAGATCCGAACACCGGTTCGTAAGATCACTCTGAGCTGCCTGGTAAATAACGGCCATGTGTCGCTACTTACAGTTAAAGTTATTCTATATTCACTAATTAATTGACGATGGCCCTTTGGTTAAGATCACCGACTACGAATCAGTGGCGATTTGTGTTCGGGGTTCGCGGCAACCGACCGTTGTTAATTAGTTCCTAGACTGAAGATTGCGTTAGCATGAAACATCGATGTCTCTAGGTATTTAAATATTTATTAAACAAAATATTTATTAAACAAAATATTATTGTATATATATATATATATATATATATATATATATATATATATATATATATATATCAATATATGAAGAGTTCGAATGCAAAACGCGATAAATCCAATTTGTCTAAATTGAGACATTGAACAATACAAGGACAAATATATTTAATCTAGACTTCGACTAAAATCTCATTTTGATTAAAAGTCAAAATAAATTATGCCGGTATCATATTACGTAAAAGATAATTTTGAGATGTAATCCAGTGTTGAGATACAACACCTTTGGCGTTTATCGCGTTTTGCATTCGAACAGTTCATATATATATATATATATATATATATATATATATATATATATATATAGTGTATCAGGTTGTATATGAAAAGAAATAAACTAAAGTGCTCGATCATATAAGAGAGCTAATATAATTTATTTAGATACTGTATATTGCTGAAATATGTAATATACAGTATCTAAATAAATTATATATATATATATATATATATATATATATATATATATAACAACACTTTTCCTTCCAGAAAATATGCTGCCTAGATATATAGACACACACACATACACACACATACTCCCCACAACTTGATTGCCATATATATTTTCATTGCTTACTATATATATATATATATATATATATATACATATATATATATATATATATGTGTATATATAGAGAGAGATATAGAGAGAGAGACAGATATATATATATATATGAAAATATTTGTTGTTGTTTATTATCTACGGACGTATACGTTTCATCTTTTTTCAATCAAGACTCTTCAGCGTAGAAGTTTGACTATTCACTACTGGTCACACGATTCGAAACCCTGGATTATAAGTATTTTTCAACTCCAACCCAACGTCTTAAACCTCGCGGCCAATATCTGAACGGCTGATAAACTGTGGTAGATTAAATACATTTATAAGCGGCGATGGCGACACAGGCATTCTACTTATATTAAGGAATGATGCATTATAAAGCAAATGACGTCACGCTGTATTTGCACTACTACTAAAGTGCTCTACTAATAATTAAGGAGCGACAAATATGAAAATATTTGTTGTTGTTTATTATCTACGGACGTATACGTTTCAATATATATATATATACGTTCAATATATATATATATGTATACGTTCAATATATATATATATATATATATATATATATATATATATATATATATATATATTCAGGGTGGGCCAAAATAAGGGTCCTATCTTTAAATTTGAATAACTTGAATTTGAATAACTTCCACAAAATAAAAGTTAAACTCACCAAACTTTATGTGTGTGTAGACTGACCCTTCCGAGATTTTTTGAAATAAACAAAACAAATTTTAGCCGAAAAACACTTCTTAAAACTTACAAAAACTAAAGTATTGTTTTTTACACTGTTTTGAGTTTTTTAAGCAAAAATAATGTTTTCTAAATGAGGGTACGTTCCTTAGGGCTAATACGGCTCATGCTTGCTTCGGAAGGGGTCCTTTACTTATTCTAAAAAAAAAAATTTTTTTAAATCAATAAATAAAAAAGTTATGAATTTTTAAAAATAGGACCCTTATTTTTGCCCACCCTGTATATATATATATATATATATATATATATTGTGCGCATCTTAGATAAAAGAGCGCAGTCTATGTTCCTGTCATATTATCATGTATTTATCGAATAAAATATTGATATAATGGGACACAATTTTCGGTATAACGTTTCCATGGAGACTGATACGTTCACGCCCAAGGCGATTGCTAGATTACTTTCTGAAATAGAACGAAAAGCGTTAGTCAAACACAATTTATCGCATTTATAATTTCTAAATTTTTTTCTCACACATAAAAATAAGTAAAAACGATAACACTTTTTTTTAAAGTTAACATGCGAACTTTATTTCACAACATTTTTGAATTCGGAAAAAAAGATATAAAGAAAGAAATCGTTTGAATAAAAATGGACGAAAAAATGGCGGTTATAGAAAGAAAAGAACGGAAAAATGGCGTGAAATTGTCCATATTGTTTTTTTATTCTTCTTTTTTTTGTAATATTCTTTTGTTTTAAACATAGAAAATAAATATCGGTAAAAGATACAGAGTTTAGATTATAATATAGAAACCATTGATTTTAAAATTACGTCCATGTCCTGACCTTCTTCAAAAAACATTTTTGTGTTCAGAGCAATGAAAATTGCCGCTCCTTTGTTCAACTTTGAGCCACGTATATTTTCAGAAATGAACAATACATTCCTTTTCGAAAGAGTCAGCATGTTTTTTTTCTTCTTCCAGATGAGCCACGCCCTGGCCCGCCCACACATAAAAACAAATTCTGGGAATATGAAAGAATATAAATATAGTTTAAATGTAGTATAAATAAAGAAAACAATTGTAGTTTTGATTGAAAATATGTCAGTAAAGAAAACATTGACATCTGCTTATGTGCAATCAGGAGTTTGCGTTTGTACGAGATCAGAACAGACAACATGTTTTTACGTTGCTGTAATGTAGCAACTATAACAAATAAATAAGCGTATATATAAATATATATATATATATATGTAAAAATAAAAATGGAATAAAGAATAAGCAATTCAACAACTAACAAAAATAAACTCAAAAACTCATGTTGTAAAGTTCTACCGAGATATTTCGGCCGTCAAGATACGACCATTTTCGTTCGGTTTAAATAAAGTTTACCAACCGAATGAAAATGGGCGTATCTTGACGGTCGAAATATCTCGGTAGAACTTTACAACATGAGTTTTTGAGTTTATTTTTGTTAGTTGTTGAATTGCTTATTCTTTATTCCATTTTTATTTTTACATATTGTCTGAAACATTGTTTCTGTTTTCTCATATATATATATATATATATATATATATATATATATATATATATATATATATATGAATATATATATATACATATATATATATATGAATATATATATATATATATATATATATATATATATATATATATATATATATATATATATCGGTAATGAAAAAGGAAAAACAAAGAGATATTTTTTATATACTCATCAACGTTTCGTCTTTATTGTAAGACTTCCTCAGGATGATAATTTTAAGAAAAATGTAAGTGCATCGAAATATTGGGTTGACATGATGGGTTGATAAGGAAAAGTAGTAGCTTTGGCTACTAAGAGCGCTGGACGAGGGTCCAGACTGCGAGGAGTCAGTCAGTAGCAAAGAGTGAAATGAATATGGCATGACATTTTTCTTAAAATTGTCATCCTGAGGAAGTCTTACAATAAAGATGAAACGTTGATTAATATATAAAAAATATCTCTTGGTTTTTCCTTTTTCATTTCCCATTACGTCGGATTACTCTCATCCTTCCTTTCTCATAAATATATATATATATATATATATATATATATATATATATATATATATATATATATATATATATATATATATATATATATATAAATATAAATTTATACTTATATATATATATATATATATATATATATATATATATATATAAGTAAAAAAGTAGTTGTAAATATAATTTTTATAAAATGTTCAACATTAGTTAAAAATGATAAAAAGTAACAACAACAATAATATTAAACTGTCAAATATATAATAAATTATAAAGATTAATTATCGATTATTGAATATAATTATATCAATTAATCTAATTAATCAATTATAATAATCAATTAGATGCTGTCATAACAAAAGTCTCCAGACCAAGATATAAAATAAACTCGTTTATAATAATAATAATAATAATAATAATAATAATAATAATAGTAATAATAATAATAATAATAATAATAATAATAATAATAGTAATAATAGTAATAATAATAATAATAATAATAATAATAATAATAATAATAATAATAATAATAATTGAGAGTGTCAAGAATGACGAGAAGACCGAGGAGGGACAGCACAAACCAGACCTCCACTGGAAGTGCGGAGAGTGCTGGAACCTTGGGGAGGCTTATTGCCACCCAAATCCCAGAGAAGACCAATAGTCTTTACCAGCGAGAAATCAATGGTAAACGGCTGTTGCGATGCTGCAAGGTTATTTGCGGTGGCTATCGAAAAGAGGTGGAGAATACTGGAAATCTGGGGAGGCTTGGCGTCACTCAGACTCCAGGGAATACCACCGGTTATTGTCGGTGAGCAATCGCTGATGATGACCTGTGTGAGAACTCCTAGTAAGTACTTAACCCTAACCTATAACAATAACTCAAGCCCTCACCCTAACCTAACTCTAACCCTAACCCCTAACCCTAACCCCTAACCCCTAACCCTAACTCCTAACCCTAACCCTAACCCTAACCCTTACTCTAACCCTAACCCTAACCCTAACCCTTACTCTAACCCTAACCCTAACCCTAACCCTAACCCTTACTCTAACCCTAACCCTAACCCTTACTCTAACCCTAACCCTAACCCTTACCCTAACCCTAACCCTAACCCTACCTTTACCCTAACCTTAACCTAAACCCTAGCCCTAACCCTAACCTATAACAATAACTCAAGCCCTCACCCTAACCTTAACCCTAACCCTAACCTTAACCCTAACCCCTAAGCCTAACCCTTACTCTAACCCTAACCCTAACCCTAAGCCTAACCTCTAACCCTTACCCTTACCTTAACCTAAACCCTAGCCCTAACCCTAACCTTAACCCTAACCCTAACCCTAACCCTAAACCTAATTACAATTACTTAACTTCTGTAGTTAACTAGGGTTTAATAGATTAATTGATGCTCAGTTAATTAGAAACTTCAACAGGTATTTACGAGACTTATTAATTGTTTAACCAATTGTTTAACCAATTCTTTAACCAATTGTTTTTTTATTATTAATTGTTTAACCAATTTATTAATTGTTTAATTTGTTCAACAGACCTAACCAGACCTATTAATTGTTTACCTTTATTTGGAATAATTGTACGAGAGTAAACAACGTTTTCACGTGTTTATTGATTAATTAGAAACTTTACTAAACCTATTAATTGTTTACCTATCATAATAACAGAAAAATAATTGTCAAAACTCATCTTACAAATGATTATTAAATCATACATCCTAATCATAACAAACACAATTCTGTAAAAGTAAGATATAGCAATTACATGTACCAAAAGGCATATCTACACAGACGTAACACAATTACATAAGTATGCAAATTAAGGTCAAAACAAACACGCCAAACAATGGGATGAAACAGAATTTAAATTCTAAAACCTATTAATTTATCGTTATCAAAATAAATTTTTTTTATTTCGGACTCTTTAATATTTCGTTGATCGACAGCCCCGTTGAAGTACGCTACCACAAAAACGCGACTTAATTTGCATAGGCTGTGCTGATGTTTGTATAATTTTAAATTTAACAGGCTTTACTTTGTATTGAGCACTTTTGAAAAAAAATTATTAGTTTTGAGTTCATTTCATATTCGAACATAATTAATGTATATATATATATATATATATATATATATATATATATATATATATATATATAGTATGTATCTCGTGTCAGAATAAGAACATTTCAAAGTGCACGAATGTAAAAATACAAGAACATACTACGTATTTTATTTATTTAAATACTATAAATTATGTAACCAGGTTTCGTCCATGCGATCACCAGCAATTTAGGAAAAAAATCTGAGTATATCGACCGTGGGGGAATCTTCAACCTCTCTTTGGATATATTGGCGGGAAAATCTTTTTTCCAATCGAGACATTCGAAGAAGGCTGACACCTTTTCTCTAAGAGGCTGAAACTTTTTTCTAGTCTAGACATTCGAAGAAGGCTGACCTTTTCTCAGAGAGGCTGAAACCTTTTTCCAGTCTAGACATTCGAAGATGGCTGACACCTTTTCTCAGAGAGGCTGAAACTTGTTTCCAGTCTAGACATTCGAAGAAGGCTGATACCTTTTCTCAAAGAGGCTGAGACCTTTTTCCAGTCTAAACATTCGAAGTGCTGACACATTTTCTAAGAGAGGCTGAAACCTTTTTCTAGTCTAGACATTCGAAGAAGCTGACACTTTTTCCCAGTCTAAATATTCGAAGTGCTGACACATTTTCCAAGAGAGGCTGAAACCTTTTTCTAGTCTAGACATTCGAAGAAGGCTGACACCTTTTCTAAGAGAGGCTGAAACCTTTTTCTAGTCTAAACATTCGAAGAAGGCTGACACATTTTCTAAGAGAGGCTGAAACCTTTTTCTAGTCTAGACATTCGAAGAAGGCTGACACCTTTTCTAAGAGAGGCTGAAACCTTTTTCTAGTCTAAACATTCGAAGAAGGCTGACACCTTTTCTAAGAGAGGCTGAAACCTTTTTCTAGTCTAGACATTCGAAGAAGGCTGACACCTTTTCTAAGAGAGGCTGAAACCTTTTTCTAGTCTAGACATTCGAAGAAGGCTGACACCTTTTCTAAGAGAGGCTGAAACCTTTTTCCAGTCTAAACATTCGAAGAAGGCTGACACCTTTTCTCAGAGAGGTTGAAACCTTTTTCCAGTCTAGACAGTCGAAGAAGGCTGACACCTTTTCTCAGAGAGGCTGAAACCTTTTTCCAGTCTAGACATTCGAAGAAGGCTGACACCTTTTCTCAGAGAGGCTGAAACCTTTTTCCAGTCTAGACAGTCGAAGATGGCTGACACCTTTTCTCAGAGAGGCTGAAACCTTTTTCCAGTCATGACATTCGAAGAAGGCTGACACCTTTTCTCAGAGAGGCTGAAACCTTTTTCTAGTCTAGACATTCGAAGAAGGCTGTCACCTTTTCTCAGAGAGGCTGAAACCTTTTTCCAGTCTAGACATTCGAAATGAGTCTGAAAACTCCTGTACAGTCAAACTTAAACCTAGAAATTTTCCTAAATTCCGTCTGTGACTGGGTAGACGAAACCTGGATACCTGTAACGGGCGCGTAATGCATAGTATTTGAATATATATATATATATATATATATATATATATATATATATATATATATATATATATATATATATATATATATATATATATATATATATTATACCTCGTGGGTATCTCAGAAGATACAAACATTAGGCAGAAGAAAGCAGCCAATTCTCTTGCTATATTAACAAATATATTTAGTTAAAAATAAAGATATCGCGTGCTACTGACTTTTTGACCTGTCTTGTTAGAGTGTGAAATTTTAGTACACCAATTTTAGTAAGAAGATAATTACTTAAAATTTAGGGAGTATTCAGATAAGAACTCGAATCACTAAAAATCTACCCATAATAGGTGGCTATTAATCTAGTCATAATAGGTGGCTATTAATCTAGTTATAAGCATTCGTTCAAAATGCATAACTTATATTACGTATACTTAATATACATCTATTGTAGTTTAAAACACTAATAGTGCTCATTTAAATTACCCCCCTTGAAAATCAATGAACATAATATTTTAAGAACGGTTTTGGGTAATCTAATCTGTTTTTATTATTTCGTCGCTTCAATTAATTTCTGTTGATATCCAAATATAAATTTATTATGAACTGTTTAAATGGCATTATAGGTATGTAATTAAAACCTTCGCATTTATTCATTTTGATATTTTTATTTTTATTTTTTATTACTTTTATTCGATTGTTTTTATAATTTACTTTAAAATTATGTATTTGGGAAACATATACGTATTTGTTCTAGCTCTGTCACAATTAAATATGGCGCCGATGCATGAAAGTAAACAGTAACTTTTTTCTAAATTAGCTTGCATACGTAATTGGTTTAATAATGTGAGTTTTCTTTTGTCTTGGTCTGAGATCTTGGACAGCGTTTTCACTTTTCCTTTGGATGAATCACACCCATTAAATTCAATTCTGTTTGTCGTGATGATGAAACGGACCGTAAAGAATCGGATCTATTTAAGAATGAATAAAGACATAGTCACTTAAATCTAATTATCTAGCGTTTCATCCCCGTAGGGAATCGTCAGGAGTTGGTGTTGTCGGGTGTTTTTATATATATATACATGGTGTTTAGTCTAGCTAGTTGACCAATCAGATTCTTTGTTATTATCTTAGCCAATCGTTGGGCTACTCACAAACCAAAGTTCGGTTGATCTTACTTCCTATTCTATTGTTCTGTTTTCTATAAGTTGGCCTATCCCTGTTCCCTGGTTGTGTCGAAACAATGGGTGACCTTATTTTAACATGTGCTTGCTTGTATTTCTATTTTAAGTTGTTAACATAAGGCACATTTTATTCTGTGTAA
>OY744543.1:74192439-74217439 GCA_963556195.1 Sepiola atlantica | reverse complement strand
AATTTTCTGTTGCCGCCATTTTTAACGGAGGGTGTACACTCGTTATAATTTGAATCTCGTCGCCCGGATATGTGAATGCTTGAGCTGATAGTGTCGGAATGCTGTAGAAAGGTCAATCAGGTGACAAGCCTCCTGATTAGGCACCAGGCCAGGACGCAACGATCAACTCGAACCGATCCACCCACCGGGATATTTCGTGTTGCCCCCTGGCGGCCAAAATCCGCCTGCGGCATTCAAATGACTCTTTAATGTTGGAACCTCTTTTACAGTCAAACCTATTTGCTATCACTAAGGCTATGCCTGCGATTTTAATTGCACAAACAAGATATACCTTTTCGTTTCGCAATCTATTCCAGACCGAGTTATTTTAGCGGCAAGGGTTACCAGATTAAGCGCTACACGATGAAAGTATTATAGATAGTTTTTATTTATAACATGTTTCTGCTGATCAATTTAATGTACCACACCGCAAACTCGAAACAATTAATTATATTTATATTATATAACAAATATATAATATACATATAAATATATAAATATATACATTTAATTGTATAACAAATACATTGAAGACATTGCCAAGGCTGCTGCAAAGAAGGTGTGATCCTTCTCCCGTGCTAGTAAACTCCTCACACCTGACATCATCCTGTATGTCTACAAAACCACCATCCGCCCATGCATGGAATATTGTTGCCAAATCCGGGCTGATGCATCATCCAATAGTCTCTCCGTCTTAGACAAGGCCCAAGAAAAGAATCGCCAACTTAATAAGCCCCTCACTATCCACCAATCTCCAGCCCCTGTCCCATCGCCGCAATGTGGCATCCTTGTGCTTGTTTTACAAGTACTTCAATTGGCGCCTCTTTTTTGGATCTTGTCTAAGAGGCAGATATTTGTGAATGATGCACCAGCCAAAGTGTGTCAAAGATACTCAATGCATGGGCGGATAGTGGTTTTGTAGAGACATAGGATGCTGTCAGGTGTGAGAAGTTTTCTGGACTGCGAGACACACGAAATGAAGAACCGTTTCCCTTTTAGATAATTACTTCTCTTTTTTTGAAATGTTAGTTTCAGTACCAATGGGAGATATTAATATTTGCAAGACAAAAAGGTTGGCCAATAGTCATGGCAAAGGGACGTTATTATTGTGGTCGAAAAATCATTAACAATCTCATTGACGAGAAAAATAGATAAATAAATTAAATACTGTCCATGAATAAATAGGACAGGAGCGTTAGAAGTTCATATAAATATGTATATAGGTAAATATTAAAAAAAAGGGTACCATTTCGCAAGACATTTGATGAGCCCATTTCATTGGTACAGAATGTGTCCTCATACATACATACATACATACATACATACATACATAATTACATACATACATATAGGTAGAAAGATAAATAGATATTAATAATAATAATAATGATAATAATAATAATAATATATATATATATATATATATATATATATATATATATATATATATATATATATATATATACAGGCAAGACAAAAAATTTCAGAAAATCGAACTGAAGCAGCAGATGTTGAACTAATAAAAGTAATATCAACAATAAATTATAAAATAATGGATTATATATATATATATATATATATATATATATATATATATATATATATAATTGTGTGTGTATTATAATGCTTTTCCACGAATACTTCTGTTTTAAGATGTCATAGCAGGAAATAAATAACAACACCAAGTCGATTACAGATCGTTGCAACTCATCGTTTTGTTTATAAAATCCCACCGCTTTCTCTCTCTCTCTCTCTCTCTCTCTCTCTCTCTCTCTCTCTATATATATATATATATATATATATATATATATATATATATGTGTGTGTGTGTGTGTGTGTGTGTGTGTGTGTGAAAAAAGAGAAACGAAAAGTTTTTTTTTAAATACAGGAAAAAATTATCAAAGAAAAATGAGAGATTTTATCGGTTTCGTTCGGATCAACGAACGTCTTCACAAAAAGTGATATACATATAATCCATTATTTTTCTGAAGACGTTCGTTGATCCGAACGAAACCGGTAAAACTTCTTGTTTTTCTTTGATGATTTTTTTCCTGTATTTAAATTTTTTTCTATTTGTTCTTTTTTCACACATCTTGTCTTTAACGGCATTTTATTTTTATGATACATCGTGCATTTTACCCTCTAATATATATATATATATATATATATATATATATATATATATATATATATATATATATATATATATATATATATGTATATATATATATATATATATGTATATATATATGTATATATATATGTATATATATATATGTATATATATATGTATGTATATATGTATGTATATATGTATGTATATATATATATATATATATATGTATATATATATATATATATATTACTATTATCTACATAACATTTGATAAGGAGATTTCATTTTTTATGTATCAGTTTCCAGTATTTACTTTAACAGTGCTCGATACGTAAGTAGAGCTAGGTAGTAAGTTGTGTAAAAATATTTAGCCTGAAGATCTCCCCCGGGGGTGAACCGCGGTAGCCTCTGTGTAGCCTCTGTGTAGCCTCTGTGTAGCCTCATTGCCATAAATATATTTTCATATATATATATATATATATATATATATATATATATATATATATATATTGTTAACTAAGTAAAAGAAGGCGACAGGAGTTGTCAAAAATTTTCTAATTCTGCAATGGGAAAATAAGAAAAAAATACATATATATTTTACAATATATAATATCTATACCATACTTCTAAAAAACATCGAATCAAAGCGGAGCGATTTAATAAAGAAAACGGTTAGTAATGTATTTCTTGCTTTAACAAGATTTGTCACCCAAGTACTTTCAGACCTATCAGGGTTCATCTTCAGGGGAATGAGGTTAATCAGGTACAGACCATATGTTAGTATTATAGATGATTTTGGCGGGAATTATGTAAAAAGTACGGAACTATATTTAGAACTATAGTATTTTAGTATATTATTACTGATATTAAAGTTAATTCTATTAATCAGGTTTTTTTTTTGGTTTTTATATATAGGGCTTCTAATAGTGTTGGGCTATGGCGCTAGTATCAGACAAATGCATCGTCAATCTTCTCGACAAAGTCGTGGTAGTCACACCTATGTATATGTTTTTTTCTTGGTTGTCGGAGACACGGTCTCCCAAAGGGAATTTAAACTTATAAAACCTTCTATAATACTAACACATGGGAGACAAATCTAAACTATGGCAAATTCATCAGCAAATTCCGCTCCGAAACTAAGATCCTGATTCGGACTTTTGAAAAGATCTACCAAAAGACATGAGTTGTCTCTTATATTCAACATTAGTAATTTTTATACACACACACACACACACACACACACACACACACACACACACATATATATATACAGGGTGTCTCAAAAAAATGTATTCACTCTTAGAATGACGCGACGTTTGCGAATCCCTTGGTGCGCGTTATCAGCTTTGTTTGAACAATAATGGTCATCAGTTTGAAGATTTGCGAACATGATTCTTCAATTACGTCTGTCTCATGTATTCGATGCTATTTCATTTCACTCTATGTTCATAAATAAAAGTTTTCTCGTCATTCTACGAGTGAGTACATTTTTTTGAGACACCCTGTATATATATATATATATATATATATATATATATATATATATATATATATATATATATATATATATATATATATGTATATATATATATATATATATATATATATATATAGAGAGAGAGAGAGAGAAATATATGTATATTATATAATTCTTTTTTATAAACACCAAAGATTCACGTTATAGCTCAATAGTGCAATACTAGAGCTCTCTGTTAATGTTGACGTTACGTAAACCTTAGTTAAGGAAGTGAGCAATTTTCCACAAGTTCATCAAAACACATACATACCGACATTTTTTTTCTTGAGAGCGGGAGGGGGGGAGGGGCCCTTCATCAATGCCGAAGAAGTTTACCCGTCCGGCTGGAAAAGTTGCAGTACAATTTAGTATTCATTCCTTGTTTTATTTATCATGTTTTATATTTTAATTTATCATGTTTATATATATATATATATATATATATATATATATATATATATATATATATATATAGAGAGAGAGAGAGAGAGAGAGAGAGAGAGGAGTATTAGAAGGCTATCACACTGCAAGAAATGGAAATATGTCGGCGTTGGAAAGTAAGACACAATAAGTTATTTTAATTAAATATTTTTTCAAAAACTTCTGTTAAATAATTTTTTTCCTATATAGCAAATCTTACTTGATTAGGCAAGACTTCAACACTGATGTAATCTGTGTGACCGTGTTCCATAATATATTTCGAGGAAGACCTCTTTGTTAAATGGTAGGTGTTTTAAATTAAAAAAAAAGTGTGGATAGCAATATTGCATATAACGCAGTAAATATTAATATCCGCAGCAAATGTAATAAAACTAAAATTATAACTGATTGTTTTTTTATATAAATATATTAATTAAAATCACTTGTTTTGTCTTACTTCTTAACGCCGACATATTTCCATTTCTTGCATTGTGATAGTCTTCTAATACTCCTCTATATACGTATTACACACAATGCTTCAAACTACCTCTCCTTATTATATATATATATATATATATATATATATATATATTTCTCAATTCATCCATCATATTATTCCAAGGAGGTGTTGTTTTGGGGGAATTATTTGTTAACTCCTAATTTATCTGAATGTCCAAATTGTACGTATCCACTTGTGTTTAACTGATGTCGTGTTCAATATTTTGCCGTTCAATTTCGGTAAGAACGAAATTAAAAAAAATATATAGTCAAATAATTTCCCCGAACAACACCTGCTTGGAATATTATGATAGACAGACTGAGAAATACATATGAAAAAATAAAAAAAATAAAAAAATAGAAATAATATATTAACAATAAATGCGTATTGAATTGTATATAGCTTTTTTCAGCAGGACCTGCTTGTGGACCGATGAAGCCCCCTCAAGAAATAATTGTCGATATCTTTTTGTATAATTCTGGCCACTTTGTATACATACGAACAATATGTATGTATTTGAGGAGGGCAGAAACAATTGTATTCTATTTTATCCGAATGTCAACAGTATGATATAAAAACTTATGCGAAACAGACTTATTTAATTCCTCTGACGTTTCGATGGAATGAAAATGCTTTTTATCGAAACTAAAGCTTATGTCGGATATAAACATTTTAAATCAAACATTCAATAAATAAGTTGTATTTTATAACATAACTCACCTTTGACAAAAGGAAAAATATTTGTTTTATTTTTCAATATAATCTTCATTTTTTAAAACTTTGTAAACTATTGATTGTATAGCTCCAACGTAGAAACAGCTGTAGAAAATCAACGCATAAATTGTTTCGAAAAAGCTTTTACATTCCTTTTGCACTTTTTACTTTGATTGATTGTATAGCTCCAACGAAGAAACGGCCGTAGAAAATTAAGAATGATATACCTTTGCTTGATACGATTATTTTAGCCTCGTACAAAACGAAATCAACGCATAAATTGTTTCGAAAAAGTTTTTGCATTCCTTTTTCATAGAAATATATAGACTGAGGTTTTCGCCATTTGCTCAAAATGATTTTCAGTTCATCATCGGAATCCAGAGACACGTCAACGTTCGCGCAGGTCACGGAAGAACCCGAGAGTTGACGAAACTATTAACCAATCAGATTACAGCAGGCATTAAACAATCAGGTTCCAAGCAAGCAGACGATAAGAAAAGGAAAAAATGAATTTCTACGATCTGTGTCAGCGCGTTGAATATCCTGAAGGACGAATTGAGTTCTGTCAGTAATGGTCAGTTCTAGCGAAACCCTAACTCTAACCCTAACCCTAACTCTAACCCTAACCCTAACCAAACTCTAACCTAACCCTAACCCTTAAATATCCCTATCCCTAACCCTTACCCTAACCCCAGCCCTAGCCCTAGCCCTAGCCCTAGCCCTCATCCTAACCCTAACCCTAGCCTTAGCCCTAACCCTTACCCTAACCCTTACCCAGAAAATGTTAAAAAGAAGAAAAAAACATATAAAAAATGAAAAAACAAAAACGAAATGGGCTAAAAACAGTTGTTTCGTTGTTTGTTATATAAAAAAAAACTTAAAAAAAAACTTTTCGTCACATATTTTTAAAAAATCTATTTAAAAACGTTTGCTTAAAAATGGTTCCTTTGACAAAAATAAATAAATATCTAATTAATAAAAGTTGTTTAGCTATGGTTTGTTCGTTGTTTATTTTTATATATATATATCTTTTACTTTGATTTTCTGCGTCTAACTTTTTCTTTTATTTGCAACTTTTCTTGAATTTATCGTCTGCCAGTCTTCAATTTATCAACTCTCGTGCGCTTCCGAGACCTTCCCGAACGTTTACGACGCGAAGTCACGGAAACGCGGGCCGTTCTCTATAACCCAAGTTGATCATGCATAATTTACATCAGAAGTATTTTAGAGATCTCATTTAAGGGTCATATTAACATGATGTAAATGAGCACATTAACATGATCCACTATTTTTAAGGCTCGTCATTGTTGGTCTGCCTGATCGGACTTCACCTTGAATATAAATTCGACCTTCTTTAAACAATTAAACCTATTCGTAAAAGCTATTTTGATTAACCCAATACTTTTTTTTCTTGAATTTATTACCAAAAATCTTTTGTAAATACACTATTATTTGGATAATTAATATGTACTTAAAGATGTGTGTGTGTGTGTGTGTGTGTTCAATATAGAGTTCATCTGTGTGTTGTCGCCATTTTGGCTTCTCGGTTCTTAAAGTCATACGAGATCTACCTTTATCATTCCTCAATATACAACCCTACCAGTTCCCATTCACCCCACCCTCTGGACGTTATCCCTCACCACCACGACTGAGGATTGAACCTTCAACCTTCAGATGACTGTTACTTAGATGAGAACAGTAGTCCGAATATATCAAATTCTACAAATTATCAATCCTCATCTAAAAAATTCCGAAATATAATGGCTTCCTTCAACACATTTAAAACGAAAAGCCAAATGGAACAGTCCACTTTCAAAGGGGCACAGGTTTAACCCATTAGTGCACAATATTTTTTTCTTCCTTAATTCTTTATCGTGAATATGTGAATAAAAGGAGAAATGAAAGAGAAGGGGGTCAGTGAATGAATTCGTCCATGAATATGGACGAAGAGGAAAAGTTTGAAAGTCCACGTGGTTAGATGAAAGTCCCGAAGTAGAGGAGAGAAAAGAGTTCCTGTAGTAAGAATATGTGCATGTACACAGGTGTGAAAGTCAGTTCATGTGTAAGTAGTTATGCGTGTGTGTGTTCAATATATAGTCCATGTGTGTTGTCGCCATTTTGGCTTCTCGGTTCTTCATGGTCGAAGTGGACCGTGGCTTTATAGCCAGGTGTAGTAGTCGTCTACACGCCGAGAGAGGTTGTTAGGCGTCACGTGCCTAAGAAAAAAGAGAGAGCGACGCATTGTGCTCAAGTGTTTATATAGTTATGCTAGTCCTCCAAGATTCACCTAAGAGAAGGCCACTGTAGCCCAGCCAAATGTAGTAATCGGCACAGGTTTAACCCATCAGTTCACAATATTTTTTTCTTGAATTTATTACCAAAAATCTTTTGTAAATACAATATTATTTGGATACTAAATATGTACTTTAAAGATCTACTTGCCTTTATAAGCTAGAACATTCGTTTATACTATATATCAAAATGTGGGTTGGTTATAAGGCAAACTCACCAACAAATTTTTGATTGGATATTAGATGAAACTGATTGCATCCTTTAATTCTAGATTTTCACATTTCGTACTGAAAACCGAGACATCAGTGTTGCCAATATACATCAGACAATGGATGTAATAGTTGAAAGGCACTCCAATCTTTATGACTACTTATAGATATTTTTGAAATATGGTTAATTATCCTTCTGGTCCAACAAAAAAATACAATGAGTTCAGCTATGCTACTATTTAAACCAGAGTGAGAGGAAAAATTATGCATTTATACCTTTTCAAAATATAAGCACCGACAAAATTTTAACAGTACGCCAAGCCCACATTACATGCCCTTAACCTTTGGACTACCTGCATATCATATATACGGTACAAGCACGTTGACACACCGGTTCCCGTTAGATCACCGAAGTTAAGCGACGTCGAGCCTGGCCAGTATTAAATGGGTGACCATTTGGGACTACCAGGTGCTGTATGTGCTCTCTGTTTATCTCGGCATTGTTTCCAGTCGTCTTGAACTGCTTGCCATTGGAATCAAGCAGTGCCGACTCAGGAGAGGTGTTGTTATAGATTGCGCAACCCTTGCTTCATAATTACACGTGCAGCCAGCCCCTTATAGGCGTATCCATAGTCTCTCTAGACTGAACGGAGGGCATATATATATGCCCTTATATTGCTTATAAGGGCTACTTACACAAAACATTGTCATGAGGTAATAGATGAAACTGATTGCATCTTTCCCCTCTAGATTTTCACAGTTTACTGGATAAGTGATACATCAGTGTTGCAAATATACACGAGACAGTAGGTGTAATATTTAAAAGACACTACAATCTTTATGACTATAAATAACCCTAACCATAAACATAACCCTATATATCTGAAAAAAAATATATACAGATATTGCTGAAATATTACCCTACTGGTCTTGAGCTTGTGTGATGTTCTTTCTATGTTTTGGTTTATTTCTATCACAACTTACGTGTGCTTGGTTAGCGTTTGTAGTTTATGTGAGTTGGTTTCCGCATCTGAAGATTTTTCTTAAGATTTCGATAGTTTTCATCATTGCCGTCTGTTGTATGGTCTCAATTTTTTTAATTTGATTCCAATTTCTCTTAGTTTTTTTTTCCAGGTATTTTGTTTAGATTGTCCATAGTGCTCCTTGATCTTCACTCTGCCACGAAATCTACAATTTGGCAGGGTTTCTCTTTCTTGTTGATTATTATGACATCTGAACCTCCCCTCTCTATTGAGTCTCCCCTCTCTATTGAGTCTCCCCTCTCTATGAACTCTTCTCGTTTATGCCGCGTCGGTATATCTTTCTTTTTAGCTAGCGATTTTAGTTTCTTTTATCTTTCTTGAAAAATAGTAAATAAGAAAAGTTTCAGTAATTTATCCTCTTTTTATTTAATCACTTGGAATTAATTACTGTTAATATCGACAAAACTCTAGCATATATATAGGTAAAATAGTACAATAAAATTTAGAATGAATAACACCAAACAATGATTTATTATAGAACTGTTTGAAAATCGTTATGAAAAGCTGTGTTTGCATCTTTCCGGTCTACTATATATACAGCATTTCAATAACTACGTTGTATCACTGAAGTCTTTGAATTTTATTCTAGGTAGTCCTAGGAGGTCCACAATCCCAGGCTTTGCCTTCTGTCTTTGAGAAAGGTTTAGTTTATTGCTAATATTTTTTTTGCGGAGCCAGAGTGCACCACATCTAGTGCGGTGGCCTCATATATCCCCCTTCTAGTCTTGTTCCACATCTTCCCGCGCTGGGAGGGTTAGGGTTAATACCTGTTGTATTATTGATTTAAATAACAGTAACCCGTTTTGATGGTAATATAGATGTTACTTATGTTATTTATTCATTTCGAGATATAAATCTCCCTCTCTCCCTCTCTCTCTCTCTCTCTCTATATATATATATATATATATACCTTCATTTCTTCAAATCTTTTCTAAAACTATGACATTACCTACACACTAAAACACAGAGCCTCTCCCTCTCCTCCTCTTTCCCCACCCCTCAACTTTTTCACTCACTGCCATCCACATTAGTTTCATTCACTCTCACTCTTCCACTTTTTCACTCACAGCCATCCACATTAATTTAATTCCATGCTACCGACTTCTCTCAGCCCGGACCTCGGTCTTGCGCTCCCAGTAGTGGCTACTACTTCTCATTAACCCCTCATGTCAACCCAATATTTTCATGTACTTGCATGACATTTAAAAAAAAATCATTATCCTGAGGAAGTCTTACAAATAAAGACGAAACGTTGATAAATACATAAGAAAACATCTTTTGGTTTTTCCTTTTTCATTTCCCATATATATATATATATATATATATATATATATATATATATATATATATATATATATATGGTGGCTGTCTACTCGATTTTGAATATGATCACTTTTGACGTACTGATGTGATATTCGTGCGAAGGTTCCTATTGACAAACGCGGATGTGGCTCTTCAAGCCTGCCAGACTTTTACAGACCTTACCACAGATGAAGCAGGTGTTTTGATCATCTGAGGGGATACCATATATGAAGCCACCTCTTGTCCGTGCTTGATTTTGAAAAAGATGCACTCGTTGGTGATTCAACAAACATGCACGTGACATAGTTACCAAGTTGCACGCTTGGCATCTTAGGTGTTCCATGTTCCCTTCATGTGCCGGAGGTGTCACGTCCAGTCTTTTCTTCGTTGCTCTCTGGTGTTTCATTCTAATCTTTTCAAAAAGTTTGCTGTCTTCAAAAATCGCTTTCCTTCGCCTTGACCTATCCACAGCCACCCCTTCCCATCCTCAAACATCAATTCCAAAGCACTTCAAATCGTCTTTGAGACAATCTTTGAATCGCTTACGAGGTTTATTCTGTGGGCGAATATTCCAACTTATTTCCCCATAGATCACCTGTTTTGGCAGTCTGTCATCATTAAGACGAATAAGATGACCAGCCCAATATATATATATATATATATATATATATATATATATATATATATATATATATATATATATATATATAGTTTGAAAAGTCACACATGGAAGCGTTGGTGAAATGGCAATAATAAGAATATTTAAAAAAAATATTTTGAAAACCTGGAAAATTGCGTTTTCCAGGTTTTCAAAATATTAAAAAAAATATTCTCCTTTTGAAAAAATGAGGTGGTTCAAATATTTTCTAAAACCATAACATTACCCACTCACCAAAATCACAGAGGCCCCCTCCTCTTTCCCCATCTCTCCACCTTTTCACTCACTGCCATCCACATTATTCCCGCTCACCCCCACCCCTCCACTTTTTTTCACTCAGAACTATCCACATTTATTTCATTCCATGCTACTGTCTTCACCAAGTCCGGACCCCGGTGCTACTGCTCCCAGCAGTGGCTACTACTTCTTCCCATTTGGCTAAGATCAAAGCGTAGTATCTGTTCCGATGGATACTGCACCCCATAGACTGGTATTGTCTTGGCCTTCGGGGCTTGATTTACGCCGGTCTATGGGTCTGTCCTGTGCAGTTCTAGGAGGTCCACCCCCCAGGCTTCGCCTCCCCTCTTTGGGGAGGAGTAAGTTTATTGCTTACTGCCTGACGCGCCCCTACCGGGACTGCCCAGACAATTTTTAAACCCCACTTTCCCGACCTGACCTTGGGTCACATCTTACTTGTGGGAGTAAGATAAAAACCGGCTTTGTGCCTAACTCCTGGAGAGGAGTAAATCAATACTACTTCTTCCCATCAACCCATCATGTAAACCCAATATTTTCATGTAGTTGCATGACATTTTTCTTGATATTATCATCCTGAAGAAGTCTTAAAAATAAAGACGAAACGTTGATGAATATATAAAAAAAAACATCCTTTTTGGTTTTTCCTTTTTCATTTCCCATCACGTCGGATTACCTTCATCCTTCCTTTCTCGTATATATATATATATATATATATATATATATATATATATATATATATATATATATATATATATGTGTGTGTGTGTTGGTGTGTGTGTGTGTAAAAAACCTTCTTCAAAGGAGCATTAAGAATTGTGATCAGAGACTGTGTATTTTTAATTTAATATCTAAGGCTGTTGTCAGCGGAACTCCAGTAATATTGAACACAGCAAAAAATATACAATCACAATTCTTAATTAACCTTTGAAGATGAGTTTTTCTGAAAATATTGGAAATATATTAATAACCGTTATCATTTAAATTACTTTATTAAAATGTTGTGCATTACCAATGCCTATATATATATATATATATATATATATATATATATATATACGCAAATTATGGGCAAATATGTTCAACGCGAGAAAGCGGAAATTTATATTCATTCCTGCCCATATTTCTTAACATTTATTAGAGCTTTAGCTTCATCATGACACACACACACACACTTATATGAGACGTTTCATTACTGCATATTTAACATAAGCTCAATAGTTAAAAGGTTACATCAATTAGAGCTTGCATGTATTAATAGGGTACCATTCGAAATAGTCTAAACATAATAATTAGATTTTCAAATATTCAAATCGCGTCCCGGAAAGAAATACTTAGCATTAAAAAAAAAAAACATAAATAAATGCGTTGTCCAGGTTTTCAAAATATTTTTTCAAAATATTCTCCTCATTATTGCAATTTCATCAACGCTTTCAAGTGTGACTTTTCATTCTACCTTATTCACGTAACCGCGTGCTACACACAGCGGCATAGACACATTAATCGTCGATAACATCAAGACGAATTTCAACTTGACTGCGATAAATATGTCTCAATCAAGAAGGATTAAACAAAAAAAGAAGAGAAAAAAATATATGCTTTTACTTTTGACAAGAGTGTATATCACCGAAAGTGCTCAAGTTTGTAAAGTAAATAAATAATTTATTTAAAAAAACATAAATAAATGCGTTGCCTAGGTTTTCAAAATATTTCTTCAAAAGATTCTCCTTATTATTGCCATTTCATCAACGCTTCCAAGTGTGACTTTTCATTCTCTCTCTCTCTCTCTCTCTCTCTCTCTCTCTCTCTCTCTCTCTCTCTCTCTCTCTCTCTCTCTCTATATATATATATATATATATATATATATATATACACACACACACACACGGCACAATCACGTTGACACATCGGTTCCCGTTAGATCACCGAAGTTAAGCGGCGTCGAGCCTGGCCAGTACTAAATGGGTGACCATTTAGGAATACCAGGTGCTGTATGTGCTCTCTGCTTATCTCGGCATTGTTTCCAGTCGTCTTGTATTACTACTTGCCATTGGAATCAAGCAATGCCGACTCAGGAGAGCGGTTGTTGGGGATGGCGCAACCCTTGTAATTATAAATTCACGCGCGGGCAGCCCCTGGTGGGGCACTCATACGTCGAAATCGACGGGAGAGTCCATCATATATATATATATATATGAAGGATATTACGAAATTTGTCATTTTTTTTTAGCGATTTTGACTAGTTGTATTTACTGAATCTAAACGCTTACCATAACAACTATAGCAGATCGATAATTTATTTTGATTCCGTATAGCTTACATCGATATGCCAAGGTTTCGATCTTATTGTATATTAAGAATTACATTTTTTACTACACCATTTAAGGTATTTGGCTATGAAGAGAACGTAAGTTCGAAACAATGGTCATACTCTACTTCAATATCTCTCTCTGTCCCTATTTGTCTTTCTGTCTCTCTCTCCCTCACTCTCTCTCTCTCTCTCTCTCTATATATATATATATATATATATATATATATATGTATATAAGGATGAGAAAACTATATATATATTAATAATGGTTTGCTTACATAGTACATACTTATATATATATATATATATATATATATATATATATATGAAATTACATAAACAATATTATAGCCTTACGTCAATCAACCAACGTTTCAATGCGTATTACCGCATCTTGTCAAAGGCAGGGCTAAAATTTTAAAATTTTAGCCCTGCCTTTGACAAGATGCGGTAATACGCATTGAAACGTTGGTTGATTGACGTAAGGCTGTAATATTGTTCAGTTAATTTTATAAATGCTCTACTTGGTATTGAGCACTCTTGAAAAACTTGGTTTTATGTTCACTTTATTAACACATTTGAATTTGATAAATTAATATATATATATATATATATATATATATATATATATATATATATGTATGCAAACATTGTTAAAAATAACAAAATTCGTCTGTTTAATTATACCTATTTTATTTTGTCAATTTTTCTGATGGTCGTTTTTTGTATGAAAATAATAAAACAAATAATAAATGTTCCATAGGTTTCACAGGTTTTACAGGTTTCACGAACGTTTTCGATTCTTCGTCGAATCATCCTCAGGTGTCAAAAGCAAATGAACAAAAAAGGCTGGAGAAAGAAGAGAATTGTAAAAAGACGGCGGAGAAACGCGCAGATAACGTTTTCCGCAGAATCGAAAACGTTCGTGAAAACTATGGAAGATTTATTATTTTTTAAATTTATTTTAATACAAAAAAGACCACCAGAAAAATTGAAAGAAAAGGTATAATTAAACAGACGAATTCTGTTATTTTTAACAATGTTTGCATAAATGAGAAAATGCTGCTTAAATACACACAATTCATATATATATATATATATATATATATATATATATATATATATATATATATATATATATATATATATATATTAAAATAAATGTTTTCGTGGTACAAAATTTAATAACGGCGAGGAATGCGGACGTTTGGAACATTTGGGGGGGGGTAGAATGAAATTGAACAAGTATAAAAACGTTTTTATACTTGTTCAATTTCATTCTACCCCCCCCCCCTAAATGTCCCAAACGTCTGCATTCCTCGCCGTTATATATATATATATATATATATATATATATATATATATATATATATATATATATATATATATATATATATATATATATATATATATATGCACGCGTAAAGCACATATTGTTTGATATATATATATAGTTGGTTGCAATACCGATTAAATAATTTACAAGAAATATTTGTATAGATCTACATAATACAAAATCAGAAAAAGAAATAAATGAGAATTGGAAGAATGTGCAACGCCAATTTTTCAAATGGAAAAGACTTGCAAAATCGGTAATTGAAGTCCATTTAATTTTCCTCATTTAGTTTCATTAAAAAAAAAATAAAAAAACAAGGTTTGAACACTGACTGCATGAACCGCTGGGATTTACTCACAACCATTCCCAACCTGTGGGCCTCTGCACCAAGTTGATATATTTGGTCGATTTATTAACAAGAAGTTACAAAATTCACAGTCTACTTATGGTCGTCTTCTTTTGTTTGTAGACAAGAATCGATATTGAAAATCGAACAACAATGTTTACCGGGTAGGTTTTCTTTTTATCGATCATTTGTACGCGCATTGTATTTTCCGTCAGTGATTTCATTCCTCTGTGCATGTGTAACGAATAACAGACGCCATCTTTAGTGACGTCACGTCATTAAAGACGCCATCTTTAACGGCGTTGGTGACGCCATGTTTTATGGCGTTATAAAAACATACAACGATCCAACCATTTATTGACAATATCGATCATTAAAGGCAGTATATAAAAGAATGGAAAGAAAATTAGGGGTTAAAGTGTAGTATGATTCCCCCGCTTTTTGCGATGTTTTAGCATAGAACGATTTCTATGCTCGTCGGATCTTGTGTTACGGGCCTCTTGATAAATGCCCTTCCTTTTAATCCTATAAGCATTAAGTCTATAATAACTAAACATTGAAAGCATGATGGAGCCTGCCAACATGGTGAACACCACTGACATGTATGCCAACATCACAGTCTACAAAAAAAATATCATATTATCCGCCTATTATGACACACGTCAGATTATATTTGCAAAGTGACACAAGTTTGCTTTTATCTATATTCGATTTGAATGACAAGCAATGTTAATAATTAACTTTCAATTTAGCAATGTTAATAATTAACTTTCAATTTAGCTATGTTAATAATTAACTTTCAATTTAGCAATGTTAATAATTAACTTTCAATTTAGCAATGTTAATAATTAACTTTCAATTTAGCAATGTTAATAATTAACTTTCAATTTAGCAATGTTAATAATTAACTTTCAATTTAGCAATGTTAATAATTAACTTTCAATTTAGCAATGTTAATAATTAACTTTCAATTTAGCAATGTTAATAATTAACTTTCAATTTAGCAATGTTAATAATTAACTTTCAATTCAGCAATGTTAATAATTAACTTTCAATTTAGCAATGTTAATAATTAACTTTCAATTTAGCAATGTTAATAATTAACTTTCAATTTAGCAATGTTAATAATTAACTTTCAATTTAGCAATGTTAATAATTAACTTTCAATTTAGCAATGTTAATAATTAACTTTCAATTTAGCAATGTTAATAATTAACTTTCAATTTAGCAATGTTAATAATTAACTTTCTCGTACGTTTCAGCAGTAACACACTCTTCATTCTGGTTTGGAGCGATATGCCCCTGGGTGTAAATCGTGTTATTGGCCAAAGTATTTTCTACCCCAGACGCAATCCGTATTATTTTAGCAGTTAACACAATTCAAATAACAAACAAACAAACAAACAAAAAAACAAACAAACAAACAAACAAACAGCAACAGAAGAAATATCTAACGATTGTGTCGATTATGAGTTCGATCACCCATTGATACTTGCGGTTTCACTGAAACATTAGAAATGACCGTTCTTCAACCGACGGTTTGTAGGTGGTTATTTATCACATAAGAGCGGTCACGCTTGGTATTTTTTTACCCCTACAGGCTGAATTTTCAGTGTTTTTGTGAAACCGCAGGAATTGATGGACGAACTAATGGATAATGTTATTTGAAATAAAATAAAAAATCTTATGATCTTAGACGCGTAATTGGGAACTCTGGTAATTTCTCCTATATAAAACACATTATACTATATATATATATATATATATATATATATATATATATATATAGTATACATTTTTATTCTTACTAAAGATTTTGGCTACATATTTGCAGACATGTTTAACTCCAGCTGTAAATCAACTAAGCATCTTTTTCAGACAAAGTTCTTCGTATAAATGCAGAGATGAAAACTACTATATAAATAGCTCTACTTGTTATTGAGCACTATAATATAAGCGCGGTAAGGATTCACTGATATATATATATATATATATATATATATATATATATATATAATTTCATGTATCCACATAAAATGTTATAAGGAGATATAATCTTTTATGTATCAATTTTCAGTATTTACTTCAACAGTGCTCAATACGTGAGTAGAGCTAGATAGTAAGCCTGACATTTACTTCGCCTAACGATTCCCTACAGGAATGAAACGCGGAAGCCTCTGTGTAGCTTAATTGCCATAAATATATTTTCATACTTTACTATATATATTAATATATATTAATTATATCTCCTTACAAAATTTTATGTGGATACATTAAATACTAATTATATATATATATATATATATATATATATATATATATATATATATATATATATATATATATATATATATATATAAAGTACACAGGTATACTCAAAAAAGAATAAAAGGGAAATACCAGCAGAGTGCTCAATTAAATTAAATTAAGAGCGTAATATTTTTTTATTTTTAAATACAGATTTTAATCAGACACTGGTCCATGTCTGATTAAAATCTGTATTTAAAAATAAATAAATATATATATATATATATGCGTGTGTGTGAATTCGTAATCCGATGCAGGAGCAATGTGATATAGGTACCGGAAGGTGGAACAGATGAACAAAAATAAATGAGAAGAGAAAATATGAATTGAATCTCAAATCAATTCATTAATATTTCAGTATTTAACGGTTTAAATACCAGAACAGTAAATATAAAAAAGTTTACTGTCAAGCAATTTAAAAGGTCCGGAAAAAGGTAAACCTTAATTTTCGAGAGTGGAACCTCTCATTATCAAAAGATCAAAAATATGACCGAGTGGTCGAAAAGGCGAGATGGACACAACTGTTGACGAAATACCGCAGAGAATTGGTAGCATATTCGCAGAAAATGAGTTTAGATATAGATGAGTTTGATATCCAATTAGCTCATCTAAACTCATTTTCTGCGAATCTGCCACCAATTCTCTGCGGTATTTCGTCAACAGTTGTGTCCATCTCGCCTTTTCGACCACTCGGTCATATTTTTGATCTTTTGATAATGAGAGGTTCCACTCTCGAAAATTAAGGTTTACCTTTTTCCGGACCTTTTAAATTGCTTGACAGTAAACTTTTTTATATTTACTGTTCTGGTATTTAAACCGTTAAATACTGAAATATTAATGAATTGATTTGAGATTCAATTCATATTTTCTCTTCTCATTTATTTTTGTTCATCTGTTCCACCTTCCGGTACCTATATCACATTGCTCCTGCCTCGGATTACGAACTTACATTTATATTTACCAGCAATGCTTCAAGCAAACTACAATTTCCTTATATATATATATATATATATATATATATATATATATATATATATATATATATATATATATATATATATATATATATTAGTGTTTAACAGTTTAATGTAAAATTAATTTTTTGTCATCTAAATAATTAAAAAATGGAGTTTAAAAATATTTATTTTGTCATAGAAATCCACTTAATTTTAATCGATGTGGACGCCATCTTCGTTACGTTAGACGACCGCGATATGTTGGTCCCACTTTGGATAGATGCCGACAACATACTGCGTATCGCCGACAGCATAGTCCCAAACTATAGTTATATCCAGCACTGTTTAATAGAGAATTTATTTCGATCATAACGATAAATGAACACGGACACACACTCATCCACGTTTATATAAATTGTATTCAGCTTGCTTTAATGTAAACATTTTAAATTCAAACCTCAGTTATCTGAATTTTAATTTTGTTTATTTTAATTTGGAATGCATTTGAAATTTATTTAGTTATATTTGAAGATCTATTAAAACAATTAAAACTTCATCTCTTTCAGTAGTTTTAGATTAATTAATCTTTATTTGAAATTCAGTAATTTTAATTTGAAGTTTATATGTTTTAATTAGAACTTCAGTCGTTATAATTTAATTTCGCATTGTAATTGTACATTCGTTTGTTTTAATTACAACTTTATTAATTTCAATTTGAAATTAATTTAGTTTAATTTGAAGTTCGGCTGTTTTAATTTTAAATTTAAACTTGATTCCTTTTAATGAATCACTTTTTAAATTCATTTATTTTAATTTTTAATTGACTTTAATCGATTTATACGACATTGATTAATTTTAATTTGAAATTCAGTTAAAACAATCTAAACTTCAGCATAGTTTGAAATTAAGTTGTTTTAATTTGAAGTTCAGTTGTTTCCATTTAAACTTCATTTGTTTTAATTTGAAATTATATAATTTAATTTGAAATTCGATGGTTTTAATTTAAAATTGATTCGTTTTAATTCAAATTGATTTAAACAAGTTTGAAGTTTAATGTTTTAATTTGAAATTAATTTGTATTTATTTGGCATTCATTTAGTTTAAATAGAAGTCCAGTTGTTTTAAATTGAGCGTGACACAATGTAGTAGGTTGCTGGTAAAAATCATGCTACACTTGCCCCTCCCCCCCCCCCCCGAAAAAAATGTTACTCTTAAACGTTGTTGTCACAGAAAGACAAACACAAAACTATTTAAAAAAACTATATCCTGTCACGTGATCTAGGGAGATGTACACAGTTTTCGAGTTCAGTGATTTTTATACGAAAGTAAAGCTGAACTAATTATTTTAAAGTAAGGATCTTTTTCTTTGAATACTGAACTAATACAGCAGATAAAAATCGATAGTGGGGATCTCTAAAATAGTAAAGCTTTTTAGCGGTTAGTTGTGTTAGGTGAGATTTAGTCGCATCTGAAGTTCACAGTTGTGATTTAGGAAGGTTGGTAGGTAATTATTAAAATGAACATTTGTTGTTGTTGTTTTCTCATAACGTCCGGGGACGTCCTTGGGTTAGTCAGGCAGATACTCTATCTATCATAACTTCTCTGTGGGTATGATAGCACCTGGTAGTGACTATATCCTCTCTAGGCCACACACAGCACCCGGTGTTCCCAAATGGTCACCAATATAGAACTTCAGTCGTTATAATTTAATTTCGCATTGTAATTGTACATTCATTTGTTTTAATTACAACTTTTTCAATTTGAAATTAATTTAGTTTAATTTGAAGTTCGGCTGTTTTAATTTTAAATTTAAACTTGATTCCTTTTAATTCATCAGTTTTTAAATTCATTTATTTTAATTTTTAATTGACTTTAATCGATTTATATGACATTGATTAAGCTTAATTAAGGCTTCATGTTGCTTAACTTCGGTTCCGGTGTGTTAGCGTGATTATGCCGTATAGTATAAACATTTATGTTTTATTTTTTTATTTAAAAAGAAATGTGTAAAAATACTATAAAAAAAGGTTTTGGTAAATACACAAATCTGATCGGAAAATTACGGGGACGTCCTGTGCTTTGTTTCTCTATTGTGGCTCCGGTAAAAATACCGAAAAATACCAAGTAAGTCCATATTTCTAGTTTCGTTTTGATCTCTGGTATCTGGATGGGTTACCAGCGAATCCCCGCAACGAAGATAATTGCTACGTGACATATAACCAGAAGAAGAAACGGCATGCATAACTATTTGAAGTATAAAGACTTTCATATGTGGAGCCCCAGTATACCCGGTGAACCAAGTGCAAGAGAAATCCAAACAACTGCACTCAAGGGAACAGCCAGAATCCCGAAAAGAGCTCTCGGTTGGAGTCTGTAAGTAGCGGGTGATCGTATGGCATTTGGAAGAATGCCCCGTCCCCAGCAAATGAATGAAACTAAAAATAAAAAAGGAAGAAATAAGAGGCTGCTACGTTACAGCAGGATGCTAGTCTGTCACCAATGTTACTCAGGAATACACCTGGGTATAGTGTTTACTTACAGAATATTCATATAAGGATACAATTAAACAGAATCTATAGATAAATAAATGGAAAAAAATATAAAAGACAGATTTAAATAAAAAAAACATTTGATTGACTAATATTTAGTTTTACCTCTCGTTTTTGACAAACAAAATATACTAGACACACCTTCAATTGTGCATACCTTATGCCAGGGGCGGGCAACCTCCGGCCCGCGGGCGACATTCGGCCCGCCACCCTGTTATGCTTTATTATTGCAATCTGGCCCGCGCACCTCCCAGTAAAACTCATATCATTTTGTGACATAGACGTAAAAGTAGGTTTCAATTAAGATTTACAGTAGGTTAAAAATGTATAAATATCAGCGAGCGATGATGCATGTATATTTCATTTTTCTTTAACTATTAATTTCAAATCCTTGGCCTGAGATAAAAATAGAAAAAGAGAAAGAGAAAGGCAAAGAGGAAACGTGAGACGACGAAAGGGCATACAACAGAGAACTTATGTGAGGTGTGTCAAAACGAATGCTGGATCAACTTGCTACTTCCCCCGTCATTATTTTTTATGATTCCAAAATGGCTCTTCGTCGGCGCCTTTTATAACGTCACATATTTTTCTACAATTTATTCAGGTAAACAAAATATAGTAATTCTGAGATTTCGTTTTTCACTCCGGCCCGCGAACTCCTTCCAAAAGTCTCATCTGGCCCTCACTCTGAAAAGGTTGCCCGCCCCTTATGCCCTTCGCTGATATTCCATTTCCCCTTTTCATAGTGGGCCTCAAATGATGCTTAAAAGATCAATCGGTAACTTGTCTGTTTCTCCCGACTATTATCTCCTCAAATTTTAATCAACGCCCTTCTTCCTCATCCTATCACTCTTTCCCTTCTTTATTTCGACGTATATACATATCTTGTACAGAAGTGATCAAAAATATAATTTCTAGTCACTTTGATAAAGTTTCTATTAATCAAAGAAACGAATTAAAGTTTGTTTATTTTTGTTTTTGATGAAAAAAAAATGACACAATACTGGTCAACTCTGATGATGAAATTTTATTCCGAAATTAATAAGATTAAAGTAAAAAAAATAATAAAAAATTAATCTTGCATTGATAATGGCTTCTATTTTCAATTTATAATACAGACTCAGCAATGCTTTAAAACTGAACGACCCATTTTATTTTAATTTTATCAAATATGTTTCTGATTTGAATCTCTCTTCTATATTTTGCAGTTGTTCCATTTTTCTATTTATTTTTTCTCACAGAACATTTTCAAATGGTAACCAATCTAAGTAGTAACTTCTGTGATCTGACGAGTATCGATGTGTCAACGAGCCGTGAATTATCCGAAAGCAATAAAACAAATAAATCGATATAAAAATGATTAGGCTTGTTTCGTTCGTTAGCACGTATGTTAAAAAATCTGACAATCCTCATTTAGTCAAAAACATATGTCATTAGTTTCGCTGTTGTGAGCAGGTACTTATGGAGGAGGCCACGAAAAGGCTGACTTTATCTCCTGCTTTCAACACCCGGTGACGTCACAAAACGAATCTGTCTGAAATGTTGCTGGACGGAGGAATGGCAGGCAGCAGATAAATCAAGGTTGCACAGATTTGTGGAGGACCCGGATAACCTACCAGGCATGGACCTCCCTCGTCGGCAGTGGACAATGCTCAACCGCCTCAGGACAGGTGTCGGCCATTTCGCCGCGACAATGAAAGGATGAGGATTCAGGGACTCGGCTGTCTGCGACTGTGGTCACTCTGAACAGACAGTAGACCACATCATCGAGTCATGCCTTAAATATCGACCACCCAACGGCCAAGCCGGCATAGCTGCGCTAGACAACAACACATTAGCATGGCTTTTCGCAACCGAGCTGGTGATCTAACAGTGAGATGCTGTGAAGCAAACGAAAGCAGAAGTCAAAAACATAAACTATTCTAAACACGAAGAGGAGGGAAGAGATATTAAAAACTAAATATCTAGAATAAGGTAGATGGATATGGAAGTAGAGTAGAATACGAAGAAAGGAGGAGTGGAGGGACAGACGAGAAACGACTAAAAATAAGAAGCCAATTGAAAGAAAAGGAAAACGAAATTGTTGAAGCATACGTGATATTATAATTAAGGAGGAGGACGAGTTGTCTGCCCTTCCTGAATTGAGTCGGGGAGGAGGTACGTTAAATCTAGGAGAGTTTGAAGTAACTGCGCTTCCATCTCGCTCTTCTTTTTTTCTTGGATTTTAGCGGAGACTAAGGCGTATTCTGACTGCCGGTGTCGAGATCGTTGGGACTGCCCCCTTATTTCTGGCGCATTTAAAATAACCACATTCAACTGTTTTCCTTTTCCGGAGAATTATAATAAACCATGTGAACCATATAAACAGGTGTTGTTGGTTAGTTGAACGCGAGTTCTTTTCAGTTCGACAAGCGCGTGCCTCTTAATCCAATATGGCGGACTGAAAGAATTAATTAAACCAGATCATAATCGCACTCGTCATCAGACGAGAACCAAGTCAAAACATTATGCTCAATGGCGAACTGAAATAATTAATTAAACCAGATGTTCATCATCATAATCGTACTCGTCATCAGACGAGAACCAAGTCAAAGCATTGTGCTTAATGGCTAACTGAAAGAATTAATTAAACCAGATGTTCATCATCATAATCGTACTCGTCATCAGACGAGAACCAAGTCAAAGCATTGTGCTCAATGGCGAACTGAAATAATTAATTAAACCAGATGTTCATCATCATAATCGCACTCGTCATCAGACGAGAACCAAGTCAAAACATTATTCTCAATGGCGAACTGAAAGAATTAATTAAACCAGATGTTCATCATCATAATCGCACTCGTCATCAGACAAGAACCAAGTCAAAACATTGTGCTCAATGGCGAACTGAAATAATTAATTAAACCAGATGTTCATCATCATAATCATACTCGTCATCAGACAAGAACCAAGTCAAAGCATTGTGCCATCCATTCAACGAGAAAACAATAATAGTCTGAATGAATTAATAAATCGATCATTCCAAACGAGGGTAGGGAGAGGAATGGATAAGAAGGGGAGGATAGTAAGAGGAATGTTATTGGAGATCAGAACAGACGAGCATCAGCAGAAGAGAGGGAGAGGCGAAACACCAATAAATCGTTAGCAGAAGAAAATATTAATGCAAGAAATTGTAGTAATTAATTAGATTATTCAACAAATGACGAAATTACTGAGAAACAATGCAAATAATTATTCAGTTAAATTTTAATTTTATAAAAAACAAAAAAAACAACGATAAATAAAAACGTATGAAAAGGAGAGAAATTCTCTTTTTGAGGATGATTTTCATGTTTGTGATACTGATAATACCGGGTAATTTACACGGGTTTATTTGTTTACCGCCTCTGCAGGAGCTTTAAAGGGTTTATCACAACCATTTTATATGAATAGAATAATCATGACTGAGGAGAAACTTCTACTGACACCTTCTTGCTTTCTCGCTCCCCCTCTCTCTCTCGATCTCCCCCTCTCTCTCGTTCTCCCCCTCTCTCTCGCCTCTCTCTCTCGTTCACCCTCTCTCTTTCTCCCCCTCTTTATCGCCCCTCTCTGTCTCGTTCTCCCCCTCTCTCTTTCTCCCCTCTCTCTTTCCCTCCCCTCTCTCTCGCCTCCTCTCTGTCTCGTTCTCCCTCTCTCTTTCTGCCCTCTCTCTTTCCCTCCCCTCTCTCTCTCGCCTCCTCTCTGTCTCGTTCTCCCCCTCTCTCTTTCTCTCCTCTCTCTTTCCCTCCCCTCTCTCTCGCCCCCTCTCTGTCTCGTTCTCCCCCTCTCTCTTTCTCCCCTCTCTCTTCCCCTCCCCTCTCTCTTCCCCTCCCCTCTCTCTCGCCCCCTCTCTGTCTCGTTCTCCCCCTCTCTAAGTCCGGCTTCATCGCCTGGAATATTTACATCACTTCCATACACCTTCTGATTACGATTTGATTTCGCACTTTAAACATCAGCTTAAAGTAAAAATCAGATGTGATAGGAGGAGATTGCACTCTGACAAGGAGGCGGACACACACCGCTAACATATGTGTGTTTGAACGAGCAAAATTTGAGTACGTGTTCCATGCCTAGGCATGGTGCACGCTTATCAGACCCCACCCCAGTTAGCAAA
>OY744543.1:74159939-74187439 GCA_963556195.1 Sepiola atlantica | reverse complement strand
GATGGCAATAGCTACTGACCTTCTGTAGTGACTACTCGGCTTCGAACTAAATCGATTTTGTTGGCGACCAGCACCACTATGCTGTTGTGGACATCTTCTTTGCGAAGACGATAGAGGAGATCAGCGGCCGTACTGAAGCTTCTCCGGTCGTCAATACCGAACACAATCACGTAGGCATCGACATCGGGCCCCGTTGGGAATTCCTGCAAGAAAACAAACCGTGTTCAAAATTGAGCCATGGTTATATTATAAGTAACAAATATATACGACATGTTTTTGAATAGATCAAATGAATATTAACGTATTCAAAAATGAGCCAAAGTTATGAGAAACAAATATATACGACATGTTTTTGAATAGATCAAATGAATATTAACGTGTTCAAAAATGAGCCAAAGTTATGAGAAACAAATATATACGACATGTTTTTGAATAGATCAAATGAATATTAACGTGTTCAAAATTGAGCCATGGTTATGAGAAACACATATATACGACATGTTTTTGAATAGATAAAATGAATATTAACGTGTTCAAAAATGAGCCAAAGTTATGAGAAACAAATATATACGACATGTTTTTGAATAGATCAAATGAATATTAACGTGTTCAAAAATGAGCCATGGTTATGAGAAACAAATATATACGACATGTTTTTGAATAGATAAAATGAATATTAACGTGTTCAAAAATGAGCCAAAGTATGAGAAACAAATATATACGACATGTTTTTGAATAGATCAAATGAATATTAACGTGTTCAAAAATGAGCCATGGTTATGAGAAACAAATATATACGACATGTTTTTGAATAGATAAAATGAATATTAACGTGTTCAAAAATGAGCCAAAGTATGAGAAACAAATATATACGACATGTTTTTGAATAGATCAAATGAATATTAACGTGTTCAAAATTGAGCCATGGTTATGAGAAACACATATATACGACATGTTTTTGAATAGATAAAATGAATATTAACGTGTTCAAAAATGAGCCAAAGTTATGAGAAACAAATATATACGACATGTTTTTGAATAGATCAAATGAATATTAACGTGTTCAAAAATGAGCCAAAGTTATGAGAAACAAATATATACGACATGTTTTTGAATAGATCAAATGAATATTAACGTGTTCAAAAATGAGCCAAAGTATGAGAAACAAATATATACGACATGTTTTTGAATAGATCAAATGAATATTAACGTGTTCAAAAATGAGCCATGGTTATGAGAAACAAATATATACGACATGTTTTTGAATAGATAAAATGAATATTAACGTGTTCAAAAATGAGCCAAAGTATGAGAAACAAATATATACGACATGTTTTTGAATAGATCAAATGAATATTAACGTGTTTAAAAATGAGCCAAAGTTATGAGAAACAAATATATACGACATGTTTTTGAATAGATAAAATGAATATTAACGTGTTCGAAAATGAGCCAAAGTTATGAGAAACAAATATATACGACATGTTTTTGAATAGATCAAATGAATATTAACGTGTTCGAAAATGAGCCAAAGTTATGAGAAACAAATATATACGACATGTTTTTGAATAGATCAAATGAATATTAACGTGTTCAAAACTGAGCCAAAGTTATGAGAAACAAATATATACGACATGTTTTTGAATAGATCAAATGAATATTAACGTGTTCAAAAATGAGCCATGGTTATGAGAAACAAATATATACGACATGTTTTTGAATAGATCAAATGAATATTAACGTGTTTAAAAATGAGCCAAAGTTATGAGAAACAAATATATACGACATGTTTTTGAATAGATAAAATGAATATTAACGTGTTCGAAAATGAGCCAAAGTTATGAGAAACAAATATATACGACATGTTTTTGAATAGATCAAATGAATATTAACGTGTTCGAAAATGAGCCAAAGTTATGAGAAACAAATATATACGACATGTTTTTGAATAGATCAAATGAATATTAACGTGTTCAAAACTGAGCCAAAGTTATGAGAAACAAATATATACGACATGTTTTTGAATAGATCAAATGAATATTAACGTGTTCAAAAATGAGCCAAAGTTATGAGAAACAAATATATACGACATGTTTTTGAATAGATCAAATGAATATTAACGTGTTCAAAAATGAGCCATGGTTATGAGAAACAAATATATACGACATGTTTTTGAATAGATCAAATGAATATTAACGTGTTCAAAAATGAGCCATGGTTATGAGAAACAAATATATACGACATGTTTTTGAATAGATAAAATGAATATTAACGTGTTCAAAAATGAGCCAAAGTTATGAGAAACAAATATATACGACATGTTTTTGAATAGATCAAATGAATATTAACGTGTTCAAAAATGAGCCATGGTTATGAGAAACAAATATATACGACATGTTTTTGAATAGATCAAATGAATATTAACGTGTTCAAAAATGAGCCAAAGTTATGAGAAACAAATATATACGACATGTTTTTGAATAGATCAAATGAATATTAACGTGTTCAAAAATGAGCCAAAGTTATGAGAAACAAATATATACGACATGTTTTTGAATAGATCAAATGAATATTAACGTGTTCAAAAATGAGCCATGGTTATGAGAAACAAATATATACGACATGTTTTTGAATAGATCAAATGAATATTAACGTGTTCAAAAATGAGCCATGGTTATGAGAAACAAATATATACGACATGTTTTTGAATAGATAAAATGAATATTAACGTGTTCAAAAATGAGCCAAAGTTATGAGAAACAAATATATACGACATGTTTTTGAATAGATCAAATGAATATTAACGTGTTCAAAAATGAGCCATGGTTATGAGAAACAAATATATACGACATGTTTTTGAATAGATAAAATGAATATTAACGTGTTCAAAAATGAGCCAAAGTTATGAGAAACAAATATATACGACATGTTTTTGAATAGATCAAATGAATATTAACGTGTTCAAAAATGAGCCAAAGTTATGAGAAACAAATATATACGACATGTTTTTGAATAGATCAAATGAATATTAACGTGTTCAAAAATGAGCCAAAGTTATGAGAAACAAATATATACGACATGTTTTTGAATAGATAAAATGAATATTAACGTGTTCAAAAATGAGCCAAAGTTATGAGAAACAAATATATACGACATGTTTTTGAATAGATCAAATGAATATTAACGTGTTCAAAAATGAGCCAAAGTTATGAGAAACAAATATATACGACATGTTTTTGAATAGATAAAATGAATATTAACGTGTTCAAAAATGAGCCAAAGTTGTGAGAAACAAATATATACGACATGTTTTTGAATAGATCAAATGAATATTAACGTGTTCAAAAATGAGCCAAAGTTGTGAGAAACAAATATATACGACATGTTTTTGAATAGATCAAATGAATATTAACGTGTTAAAAAATGAGCCAAAGTTATGAGAAACAAATATATACGACATGTTTTTGAATAGATCAAATGAATATTAACGTGTTTAAAAATGAGCCAAAGTTATGAGAAACAAATATATACGACATGTTTTTGAATAGATCAAATGAATATTAACGTGTTCAAAAATGAGCCAAAGTTATGAGTAACAAATATATACGACATGTTTTTGAATAGATCAAATGAATATTAACGTGTTAAAAAATGAGCCAAAGTTATGAGAAACAAATATATACGACATGTTTTTGAATAGATCAAATGAATATTAACGTGTTCGAAAATGAGCCAAAGTTATGAGAAACAAATATATACGACATGTTTTTGAATAGATAAAATGAATATTAACGTGTTCAAAAATGAGCCAAAGTTATGAGAAACAAATATATACGACATGTTTTTGAATAGATCAAATGAATATTAACGTGTTCAAAAATGAGCCAAAGTTATGAGAAACAAATATATACGACATGTTTTTGAATAGATAAAATGAATATTAACGTGTTCAAAAATGAGCCAAAGTTATGAGAAACAAATATATACGACATGTTTTTGAATAGATCAAATGAATATTAACGTGTTCAAAAATGAGCCAAAGTTATGAGAAACAAATATATACGACATGTTTTTGAATAGATCAAATGAATATTAACGTGTTCAAAAATGAGCCAAAGTTATGAGAAACAAATATATACGACATGTTTTTGAATAGATCAAATGAATATTAACGTGTTCAAAAATGAGCCAAAGTTATGAGAAACAAATATATACGACATGTTTTTGAATAGATCAAATGAATATTAACGTGTTCAAAAATGAGCCAAAGTTATGAGAAACAAATATATACGACATGTTTTTGAATAGATAAAATGAATATTAACGTGTTTAAAAATGAGCCAAAGTTATGAGAAACAAATATATACGACATGTTTTTGAATAGATCAAATGAATATTAACGTGTTCAAAAATGAGCCAAAGTTATGAGTAACAAATATATACGACATGTTTTTGAATAGATCAAATGAATATTAACGTGTTAAAAAATGAGCCAAAGTTATGAGAAACAAATATATACGACATGTTTTTGAATAGATCAAATGAATATTAACGTGTTCGAAAATGAGCCAAAGTTATGAGAAACAAATATATACGACATGTTTTTGAATAGATCAAATGAATATTAACGTGTTCAAAAATGAGCCAAAGTTATGAGAAACAAATATATACGACATGTTTTTGAATAGATCAAATGAATATTAACGTGTTCAAAAATGAGCCAAAGTTATGAGAAACAAATATATACGACATGTTTTTGAATAGATAAAATGAATATTAACGTGTTCAAAAATGAGCCAAAGTTATGAGAAACAAATATATACGACATGTTTTTGAATAGATCAAATGAATATTAACGTGTTCAAAAATGAGCCAAAGTTATGAGAAACACATATATACGACATGTTTTTGAATAGATAAAATGAATATTAACGTGTTCAAAAATGAGCCAAAGTTATGAGAAACACATATATACGACATGTTTTTGAATAGATCAAATGAATATTAACGTGTTCAAAAATGAGCCAAAGTTATGAGAAACACATATATACGACATGTTTTTGAATAGATCAAATGAATATTAACGTGTTCAAAAATGAGCCAAAGTTATGAGAAACACATATATACGACATGTTTTTGAATAGATCAAATGAATATTAACGTGTTCAAAAATGAGCCAAAGTTATGAAAAACAAATATATACGACATGTTTTTGAATAGATAAAATGAATATTAACGTGTTTAAAAATGAGCCAAAGTTATGAGAAACAAATATATACGACATGTTTTTGAATAGATCAAATGAATATTAACGTGTTCAAAAATGAGCCATGGTTATGAGAAACACATATATACGACATGTTTTTGAATAGATCAAATGAATATTAACGTGTTTAAAAATGAGCCAAAGTTATGAGAAAAAAATATATACGACATGTTTTTGAATAGAACAAATGAATATTAACGTGTTTAAAAATGAGCCATGGTTATGATAAACAAATATATACGACATGTTTTTGAATAGATCAAATGAATATTAACGTGTTCAAAAATGAGCCAAAGTTATGAGAAACAAATATATACGACATGTTTTTGAATAGATCAAATGAATATTAACGTGTTTAAAAATGAGCCAAAGTTATGAGAAAAAAATATATACGACATGTTTTTGAATAGAACAAATGAATATTAACGTGTTCAAAAATGAGCCAAAGTTATGAGAAACACATATATACGACATGTTTTTGAATAGATCAAATGAATATTAACGTGTTCAAAAATGAGCCATTGTTATATTATAAGTAACAAATATATACGACATGTTTTTGAATAGATCAAATGAATATTAACGTGTTCAAAAATGAGCCATGGTTATATTATAAGTAACAAATATATACGACATGTTTTTGAATAGATCAAATGAATATTAACGTGTTCAAAAATGAGCCATGGTTATATTATAAGTAACAAATATATACGACATGTTTTTGAATAGATCAAATGAATATTAACGTGTTCAAAAATGAGCCATGGTTATATTATAAGTAACAAATATATACGACATGTTTTTGAATAGATCAAATGAATATTAACGTGTTCAAAAATGAGCCATGGTTATATTATAAGTAACAAATATATACGACATGTTTTTGAATAGATAAAATGAATATTAACGTGTTCAAAAATGAGCCATGGTTATATTATAAGTAACAAATATATACGACATGTTTTTGAATAGATCAAATGAATATTAACGTGTTTAAAAATGAGCCATGGTTATGAGAAACAAATATATACGACATGTTTTTGAATAGATAAAATGAATATTAACGTGTTTAAAAATGAGCCAAAGTTATGAGAAACAAATATATACGACATGTTTTTGAATAGATCAAATGAATATTAACGTGTTTAAAAATGAGCCAAAGTTATGAGAAACAAATATATACGACATGTTTTTGAATAGATCAAATGAATATTAACGTGTTCAAAAATGAGCCATGGTTATATTATAAGTAACAAATATATACGACATGTTTTTGAATAGATAAAATGAATATTAACGTGTTTAAAAATGAGCCAAAGTTATGAGAAACAAATATATACGACATGTTTTTGAATAGATAAAATGAATATTAACGTGTTCAAAAATGAGCCAAAGTTATGAGAAACAAATATATACGACATGTTTTTGAATAGATCAAATGAATATTAACGTGTTTAAAAATGAGCCAAAGTTATGAGAAACAAATATATTCGACATGTTTTTGAATAGATCAAATGAATATTAACGTGTTCAAAAATGAGCCAAAGTTATGAGAAACACATATATACGACATGTTTTTGAATAGATCAAATGAATATTAACGTGTTCAAAATTGAGCCATGGTTATGATAAACAAATATATACGACATGTTTTTGAATAGATCAAATGAATATTAACGTGTTCAAAATTGAGCCATGGTTATGATAAACAAATATATACGACATGTTTTTGAATAGATCAAATGAATATTAACGTGTTCAAAATTGAGCCATGGTTATGATAAACAAATATATACGACATGTTTTTGAATAGATCAAATGAATATTAACGTGTTCAAAATTGAGCCATGGTTATGAGAAACAAATATATACGACATGTTTTTGAATAGATCAAATGAATATTAACGTGTTCAAAATTGAGCCATGGTTATGATAAACAAATATATACGACATGTTTTTGAATAGATCAAATGAATATTAACGTGTTCAAAATTGAGCCATGGTTATGAGAAACAAATATATACGACATGTTTTTGAATAGATCAAATGAATATTAACGTGTTCAAAAATGAGCCATGGTTATATTATAAGTAACAAATATATACGACATGTTTTTGAATAGATCAAATGAATATTAACGTGTTCAAAAATGAGCCATGGTTATATTATAAGTAACAAATATATACGACATGTTTTTGAATAGATCAAATGAATATTAACGTGTTCAAAATTGAGCCATGGTTATGATAAACAAATATATACGACATGTTTTTGAATAGATCAAATGAATATTAACGTGTTCAAAAATGAGCCATGGTTATGAGAAACAAATATATACGACATGTTTTTGAATAGATCAAATGAATATTAACGTGTATTGTTTTATTTTTCAGATTAATAACGTTACATTATATAATATTGTTTTAATTAAAAATGACTCCTAGAAAAAACGAAAAATATATCGAGAAAGCGAAATACAGAATCGAAAATTTGATTTTCAGGGAGACTTTTTATATTCTAAAGTAATAAAGTGTGGAAGCGAATTTGTGTAAATTAAAAAACGAAACAAAAAAATATTGTAAATAAAAAACGAAGCAAAAAGATATTGTAAATAAAAAAACGAAACAAAAAGATATTGTAAATATAAAAACGAAACAAAAAGATATTGTAAATAAAAAACGAAGCGAAAAGATGTTGTAAATAAAAAACGAAACAAAAAGATATTGTAAATAAAAAAACGAAACAAAAAGATATTGTAAATAAAAACGAAACAAAAAGATATTGTAAATAAATACAGAAACAAAAAAATTGTAAATAAAAAACGAAACAAAAAGATATTGCAAATAAAAAACGAAACAAAAAGATATTGTAAATAAAAAACGAAACAAAAGGTATTGTAAATATAAAAACGAAACAAAAAGATATTGTAAATAAAAAAACGAAACAAAAAGATATTGTAAATAAAAAAACGAAACAAAAAGATATTGTAAATAAAAAAACGAAACAAAAAGATATTGTAAATAAAAAAACGAAACAAAAAGATATTGTAAATATAAAAACGAAACAAAAAATATTGTAAATAAAAAACGACACAAAAAGATATTGTAAATATAAAAACGAAACAAAAAGATATTGTAAATATAAAAAACGAAACAAAAAGATATTGTAAATAAAAAAAACGAAACAAAAAGATATTGTAAATATAAAAACGAAACAAAAAGATATTGTAAAAATAAAAACGAAACAAAAAGATATTGTAAATATAAAAACGAAACAAAAAGATATTGTAAAAATAAAAACGAAGCAAAAAGATATTGTAAATATAAAAAACGAAACAAAAAGATATTGTAAATAAAAAAAACGAAACAAAAAGATATTGTAAATATAAAAACGAAACAAAAAGATATTGTAAAAATAAAAACGAAACAAAAAGATATTGTAAATAAAAAACGAAACAAAAAGATATTGTAAATAAAAAACGAAGCGAAAAGATGTTGTAAATAAAAAACGAAACAAAAAGATATTGTAAATAAAAAAGGAACAAAAAGATATTGTAAATATAACAGGAAACAAAAAGATATTGTAAATAAAAACGAAACAAAAAGATATTGTAAATAAAAAACGAAACAAAAACATATTGTAAATAAAAAACGAAACAAAAAGATATTGTAAATAAAAAATAAAACAAAAAGATATTGTAAATAAAAAAAAACGAAAAAACCCAAAAAGTACTGTATCAAAGAAATCGGCGTGTTGTCGTCGTAGAGATTTCACAGTCAAGAATAACTACATGCTAAAAATGACTGTTCTGAACAATCGGAGGAAAACCTGTAACAAAATGACGCAGGAGACGTGCTACAACATTCCCGACAAAAAACTCGAAAACATCAAAAATAAAAAAGCGAACAATTATTGAAACACATTTGTTGAAAATGCAATTATGTGTTATGACTTTGTGATGTACGTCGTGCACACTGAATACAATAGGTATTAAAATTTTGTAAAATAAATTAGGTTTTCAAAGTGGGTTGGATAGTTTACTAGACATTTGATTAGCAAATAGTATTCGCAAAAGTGTCTGAATCGGAATTAATGCGATGAATGTGGATGGTGTAAAGCATGGCGCAAGCGATATAGTTAAATAGACAGGCTGACAGAGAAGAATAAACTAAAAGACACAATAAGATGCAGAGTGACCTGCTTTGCTTGTCGCAAAGCTGAATTACGTTAAAGTCAGGTAAACGTAAACAGACAGAACGCACACACGCACACAAATTACAGGTATTTAAGTGAAGCTGCTGCTGCTGCTGAAAAGTACTAACCTTCAAATGACACGTGTCACAATTTTAGCTCAATCTGATTATTAGGTTACAAATTACAGTTACTTAAGTGAATCTATTGTTGCCAATTAAAAAACAACAACGGACAAGTCTGGATTTCGTGTATTGATAAAGCATTAGTTTCTGATGTGGAAAATACTGTCAATAACCTTCAAATGACACGTGTCACAATTTCATTCCAATCTGGTTATTAGGTTACAAATTACAGTTACTTAAGTGAAACTATTGTTGCCAATTAAAAAAAAACAATGGACATGTCTGCATTCCGTGTATTAATTAAGCATTGGTTTCTGATGTGGAAAATACTGTCAAATAACCTTCAAATGACAACTACTGTTTTACACATCTTTACACATAATGCATAATATACATCTTTACATGATATACATCTTTATTCATAAGATATACACCTTTACACATAATATTTAATCCAAATACTTCATATGACAAATACTGTCAAATAACCTTCAAATGACACGTGTCACAATTTTAGCCCAATCTGGTTATTAGGTTACAAATTACAGTTATTTAAGTGAAGCTATTGTTGCCAAAAAATGGACAAGTCTGGATTTCGTGTATTGATAAAGCATTAGTTTCTGATGTAGAAGATACTGTCAAGTCAAACGATAAATTGATTAGTATTATTTGGACTGTGCTCCGTTGGAAACGACGGTTAAGAGATGGTATGCTGACTTTAAACGCGTTCGTACAGAACCAAATGATACTTAAATACCCACGTTGCCTAAATTCGATTGGTTCCTTCCTACGTAAATTCAGAATTGTTAGTCCACTATATTTAGACGAAGAATTGAAATGCTTTACAAATTCACCGAAAACATTGCAATACTCCACATATTTCTAATTAAATGCAAAGAATAAAGCCCTGCAAATATTTCCCAGAATAATTAGCAAACATCATATATACAAGACACTCACTTATGAGCAGACATCTTCTCTTATCAAACCATTCCAATGATACAATAATTTGCAACACTCTTCATAAACTAAGTATTCCAACAATAGAAATTCCATGACAAACCATGAAACAAAATTTGAAAACAGCAAACATTTCTGACCCCTCCACCTCTAATGTATGTATATATACTGCCCTGTGCAATAATTACCATCAGAAACTCAACGCGAACTAAAGAAAAGAATATGTGAACATAAAAGAGATGAATGAAAAACGTTTAAAATTAAAGTTGCATGAGATATCAGACGAGTTGAACAGATCAGAAGGAATTCTATTCACCTTTTTGCATGAACATTTGTCAATGAGAGAGCTGTGTGCAAAGTGGGTGCCGCGTTTGATCACAGTCGATCAAAAACAACAGCGCATCGACGAATCAGATCGTTGTTTGCAACTCTTTCAACTCAAAGAAAAGGAGTCTTTTCGTCAATATGTGACGATTGATGAAACATAGATCTATTGTTGGATAATGGCCCTGTGATGCCAGACGCATGTTGAGTGAACGTATGTGTGGGGGATCGTGGTTTGGCTTGCGCGATTTAGTGCGGGTGGACTCGTACAATCAAGTGCAAAATAAAGCTTGTTCTCACAGTCGAAGCTCAGAAGCGTTGACAGAACCACTACGTTTGACGGGACCTCAGGTCAAGGGTCAAAATGCACCTGCGCATAAGGGTTCTGTGACGTCACGGGTTCTTGTGTGGGAAACTGAGTATTGCCAGTCTGGTTTTTGGAAGCAAGCTGAACAGACATATTTCTCCATGTAGTCCGCAAATGAAAAGGGGGATTTATTTCCCTAAAAGAATACAGGCGTGATGAAATTCCTTCCCCCCCTCCACAAATGGCTAAGTACTTAATGTACCATAGATACTTAGGCATTAACTACGATGAAAGTAGTGAATTGATCTCTCTCTTCGTTAGTAAAACATCTCTAAGAACGACAGAAACTTGACGCCTAAATAAAAGTAATCATATTTAGAAGAGAGAGTATGCCTTATTTTTCGCTGTGTATGAGAATCTTTGTTACAGCCCAATACAACGATGATGATACTGGACGCGCGGCGATGATGGCGGCGATGTTACACAGCAGTCCCGAAACGAGGAGAGAACCCAACCGCTGGACGACATCGAGACGACCACCCCTCCACGACGAAGAAGAAAAGGTACGAGTAATTAAAGGACTATATAACAGTAGCACTTCGCCCTGAAGTCAAACGGGGATCAGCTTAGTGGACAGAATACGGCATAATCACGTTGACACACCGGTTCTCGTTAGATCACCGAAGTTATGCGCACGTTGAGCCTGGTCAGTACCAAATGAGTGACAATTTAGGAATACCAGGCGATGTATATGGGAGGACGGAGTCAGCTCCCTGAAAAAAAACTCCAAAAACTAACGTCGTCATGAACTCTGGCCGGGACATATATACGACCGGAGATCCTTTGTAAATTTAATATTCCTTAGAAACTCCCATAACCCTAACCAAAAGCCTAATCCCGGCCCGGACATATATGCGACTGGAGATCGTTTGTAAATTTAATATTCCTTAGAAACTCTCATAACCCTAACCATAACTTTAACCCCGGCCCGAACATATATGCGACTGGAGATTGTTTGTAAATGTAATATTCCCTAGAAACTTCCCTAACCTTTACCCTAACCCTAATCCTGGCCGGGGCATATATGCGACCGGAGATCGTTTGTAAATTTAATATACCCTGGAAACTCCCTAAACCCTAACCATAACCCTAATCCCGGCCCGGACATATATGCGACTGGAGATCGTTTGTAAATTTAATATTCCCTAGAAACTTCCTGAACCCTGACCCTGATCCTAATCCTAATATATATATATATATATATATATATATATATATATATATATATATATGGTAAAACTAATTCGAACTTCCGGCACTTGACAATGTTTACATTGAGATATCACTTACATTGAGTTAGTGTTGTATGATAGTGCCGACTGTTGGTTTCAATCCCGACTTGAGGCAATAGCTGGTCTAGCCGCACTGAAATACTGTGATACAGCGAATGGACTGTATATATATATATATATATATATATATATATATATATATATATATATATATTATCAGTGTTATAGGAGTAATAACAATAGTGCTCAATTATTTCTGTAAGAGCATATGTATCTTTTTATGGACACCATACATTATTACGATCATCCATCGGTACCGTCGGGTTTCCAAAAATACTGGAAACTCAACCCGCAAAGTCAAAGATACAAAATGTGAACGTTTATCAGCCGATGTAATGATAGTGTCACTCAGATTTGGTATCTTTAACTTCAAGTGTTTCCTTGAAACCGAAGGTACCGATAGATGATCATAATAATGTATGGTGTCCATTATATATATATATATATATATATATATATATATATATATATATATATATATATATATATATATATCAGGTTGGAAAGAAAGTAATGTCGTTTTTGTTCAACATATTTATCATAATTTCCGCCTAAACCTTCTATAATACTAACACATGATCTGTACCTAATTAACCTCATTCCCCTGAAGATGGATCCGGATGGGTCCGAAAGTACTTGGGAGACAAATCCAAACTATGGCAAATTCATCAGCCAATTTCCCTGCGAAACTAAGATCCTGATTCGGACTATTGAAAGGATCTACCAAAGTACATAAGTTGTCTCTTATATTCAACAATACTTGTCTGCAAGAGAAGATGCTGCCTAGATACACCCCCACACACACACGCACACACACACACACACACACACACACACACATATATATAAAATTGTTTTTAAGATGTTTAATTTTCATGAATAATTGTTTGTAGGATGTTTAATGTTTTTTAAGCGTCCCGTAACTAAATAAATCTAATTAAAAATAGTAAATGCAGCTAGGTTTATTGTTGTTATAGCCTTCCGTAGCTAAATTATACCGATTGTCGCAAATAATTGCTTGGGAGAGTTGTTTACTGTTGTAGAAGCCATTCGTAATGCAATTTTTTCCGATCATCATAAATATCTGTTTGTACGAACAGTTGACTGATGTTAGGATGACTCGTAACAGAATTGGATGTTCTCCGCAACTCTGCACGTTACAAGGTCAGCGTGACCCAATCCCAAACGCCGAAAGACAGTTTTGTGTTTTGTTCGTTTTAGTTTAAACTTTAACCGTTCTGAACCCCCTTTTGTTTTACCGTCACTTTCTCAATAAACAAAACGAAACACGTTTAAAATACCCGGAGTGTCATTTCAAGTATCCTTTCAGTAAAAGCACCCACTTTAGAATGCAATATCATAATCATTACCCGCAGTTTACTATATATATATATATATATATATATATATGTGTGTGTGTGTGTGTGTGTGTTTATGTGTATATAAATATATATATATAAATATATATATATAATATATATATATAATATAATATAAATATATAATATAATATAATATAAATATATATATATATAATATATTATATATATTATATATATATATGATATAAATATATATATAATATAAATATATACATAGTATAAATGTATATAATATATATATATATATATATATAAAGTATAAAGGAATACTCAATAAAGATATACTCAATAAAGAATAAAAGGGAAATACCAGTAGAGTGCTCAATTAAATTAAATTAAGAGCGTAATATTTTTATTTTTAAATACAGATTTTAATCAGACATGGACCAGTGGTTTCTGACAAGAAACGGGTTGAATTCCCGATTCACGTCGTCTTCAGCATAGTCTGAAATAGTAAATAGTACTATTTCAGACTATGCTGAAGACGACGTGAATCGGGAATTCAACCCGTTTCTTGTCAGAAACCACTGGTCCATGTCTGATTAAAATCTGTATTTAAAAATAAAAATATATATATATATATATATATATATATATATATATATATATATATATATATATATATATATATATATATATATATACATAAATTGAACAAGTTCAAATGTGTTGATAAAATGAATTTAAAACCAATATTTTTTCAATAGTGCTCAATGCAAGGTAGAGTAATATTTCATATAGTCTACACGTCCCGTACTCGTCTATAGACCGAAACATCAATGGATTTGTACAGACCATTTTAAATGTTTATATATATATATATATATATATATATATATATATATATATATATATATATATATATATATATATATATAAGCTATGAAAATATATTTATGGCAATTAAGCTACACAGAGGCTCCCGCGTTTCATCCCCGGGGGGAATATTCAGGCTAAAATGCATGGAGTTATTTTTACCCGGTGTTTTTATATACACGGCTAGCTAGTTTACCAATCAGATTATTTGTTGTTCTCTCAGCCAATCGTTGGGCTTCTCACGAATAAAGGTCTGATTAGTGTAACTACTTGTATCCTGTTCTATTGTTCTGTTTTCTATAGATTGGTCTATATCCCGTTTCTTTGTTGTGTCAATATAATGGGTGAATTTATTTTAACACGTGGTTCCGTGTATTTATATTTTAGATTTTAATTTTTAAATTGTTATTTTTTTTTACTTATTTGTTTATTTATTTGTTTATTTATGTATTGTTAGCCTAAGGTAAATTTATTTTTGTGTAGGCAGCTATTTGCTATCTCACTTCTACAGTTTAATAGATTTTGGGTGTCTTCAAAGTTTAGGATTTCAAATTTCCCATTCAGACATAATCTACACGGGTAGTAGTATATGTAGTTGACGCAACCATTAAAAAAAATAATGGAATTCGTTCGTTCAACTATACTTTTTCTTAATTTTTTTCAATTTTTTCAATGTTTTTTTTTGTATAAAACTCACAAAAATTGATAAATGTTCCATAGGTATCAGGAAAGTTTTCCATTCTTCGTCGAATCACCCGTCAGGTGTCGAAATCGAATAAACAACAACAAAAAAAAGCTGGAGGAAGAAGAGAGTTTTGTTTTAAAGATAACGGAGAGACGCGCAGATTAAAAGAAACTTTTTCACATTGGAAAGACGTTGTCGATTTAATTCTTTTAAGAAAATTAGAAACATTTAGAAAATAAAGAAAGGTATAACTAAACAGACGAATTCTATTATTTTGAACAATGTTTGCATAAATAAAAAAATGCTGGACAATATTGCGAGATCCAACTCGATTTGTTGTTGTTGTCGATCACTTTTCGCCGCTTGCTGTGAATACTCGCCGACATGGCATTTACAAAGTTAAATGCCTCCTAAATTCTAAGCTAGTTTCTGGTGATCAACCGGTAACTCTCTTGACTGCGAATCAGTGGCGATTTGTGATCAAGTCCGCATAAGCATGAAACATTGATGTCTATAGATAATAAATAATTAATATTTATTAATAAATATTATATATATATATATATATATATATATATATATATATATATATATATATATATTATATATATATATATATCTATATCTAGGTCAGGTTAATATTATATTCCAATAACCATGTTTTTATTTTATTATTTTATTATTTTATTTTTATTTTTTTACATTTCCAAATAACATAACATTTCTGTGAGATATATTTTTTACGGTCCGTTTCATTTAGTATATGCTAACACATATATTGTCATTAATAAGTGTATATATATAATATATATATATATATATATATATATATATATAGAGAGAGAGAGAGAGAGAGAGAGAAGAATGGAGACATGTGATAAAATATATGTTCATACACTTTTTATTTTTATAGACCAACCTTATATATATACATATATATATATATATATATATATATATATATATATATATATGTTATACACTTTTAATTTTGCATATATATATATATATGTGTGTGTGTGTGTGTGTGTGTGTGTATATATATTTATAAAAAGTTGGGTTTATGTATATGTTTATGTTGGCGTATGCACAGGATTAACACCTAAACTAATGCACCGATCATATTGAATTTTGAAATAGTTCTGCTGGGTGTAATGGGTGGTAATGTGGGCTATACTTATTTTAATGCAGTTTGATGTAAAGGGAAAAATAATAATTCTCTGTAATTCTATACAAAGTAATAAATAAATAAATAATAATAATGAGATAATAATAATAGTATTATCTATCTTGAAGTTCATATATTAGATCCATTGCTCTTTCTGCTTCTCGTAAAGTCGGTTCTCTCTATCGCTCCAAACACTTTCTCACGCCTGAGGCTATTCTCTATCTCTACAAATCTACAATCAAACCACTATATTGTCATATTTGGCGAGTGAATCGCTATCATCTTTTAGGTGCAGAAACGTGTCTGTAATTTGATTCGCCCTACCCTTTCTTCTTCTATGCACCCCCTCTCTTTCACAAACGTGATGTTGCTAGTCTCAGTTTTTTCTATAAATACTATTATTGCATGTATTCTTCAGAATTATGTGATCTCTTCCCCGCTTCTTTTCCCAGCTCGTTTGACTCGTTGGTTTAATGGTCTCCATCAATTCGCTTTTTTGATACCTCATTCCAGTAGCTTCTTTCCAAAAAGCGCGAGCTTGGGCAACTCTCTTCCTGCTGATTGTTTTCCTCCTACTTATAACTTCGGTCTTTTCAAGACTAAGGCTAATAGGCATCTCCTGTCTTTGAGATAATCATATTTGTTCTTGCTAACTCCTTACATCGAGTGGCTCCATGTCTTGTCTGGAGCGATTTCCATAAAAAAAAACAGCTGAAACTATTACTACTGCTGATATGCCCACATGCACATACAATTGCACTCACATAAAGCAACCAAGAGTGACATATGCACACACTGCCAACGTTCACTATTGAATTTACTTGCACACAGTGTCTTACAAAAAACTTTAATACTAACATAACGCATGCACGTGAAAGCACATTCTCTTTCTCTCAACAAAATGTTGTTATTTTTACAATCGCTGTTTGTCGTATTTCATTTGTTGTTTTATCATTACATCCCTTTTTCAATTCTTTTTTCTGCGTTAGTGGGTGTGGTGGTACAACTGAACAACATATTTGTTCTTGTTAGCTCCTCACATCGAGTGGCTTCATGTCTTGTCTAGAGCGATAAGGGGATCATTTTACGTAGAACATACTTAGCAAATTTAACCAAGGGGTAAATATAGGTTGAATAGCGGCTCGTGATCAAGTTATTGTATACAGTATTTCGTTTTAGCATTAAATAACCTAACCCTAACCCACCAAACCCAAACCCTAACACTAACCCTAACCCTAACCCTAACCCAATTTATTGTATACAGTATTTCGTTTTAGCATTAAATAACCTAACCCTAACACACCTAACCCAAACCCTAACACTAACCCTAACCCTAACCCTAACCCAAGTTATTGTATACAGTATTTCGTTTTAGCATTAAATAACCTAACCCTAACCCACCTAACCCAAATCCTAACCCTAACCCACCTAACTCAAACCCTTACCCTAAACCTAACCCTAACCCAAACACGAACCCTAACCCTAACCCTAACCCTCCTAACCAAAACCCTAACCCACCTAACCCACCTAACCCAAATTCTAGCCCTAACACTAACTCACTTAACCCAAACCTTACCCTAACCCTAAAACTAACCAGGGTTACTAAGCCACGATACAAACAAATCGAACCAACTTTCACGCGGTATCTTCTTAATCCTTGCAGCTGATACCACAATGGCAAAACTAATCTAGCTAATTGGGTTGTCGATTGATATCTCTTCTCTAAGTGTTCCGGCACGGCTTGAACGCGGAAACAGTTGGCAAACTGGCAATCGATTGAGGGTCAAGAGAATCAGCATTAAAAGACACTAATCATCGATTATGGATTAATCGTAATCCTGTATATAATATTGAATCTGGTACATCTTATTTAGAATGATGCACTCGCACAGATGCCAAAAGAAAATGACTGCATATTTATCTGTTGTCTTTATCAGTAAAAGAGAACCGGACAAATAAATAATTCTAAATAGGAGATTCTTTTATGTATGTAATATTATCTAAAGAGTTCTTCGATCTCCATCAGATGGACAGTTATTTTCTCGTTGACAGAAAACAGCTGAATCTCTCGTTGACTCGTTGTGAGTAGTAAGATAAATGAATAGTGAAGTATTGAAACGATGAAAGCTATTAAAACAGAACAATAAATAACTCCATGGATTTGGTTTACTTTTAACAGCCATTTACAGTAAGTATATGTAGACAACCTACATCTTCCCGGCTAATCCCTGTTGGTGAGGTGGAAGCACCTAGCAAACAGACGAACGTACACCTTGACGTCGAACACCCAGGAGACACTCGATCTTACTTCTCTACTACGTACTTCCTTCCATGACGTAATTTCCGGTACATTTCCACCTAACCTCTAACTTCTCCCTACTTGTCGAGCCGCCTTCTCAAGTAATAAAAATGTGTATATTCCATTTATTGTTTTCAATCCTCTTATAGAATTGTTCATCATTCTGTTGACAATCTATCCATCTCATTAACCTTTATCCTCGAGTGGCTTTTGACGATATAAGACTATTGAAAACAATGAATGGAATAGACACATTTTTATTACTTAGGAAGGCGGCTCGAAAAGTGAACTCTGTGTAGTGAAATGTTTTATTATGAAATGAGTTATTATTTCACCTAAAGTGAAAGGTTTGTGAGAAACTGACAAAAGAAAAAAAATGTCTGTCACCCTTCGTTACCATAGATATGAAAATTCCCGAAGCAGCTCGTATGTGTGTGTCCGAATGAGGCAGCAAACTATTAAAACCACAAAGTATCACGTTAGATCTGTTCATTTTGTTAGAAATGCGACTAGGAAGGTTATCATGGCGTACACATGGATGAAAATATAGTTCATAGGGGGTAAATCAGGGACTGGTTCGGTCGGGTTGAACTAGTGCGGCAAAACAGTGCCTGTTTAGCGACCACGACTCCTCTCTGATATTTAACCCTAACCCTAACCTGACAACACACTAAGTAAAACTGGTAACATCCGGTTCGTTGTTAATTGGACGCACAAGTAGTTCCGGTGTACCTGCCGGACTTGTGTCCTAAGTGAAGATGGCAGGTTTTATCCTGAGAGTTCATCATTCAAACTTCTCGGCCTAACCTTCACAGGTAACATGAATTGGAACAAATACATTGAAGACATTGCCAAGGCTGCCGCAAAGAAGGTTGGCTCCCTCTATCGTGCTAGTAAACTCCTCACACCTGACATTATCCTGCATCTCTACAAAGCCACCATCCGCCCACACATGGAGTATTGTTGCCACATCTGGGCTGGTGCATCATCTACAACTCTCTCCCTCCTTGACAAGGCCCAAAAAAGAATCGCCAACCTAATAGGTCCCTCACTGTAAACCAAGCTCCAGTCCCTGTCCCATCGCCGCAATGTAGCATCCTTGTGCTTGTTTTACAAATACTTCAATTGATTATGCTCCGATGAATTTGGCTGCTCTGGTGCCCCCTCGACGTAAATTCACTAGACTAACTCGTCAATCAACTAAATCCCATCCATTCACTGTGGAGGTCCCCAGATGCCGGAGAGCTTTCTACTCAAATAGCTTCTTTCCTCGTGCTGCTAGCCTCTGGAACTCCCTCTCTGCTCACTGTTTCCCCGACAGTACTGACATGCAGAAATTTAAAACTAATGTAAACAGACATCTCGCTGCACAGCTCCCAATTTAGGTTGACCCCCCCCCAACTTTCTCTCTTTATTTATTTTCAGTAGCCCCTTACGTCTACAGTGGCGGCCTGCCTTGTTTGCGGTGAACTATGTTAAAAAAAAATTATCACATGTAAAAGTTGCGCGTACCAAGCTTTTGACTCCCTCTCTCTAGATATTCTAGAGTCGGAGCGGCTTTTACTTACTTCAACAAAACCGATGCCAGAATTCTTCAACCCTATCCGATCAACTCAGCGCAACGGGAGCGCATTCCGAAATTGTTCTAGTCTGCGAGAGTTGGCTGATGACTGTACCACCTAAATACCAATCGAGGATACGTTCTCGACAATCAGTCCGACAGAGACAGACCATTTCGGTGGTCTGTATGTGTCGGGTTGAGGTATTATGTCTGAGGTAGTCCTAGGAGGTCCACCCTCTCAAGTCTTGCCTTGCCTGTTTGGGAAGGGTTTGGTTTATTGCCAATTGCCCGAGGCGCCTCTACCGGGGAATGTCGACGGGGCTGCCCGGGCTTTTCTCCCAATTTCCGGCCTTGTGCCACACCTTCCTGCCGTGGGAATGAAAGTGAATAAAGCGCAACGGGATTTACTTGCTCCCCACTGCAGTAAGATGTGGCGCAATACGGTGGGGAAACCCAGCTCCCTTAAGGAGAGGGGCATTTTGTTCGCGTACAAAATAGCCGCGAACAGTTACGTCGCCATTTCGCGGTTGGGGAGACTCAGACTATCGACAATAAACCAACATTTCTTCCGAGGAAAAAGGTAATGCTTGAAAGGATGCACCTCCTAGGATTGAACCGAGCGACACCGCATTCCACAAAGAAGGGGCTTATGGGCCAGGGCGGCCTCTAGGTTGACAGAATGATGTCAAAGCGAACCTTGGCTGGTATGACAACAGGCGACAGTGTCACTCTCTTAGTTAATTTATAACAGTGTGTTCAAACAATTCAATGTGTGATATTTTACGGCATATCTACCATTCCTTGGCCTTTTGGCTAAGATCAAAGTGTAGTATCTGTTCCGATGGATACCGCACTTCATAGATCGGTATTGTCTTGGCCTTCGGGGCTTGATTTCCGCCGGTCTATGGGTCTGATCTGTCCTGTGCAGTTCTAGGAGGTCCACCCTCCCAGGCTTTACCTCCCCTCTTTGGGGAGGAGTAAGTTAATTGCTTACTGCATGAGGCGCCCCTACCGGGAAATGCCGACGGGGCTGCCCAGGCAATTTTTAATGGCCAGAGTGGTCACCTTCTCGAGCGCTGGCTTTTCAAATCCCACTTTCCGACCTTGTGTCACATATTCCTATTGTGGGTAGGGGTTAAATAACGCCTTTTGGCTAAGATCAAAGTGTAGTATCTGTTCCTATGGATACTGCATCCCATAAACTGGTATTGTCTTGGCCTTCGGGGCTTGATTTACGCCGGTCTATTGGTCTGCCCTGTGCAGTTCTAAGAGGTCCACCCTCCCAGGCTTCGCCTCCCCTCTTTGGGGAGGAGTAAGTTTATTACTTACTGCCTGAGGCGCCCCTATCGGGGAATGCCGACGGGGCTGCCCAGGCAATTTTTAAACCCCAGTTTCCCGACCCGACCTTGGGTCACATCTTGTGGGAGTAAGATAAAAACTGGCCTTGTGCCTAACTCCTGGAGAGGAGTAAATCAATACCCTTTGTTCAATTCACTCCTTTCGGTAGAAATGTTTTAAATTTCCACTTCTTAATATCTCTAGTTATCCAGAGCGTAAAAATACGTGTTTATTATCGGATGCAGTTCCATGTCATAATCATGGCAAAGTCTATTTTAACTATGGATGTAACCTTGGCAGGTACTGCCACACTCGGCCAGAATAGACATGAGAGTAAAAACAACTAAAGTCGATGACCCTACACTTGTCAAAGCTACGTAGGCACTATGACCCGATCTTGAGACCATATTTTACTTCAGTGTAAGTTCTCAGAGATCAAATGGCACTATGACCCGGGGTGGTAGTACCTTTCAAGATCCTGTCTATGGGTCGAATAGAATCTTTTCTGGGTACGACACGAAACTGCACCCGATCTTGAGACCATATTTTACTTCAGTGTAAGTTCTCAGAGATCAAATGGCACTATGACCCGGGGTGGTAGTACCTTTCAAGATCCTGTCTATGGGTCGAATAGAATCTTTTCTGGGTACGACACGAAACTGCACCCGATCTTGAGACCATATTTTACTTCAGTGTAAGTTCTCAGAGATCAAATGGCACTATGACCCGGGGTGGTAGTACCTTTCAAGATCCTGTCTATAGGTCGAATAGAATCTTTTCTGGGTACGACACGAAACTGCACCCGATCTTGAGACCATATTTTACTTCAGTGTAAGTTCTCAGAGATCAATCGGCCCCTTCCTTTGACTAACACTTGGATTCTATACGAGATACATAAATATATGAGTGTTCAATCAAGTTTCTCCTCTACCTCTTAAATGTTTAGTTAGTAAAGCAGTGAAGAACACCAACTTTCCTCTCTCCCCAATTGACCACTTAACTAATGTCAGATCGCATTCCCATATTCAAAGTGAGACACTGTGCAGCGATATTGGACGTTGGTATGTAAAACTTGTCTTAAAACACGACATTGTTTTCATATAACGTTAGAATACGTAAGAAAAATGAATTTCCCGTTGCAGGGTTAGGGTTCGAGGTTAGGTTGAGCTGTACCGGAAATTGCGCCATGGAAGGAACCACGCTGTTCAGAGTTTCCAAATTGGGTCGTAACCATCGGATTCTTGTAGAATTCTTTGTTGTATTTACTCAACGTGTTTACGATATACTCGCTGCCATTGGTAGAATAATAATAAGAATTCAATCAAAGGAAATCTGTAACTTTTTTTTCAACGTCTTCGTATATTTTACTATAATTGATGACCTTTAAATGGAAGATCATCACTTGTTACCGAGATAGGAAGTCAAAAAAAAAAATCATACCTTACCCTTCTCCAAAGGGGAAAAAATAGAGGAAAAAAAAGAAAAATACGTTGAATATCGTCCAAAAAATTCAGTTTGCATGAACTTGAGTCGTTTCTGTCGATATCTTCGCGCCATCAAGATGAATGTAATGGTTGATGGAAACATCTTGAAACTGCACTCTTCGCCAAAAGGAATCTGGCCTATGATCAAAATACACACACCTAGACACACATACAGGCATATAGATAACTCACGCACACACACATACACAGCCACACCAGCACAGCCATACACATTCATACACACACATACACACGGACAGAGACAGATAAACACAAGTAAATCTACAACGAAACACACACAGACGCCATTTTTTTTCCTAAGATCAAAGTGAAGTATCTTGTTTGATACTACATTTCATTTGTTTCGGTCTTCGGTGACTGAAGAAAAAATCCTTCTAGGCTGAGGCAATTTTAAATGTTTGTCCCAATCCAGAGTGCCCCTCTCTGGGGAGCTGTAAAAAAAACCTGACATTGTGTCTAATTTTGCCTTCGTACGAAGGCAAGTAAATAGCGACACACACACACAGAGACGCTGACAGACATGGACACAGAGACACAAACACGCACATGTCTAGACACACAAACACGCGTATGCGCAGACGCGCAGAAACTCACACACAGACACGTGCGTATATACAGAGATACACAGACACACATATACATATACAAACATACACATACACTCCTACACTCACGCGGACATTTACATACACATAACCACGTACACAGATAAAAAATAACAAAATAAAAAAAAATAACAAAATACCAAGATCTCAAAAATGATCTAAAAATAACATGGTCCCTCGATGAAATAAACATCATACCGGTTGTAGTGGGGGCAACTGGTCCGGTGAAAAAAATCTAAGTAAATACTTAGAAACAATCCCCGGAAAACCAAATTGTAGGGAAGTACAGATAGCAGCCCTAAAAGGAACAACATCTATCCTTAAGAGAGCCCTCGGATATAAATTTTACTCATAGGGAAATCAAGTGTTAGCCTCAAGAGGGGGCCCCTTGATCTCTTTAGATAAACTAAATTAAAATGATAAAAAAGGGAAGTTTGAATTACCCACTAGACAACATCCTCGAGTGTCTTCGGTCTATATATAAAAAGGTTTGTCAGGATAACCTGACATGAGGATACTTCACTTTACAAGTAAATCCTGACTACATATTCAAAATAACATAGTATTCGAAGCCCAAATAAAATCCCCTCGACACGGCTAGACACTGGCTCATACGAGGAATTGTGCGCCTTTTCTAAATTAAAATGAAAAAAAAGAGATATATACGGATACACACGCAAGGACACAGAAATATAGCAATCGACACAAACACACACATACATGAATATTCTCAAAATCACATAAACAGGCACACGCAGAGAAACGCAGAGGGACACGTCCACACGCAAGGACATACACACGCGAGCCATACAAACACATGTACACACACGCGTGTGCGCAACGAGAAGAAAAATAAAAGAAGAGCTGGCAAGATATTTCTTCTTAACGAACAACAATTTTCTATCCAATTCACGCGCCATCCAGAAATTTAACTTGGCAAGATGCAGTTTTGGCTGAAATAACGCGAGAACATGTTTTACGAAAGCGGGGCTTATTCTGCGAGAAGTGAGGGCAAGGGGAAAGGGGGGGGGGGGGCTTTATCATCTTTTGGGGAGATTTTTTTTTTTTTTAATTCTGTCCTGATCGGTCAGGTTTGGCGCGAAAAATACTTTTGCAATGAATACCGTCCAAAAAGAATACATCACGAAAATAAGGACGTTCTAATTTTCCGTTTTAAAATTAGAATCAATTTGGCGTTTTGCGCCAACATTTCAAATCAGGTTGAAACGCAGTGAAGAGTTTGGGGAATGGAGAAGCGGGGGGGGGGGGGGGTACGCGAAAAATACGTTTAAAGAATAAATCTTAATAATAGAACGTAGAAATTAGTATTGATCGCTAAACATTTTCTATCTATCTATCTATCTCCCCTTTCTCTCCCTCTATTTCCCTTTTCTATCTATCTATCTATCTATCTATCTCAATTTTCTCTCCCTCTATTTCCCTTTTCTATCTATCTATCAATCTATCTATCTATCTATCTATCTATCTATCTCCCTTTTCTCTCCCTCTATTTCCCTTTTCTATCTATCTATCTATCAATCTATCTCCCTTTTCTCTCCCTCTATTTCCATTTTCTATCTATCTATCAATCTATCTATCTATCTATCTATCTATCTCCCTTTTCTCTCCCTCTATTTCCCTTTTCTATCTATCTATCTATCTATCTATCTATCTCCCTTTTCTCTCCCTCTATTTCCATTTTCTATCTATCAATCTATCTATCTATCTATCTATCTATCTATCTCCCTTTTCTCTCCCTCTATTTCCCTTTTCTATCTATCTATCTATCTATCTATCTATCTCCCTTTTCTCTATATATATATTTCCCTTTTCTATCTATCTATCTATCTATCTATCTATCTCCCTTTTCTCTTCCTCTATTTCCCTTTTCTATCTATCTATCTATCTATCTATCTATCTATCTATCTCCCTTTTCTCTCTCTATATATTTCCCTTTTCTATCTATCTATCTATCTATCTATCTATCTATCTATCTATATATATATATATATATATATATATATATATATATATATATATATATATATCTATCACTCTATCTATCTATCTATCTATCTATCTATCTATCTATCTATCTCCCCTTTCTCTCTATATATATTTCCCTTTTCTATCTATCTATCTATCTATCTATCTATCTCCCTTTTCTCTCTCCCTCTATTTCCCTTATCTATCTATCTATCTATCTATCTATCTATCTATCTATCTATCTATCTATCTATCTATCTATCTCCCTTTTCTCTCCCTCTATTTCCCTTTTCTATCCATCTATCTATCTATCTATCTATCTATCTATCTATCTGTTGATCGATAACATCGACATGCCAGTGTCGCAGAGTTTGTACATGTCTGTGTAAATACAAATAATCATATATATAAAACCTCTATTTGATATTGAGCACTTTTTATAAGCCGGGTTTAAATTCTTTGGATTACTATCCTGTGGATGTTTACCATGTCTGGATTATATATATAGTCTAAAGAAGCTTTGAGTCATTTTAAACAAAAAAAAAAAAAGAAAAAAAAGAAAAGAAAGTAAAATGCAGTTTAAATTCTCAGAGAAACTAACTAAATCCAAGATATTGCAGACTTAACATTCATTAAAGAATTAATAAATAAAAAAATCAGTAAATAAAAAAAATAAAAAGTGGGGGGGGGGGGGTTAAGTATCTAAGAGTGAAACAAAAACAGGAGATCTTAAGCGTCTAATATTAACACGGGGATCATCAGCTGATATATATATATATATATATATATATATATATATATATTTATATATATATATATATATATATATATATATATATATATATATATATAAGTACTCCATGTATCCACATAAAATATTATAAGAAGATATAATTTTTTTTATGTGTCAGTTTTCAGTATTTACTTCAACAGTGCTCGATACGTAAGTAGAGCTAGGTAGTAAGGAATGAAAATATATATGGCAATCAAGCTACACAGAGGCACCCGTGTTTCATCCTCGGGGAGAATCGGCATTTAGCCAGACGATTCCCCCCGAGGATGAAACACGGGAGCCTCTGTGTAGCTTGATTGCCATATATATTTTCATTGCCTACTATATATATATATATATATATATATATATATATATATATATATATATATATATATATATATATATATATATATATATATGTATATATAACGTAAAATATAATAACACGAAATTACATGATAGTCGATGCAATAATTTATTTCAACCTTGCGGTTTTATTCAAGCATCCAATTTGACAATTACATTTTTGAGACTGTCTCAAAAATGTAATTGTCAAATTGGATGCTTGAATAAAACCGCAAGGTTGAAATAAATTATTGCATCGACTATCATGTAATTTCGTGTTATTATATTTTACGTTATTCTTGCTCTGTTTACCACATTGAGCTCTCTTACCCGGATTTCTTCCTGGAATTATTCCATTATAACACTATATATATATATATATATATATATATATATATATATATATATATATATATATATATATACTTCAAAGGATTTGATGGTTGAATAGACATTTCCGGATATTCCATAACTAGCTAGCCTGTGAAGCAAACCTTTGTGCCAACTCCT
>OY744543.1:74127439-74154939 GCA_963556195.1 Sepiola atlantica | reverse complement strand
GGTCTTTATCAGCGAGAAATCAATGGTAAACGGCTGTTGCGATACAGCAAGGTTATTTGCGATGGTTATTGAAAAGAGGTGAAAAATACTGGAAATTTGCGGAGACTTGTTGTAACCCAGACTCCAGGAAATACCACTGGTTATTGTCGGTGAGCAATCACTGACGATGATCTGTGTGAGAACTAGTGAGTACAAAAAAAAAAAATAAATAAATAAATAATAATAATAATAATAATAATAATAATAATAATAATAATAATAATTGTGCTATATATATATATATATATATATATATATATTTGAAAATTTGAGAAACAGGTTAACAGACGTGTGAATTTATATCAATTAATTAAATTTATTTATCATTGTTTATTGATATACTTTATAAATATTTATAAAATATATAAAAATTATTTACAAAATCTATATGAAAAAAATTATTAAATAAATTTTATTTATTGATATAAATTCACGCGTCTGTTGACTGGTTTCCCAAATTTTCAAATATATCTCTTAACGACGCTTTCAATGCTTTATTAACACTCATATATATATATATATATATATATATATATATATATATATATATATATATATATATATATATATATATAAATCCCGAAACAGTTTTAAATCCCGAAACAGTTTTCATGGTAAACAACTGATGATCCCTTATATAAAAAACATATATAAAAATATATTTATATTAGAGTAAATTCTTGGAAGTTAACTAATATAGTGATTGCAGTAGAGTGATTGACTTACTAGACAAAAATATTTCAAATTTTTTTTTTCCAGTTTTGAAGGTTAAAAAAACTTCCGAGACTATATATACACTAGCGAATACATGCTTTACCCGGTCGCATATTCATGTTTGAAATTATAATTCTGACTTTAAAACTCTTTAAAAATAAAAAGAAAAAACATTTGAATGGTAGAATATTTCGTCTATGTTTAGTGAATTTATTTTGAATATTTCAAAATACTGTCGATCACGTGCCAATTATTTTTAGACTATAGCACACTTTTTGACTTATTTTTCAATATTTAGTAGGGGGATCAGTTTGCTATGTAAGTTTAACACAAAGTTGTAAACTAGTTCTGACATTGCCCAAGGATTTTTTTTACCGTTCTCTGAATTATAATCGAACATTTTAGCGGGAATAAGTCATACACATCGGCAACTTCCAGCCCAAATTGAATTTGCAATACAAACAAAAAAGACGAAATGGTCAAATAAAGAAGCGGTAATTATATAATCGCGTTTGAAAGAGAATGGCCAATAAAAAAACAGCAAAAGGCGAACAATTCAACAAAGATAAATGCAATTGACAGCAATTACGAATAAAAGATGTAGCGAAATTAAATTAACTCATTATCGACATCCTTTAGTGAAGTCTTAATTCACTTTTGCGAATCTCTAAAGAAATGAGGTACTACTCCAGATGAAGCGCCTAATTTCCGTGACTGCTCGGCAGCAACGATCGGGCAGGTCGCGGAAGCGCCCGAGAACTGCCGAGACGATAACGAGGCTGAAGCAGAGCTGACCGATCAGGTTGCTGCCAATCATCTGCGCTCAGCACAACTAAACAAGCGCTAGGAAGACCTTTCGAACCGGCCGCAAACGTATCCGTAAACTCTGACCCTCGACGAGAAAATATATGAAATCCCCCCCCCCAAAAAAAACAAAATATACAAAAAAAACTTGCCTAAATATCCTAAGAAAAATAACATACTTCTTTGTTTTATGTAAAAAAAAGACAAAAAAAAAAATTTGCCTAAATATCGTAAAAGAAATAGCAAAAGACAAAAATAAAAATAAAATGGTTCATTTGGCCCACGAAAAAAATTAAAAAAAAAAGAAGTTTATTTATAGTTCTTCAGCTATGGTTTGTTCATTTTTTTTTTCATTTTTTTTCAAATATATGTATTTTTTTTCTTTTGTATTCTTCGTCTTATATTGTCGTCTGCCACTCTTTCATTTTTACGACTTTCAGTTTTGCTTCAGCCTCGTTTTCATCTCGGCAGCTCTCGGGCGCTTCCGCGACCTGCTCAATCGTTGCCGCTGAGCAGTCACGGAAATTAGGCGCTTCATCTGAAGTAGTACCAGAAATGGTAATCTACTGGTGCCAGATCTTGCGTTAGCATGATGACCTATGAAGCTAAATCCGAGACAGCATAAAAGACAAAGTATCTCTAAGAATATATGCAAAAGATGACGCCCCAGAAATTCAACCAAACCATTAATCGTTAATAAAATACAGGATCCTTTCTTCCACATTTGGTACAAATAAACTTCACTCAATGTCTGACTTGTCCACCAAGTTTAAGTCATGAATGTCCAACAGTCTTTGTTTTGACACCGTTTACAGACGTTCTTCAAATGTACACCTGTAAGTTACAAGAACACTAGGATACGACTGAGTTTGCCTGTGATGGCCATCTTTAGTCCAAAAATATACAGGAGATTATTTTAATAGATATCATCTTCGAGATAACCTCATAGATAAAATTCCAAGGCTAGACCAGGCTCAACGTCGCTTAACTTCGGTGATCTAAATGAAACCGGTGTGTAAATGTGATTATGCCGTATTTTTAATACAACATCTATATACATATCAAGATGACTTCGACCAGAGTTAGTGAAAGGAACGCAAAGATGGACAAAGGAAAAATTGTAAATAAAATGTTTTTAAGTAAAATGTTTTTTTTTTGTTTGTGCACCGGAAAGTTTCATCAGAAGATGATTTTGTTTGATTTGTAAAGCAAATGCTTTTTTTAAAAACTTTTTTTCAATGTTTTTTTTTTTTTTTACATTTTTTTTCAAAAAACTCAATTAGTCTTTCGGGAGATTCAACGAGCTGACAGAGATTATAGAAATTCATTTTTTTTTGTATTGAACGCGATTAATTTCTTCCAAAAGTTATCGGCTGCTTGGTTAATAGTTTCGTCGACTCTCGGGCGATTCCGAGACCTGCCGGAACGTTGACGACGCGAAATCACGGAAATATGGTGCCTCAGCTATAAGAGTACAAACATATCAATCAACATATATCTGTGTATGTGGACACCCTTAATTATGTTATTTTCTCACACATCTCATATATGTCGCCTGAATTCGATTAGAACCACCCCCGCGATGACTTAGGTCCTAGATTGGCACAGGGTTCCGCTATTATGTAAACTAACTACACTTTTTATCCTGTGGAAATATGTGCCAATTAATTTATATAATAAAGAAGAGCGTCTGTGTGTGTGCGTGTGTGTATCTGTCGTTTATAAAAAGACAGACCGGAGAGTGTACCTACATTATAAAAGTTCATGCACATGTATAATTCTCTCTAGGTTCGCTTTAAAGGAAGGTGGAACCCTTTTCCCACATTTTTCACTTAAAATAGATAGGCGATGGAGATTACACACTCTTTTTTGGACCCTGTATAAGAGGGAGAGACTAGTAGTTGGTGCACCAGCCCAGATGTGGCAACAATACTCCATGTGTGGGCGGATTGTGGCTTTGTAGAGATATAGAATACGGGAATATTAGAGAGGTTTTCTATCAGATTACACATAGTTTGCATGTTGGTACAATATGGGGAAACAGGGAGCAGAGAGTAAATTCCGAAGGCAAGCGGTTCGAGGAAAGAATCTATTAGAATAGAGTTTATCTGTGTATGGGGACCTTTACAGTGAAGGGGTGGGATTTTGCTGCTTGTCGGGTTGGACAGGGATATTTACGTTGAAGGGGTAGAAGTGTAGTAAGTTCGTCGGAGCATGTTCCGTGGAAGTACTTGTCAAACAATTAACATTGCAGTGATGGGGCTGGAGCTTGGTAGATAGTGCGATACTCTTTTTTTTACCTTGTCGAAGAGGGAGAGACTAGTGGTTGGTGCACCAGCCCAGATGTGCCAACAATACTCCATGCATGAGCGGATGGTGGCTTTGTAGAGATATAGAATACTGGAATATTAGAGAAGTTTTCTAGCCCAGTAATTTATTTATTTAATGGACCGATTGGACAACGTATATGAAACGAAGTTTACACAAACATGATATAGTCGGTTTTGATCTCTTAGTGTGTAGAATAGCCACAAAGAGACCGAATCAGTTGGTTAATTGGATGTCAACCTACTACAACGACGAGAATGACACCACGTCATGTATTCTCATCACAAGCGCTACTACTGAAGGCTTATTGCAAAAAATATATATATATATATACAAACAGCGAGAGAATCTGTGGGAGTAGCACTTCTCGAATTATCAACACGGCTAGACGACATAAAAACAATTAACTGTAGCGCATTTGTTACGTCTCTACGTTACTGTTGCAGTCAAAAGAGAAACTCCACTCCCTTTCCTTTATGAGAGATTCAAAGAAACCAATTTATTTCCTTTCAAACTTATATCATCCAAACCAGTAAAACGTTTTGGTACTGTGTTTATTAATACTTACACGTTTATCTTCTACGCATGCGTCGTAAACCTATACATCGATTTTAATTTTTTAATTTTTAAAAAACATATTTCACCCCAAACAAGGCAGGCCGCCACTGTAGACGTAAAGGGGCTACTGAGAATTATGGTGTAGGTTTTGGGTGTCATCCTAAGTTGGGAGCAGTGTAGCGAGATGTCTGTTTACATTAGTTTTAAACCTCTGCATGTCGGTACAGTCGGGGAAACAGGGAGCAGGGAGGGAGTTCCTGAGACCGGCAGAACGGGGAAATAAGCTATTGCAGTAGAAGGCATATATTGCAGTTAGAAGTGCAGAACTACGGTGGACTAATTGTTTGAGTTCAACAGATTATCCGGACGGCGACATCACGTAAACAGATGGCCTCATGTTGTATAGGTGACATGTAGCAGTAGTTGGCGTCGTTGTAATGCTGATCTCTTTCTTTTTGTTGCAACCGTCTTCTGTTTAATAATATTAAATAACGAGGGCCGTTGTTTGAATCGAAAGTCTGAGTTACACCTTAAGGCTCAGAGGTGTCCCCCAAAACGGCAGTTACAGAAAGCACGTGACTTCTAGACCGAGATTTTCTGTCTCTTAGCTGGCGATACTCCAAGTTACATCTAGAACACATGCTGTAGAACGGAGAAAAAAAAAGGCCAAAGACCCTAGTGTTTTGATGTGATGTTTTGAATATAATGACCAAAAATTCATTTCATTCGGACGAAACACTAAGAGACCTAATTAGAGTTGGGGCCCGTTTTTTTGGGGGTCACCCTGTATACACACATATATATAGCTTAATTGTCATAAATATATTTTCATATCTTACTACCTAGCTCTACTTATGTATCGAACACTGTTGAAGTATATACTGAACATTGATACATAAAAAAATATATCTTCATATAAAAGGTTATAATATATATATCTATATATATATATATATATATATATATATATATATATATATATATATATATATATATATAAATGTATATCAACACGAATAAATCATGTATCTGCTAGTATATATATATATATATATAATTATATAAAATATATATCAGCACACTGAATGTATAAATCGAAGGCATATATATATATCTATCTATCTATCTATCTATATATATATATATATATATATATATATATATATATATATATATATATATATATATAGACCAGGATTTTCTGTCTCTTGGCTGGCGATGCTTCAATCAAAAGAAAAGACGTTGTACTAAGTTTAGCGAAACGCGTCATCCGTCTATCTATCTGCCCGCTTTTAACTTTCTTACGCGTACGAAAGTAATTTTTTTTACTGAAGATTTCTGTGACTGTTTGTCTATTTGTAATTAACCACTTTTTTATAAACATCGGCGTCCGAGTGAGTTTATTAACAGAAAAAACAAGACCTTGGGTTCACGACAGCGACACGGGTGTTTATACACGCACCGTTAAGTGAAAACAAAACAATAACTGCAGTTGTAAAACTTATTAATAATTACAGCACACAAGCAGTTCAGAAATAAGAGAAAGATTATATCAGCTTGTCCGTTACGTGCCACTGGGTACTTCCCGTCTATCAAGCAACATCCTGAACACGTAGCTCTAATTCTAATCTTTAACTTTTAATGGAATTTTCTGATATTTTCGTAGTCTAGCCTCATGTGGAAAATTCCGTTTTTTACCCTATTTTAATGCACCAATCTTTCTACAAAATAGGAGCGCTGTAGTTTTACAAGACACACGAACAGGCCACCTGTGTTCCGTAAACCTCCCGTATCATTCACCTACTTAAATTAAACTATTTCAAACGACCTCTTCTCTAACATGTAACCAACCAACTAAAGCCTCCAGGATCTTTCCACATTTTTTCTTTTTGGTGTAACAACCCCACGCGCTGGCTTGCGAGGAGAGATAGGCGACACGTAGAGAACGTTGCAAATATTGTAAACTCAAACAAACCCCTAACTAAACTATGTCGCTAACATCTGTGCCAACTATGTCAGCTAGTAGGCAGAGCATAGCAAATGACATTGTTGTTAATTGTCGATCGCGAAGATAATGAAATAACGAGATTCCCCACGAAATGACGGGTCACTCTTAAGTTATTCATTCCATTTTCGCTTTGCATCGATCTTATAGATTTCGCTTAGCCGACGGCGAATTTACTTTATTTAAAGCTGTTCAAGCCGCCTTTATTCAATCATTTTCTTCTTGCAAATGCAGACAGTAATATATATATATATATATATATATATATATATATATATATATATATATATAGTCTCGGAAGTTTCTCAACCATAAAAACTATATTTAAAAAAAAACAAAAAAAAACTTATAGTCTCAAGTCTTCCAGTGGAAAATCACTCATGTAAGTCAATTTATTTTTTACAGTTGTTATATTAGTTAGTTGCTAACACTATTTTAAGGGATCATCAGTTGTTTACCATGAAAAACTGTTTCGGGAATTTAAAAACAAGACAGTATTTAATTTCATGGCTTCCCAGCAGAGTTGATCAGACCCCACTTCCCTTAAAAGACAAAAACATAAATGTTCCTTATACTAAATCTACGTTTTGTTCCATATAAATGTTTTGCTAACTTATATTAGTTATTTAACACACAAAAAAAAAAAAAATTATTTACCTGTGCTGTTCGTCTGTCTAATAAAATTTATCCGTTACTCACAAAAATGTTGCTGCATTTATATATATATATATATATATATATATATATATATATATATATATATATATATGAGAAAGGAAGGATGAAGGTAATCCGACGTAATGGGAAATGAAAAAGGAAAAGCCAAAGAGGATGTTTTTTTTTATATATTCATCAACGTTTCGTCTTTATTTGTAAGACTTCCTCAGGATGATAATTTTAAGAAAAATGTCATGCAAGTACGTTAAAATATTGGGTTGACATGATGGGTTGATGAGAAAAAGTAGTAGCCATTACTGGGTGCGCAGACCCGAGGTCCGGGCTTAGTGAAGTTAGTAGCATGGAATGAAATAAATGAGGATGATTCTGAGTAAAAAAGTGGAGGGGTGGGGGTGAACGGAAATAATGTGGATGGCTGTTAGTGAAGAAACGGAGTATTAGAAGGCTATCTAAATGCAAGAAATGGAAATATGTCAGCAGTGAGGAGTAAGAAAAAAAAGAAGTGTTTTTTAATAGTAAATCTAACTTGATTAGGCAAGTCTTTTACACAATGATCTAATGTATGTGACCGTGTTCCATAATATATTTCGAGGTAAGACCTCTTTATCTAATGTGTGTGACCGTGTTTATGCAACTATTACATCTTTTAAAGGCTTTTAACTATGAATATATTTTTTTAATATTAAAGTGTTTTTCACCTACAGACGACGTCGTTTCAGGCTCTCTTGAACTCATCAGTGTAGGAGTGGCGGTTGCAAGCGGTCGCATGGGCTCGAACGCAATTCGTAGATTCAGGCTAGAATCACGGTACAAACGCTTGGGACCACGCGACCGCGAGAATTCGACACAGACAGTAATTGAAATTAAGATACACTTACCCAGGAGGCGAGGGGAAGTGTCATTACTGTCTACAGTGTTCAACGCTCGATTAGAACTAGCTAATCGCAGATGACAACATTTTTTTCAATTTAAAACAGTGCTCTACTTTTAAGACTATTATATCTTTAAAAGGCTTTTAACTATGAATATTTTTTATATTAAAATGTTTTTCACCTACAGACGACGTCGTTTCGGGCTCTCTTATCCTCATCAGTATAGGAGTGGCGGTTGCAGGCGGTCGCATGGGCTTGAACGCAGTTCGTAGATTCAGACAAGAATCACGAGACAAACGCATATATATATATATATATATATATATATATATATATATATATATATATATAAAAGAACAATTCACGTAAAACATCCACAGGGTAGTAATCCAAAATTTTTTAACCGTGTTTATAAAAAGTGCTCAATATCCAATAGAGCTTTTATATATGATTATTTTCATTTACACAGACATGTACAAACTCTGCGACACTTGCATGTCGATGTTATCGATCAACAGCTATTATAAACTGAGATCTCATCAGGCAGTTAGAATCCGATCTTAACCGTAGATCATATTTGGATATATATATATATATATATATATATATATATATATATATATATATATATATATATATATATATATATATATATATAGAGAGAGAGAGAGAGAGAGAGAGAGAAAGAGAGAGATATGTATACATATACATCTATATATATTATGATAAATATTATTTCTAATTTCTATCATTTATCGATAAGAAATCATGACGAATATTTCGATTCGATATTAAGTTTTCGAAAAAATGTGTAATATTTAAATCGATTCCTTGCGCTAAATTTGATATGATCGATATATTTGATGTTATCTGAAACTTGCAAAAATGACATCACATTGTAACTGAAATGCAATCTGCATATCTGTCCGTCTATCGGTATATCGAGTTTCATGAGTTCTTTGCACACTACATATTTGCTTACTCCCTGTGCAGGAAGTTAGACACAAGGCCAGGCGGTGTTTTGAAAAACACTTTGAAGTAAACTTTGGCCTAAAAAATGTTTGAGCCACCCTGTCGGCATTCCCCAGTAGCGGCGCTTTGGGCGATTAACAAGTAAACTCAACCCTTCTCAGAAAGAAGGTAAAGCTTGGGATGGACTGAACAGGACCAAACCTAAGCCCGACAGCAACAAAGCTACTGTCTGACTGATTGTCAAGGACGTGCCCTCGACTAGTACGAACAGTACTTCAATTTATACTGCATACTTATACTTACCTGTGACAGGTAAGTATAAGTATGTATTATAACTTTGCACGCCCTGCAAACCTCGTCATATATCGGTTATAAATAATAATGTTTCATCTAGAAGAGGTCAGTCTATAAATCGATTAGTAAAATTCAAAGCAATTAAATAGGAATTCAATATCGACTACTGCTTGTTTTTATTTGTTTATTTGTTGTTTTTTTTTGCGAATTTAATACTTTCTTTACTATTTAAAATTTAGAAAGTGTACGTGCCATGGCACGTACAAGGCCCGTCCACTTTCGGCTGCTGCTGCTTTTTTTAACTATAGAGACGTCAGCTGGGACACATTGTCAGATTCGATGCAATCTCTGCCCGTCAGATCGAACTGGCATTTGCTTACGTTTTACGAACATTTTCTAATTAGTGTTTTACTGATGTAGATTTATTATTGTGTAAAAAAAAAAATCAAATTTTAAATAAAACTGGCATTTGTTTTTATTTAAAATTTAGTCCGAACATTCTTGCAAGAAGTAAATAAGTGACGGGCAGATATTGCCTTGAATTCGACGATAAAGTTGCTCCGCTGTCGTGCCTCTATTTCTAGAAAATCAGCAGGAGCCAAAAGTGGACGTGCCTAAATGAGACGTACACAAATAGTACGACCCGTTTTTAAATATTTTTTTTTTGTGCAACGAAAAGTTTCAAAAAATTATTTTTTATATCACAAACACCGTAACAACTGTTTTTTTAACCAATTTCTTTGTTTTATTTTTCATTTTTTTAGGGTTTAGGGTTAGGGTTTAAGGTTGGGGTTAGGGTTAGTCTTTCGCTAGAAGTGACTGTTGCTGACAGAACTCAATGAGTCCTTCGGACTGACACAGATCGTAGAAATTCATTTTTTTTTAAACGCAGATTGTAGAAATTAATTTCTTCCAAAAGTTATCGTCTGCTTGCTGCAACCTGATTGGTTAATAGTTTCGTTAACTCTCGTAGTCACGGAAACGCAGCTTGTTCTCTATAAGAGGACCAAGATTAGATATAATGGCAGAAAGATAACTTTCTATAATTTAAGAGCCCCCCCCCCCATTTCTGTTAGTGTACGCAAATGCTATGTCGTATCCCAGAGCGCCGAACTTTTAGAAATCTACGTGCTGTATACCATGGAGACTTGGGACTTGAGATTCGATCCATCTTCGTCTGGCTCCTCGTCTGAGACAATACCGTCTTCGACATGTTTCTCTCTGCGGCAACAAAGCACGCCAGCTCCACATCCACGTCAAAATGTCGATCCGATGAAAGTAGATCGTTACTTAACAAACAATTAACAAACGAAACGCCCGAGTGGCGACCATTTTATTCAAATTCAGAAAATTAACATCTATGCTGATGATACCACTCTCTATTCTGGTGTTGCTTGTCGCCCATCTTCCTCGGGTCAGTCGAAATATTCAACTGATCTAGAAGTTGACCTGGATTCAGTTGTGGATTGGATTACGAAATGGCTTGTTTCATTTAATCCAGTTAAGACTCAGCTCACGTCTTTCAATCGTAGGTGTGTCCCTTTTCTTCCTGAGATTCTCATGGATGGCTCTGCTCTTGAGGAGAAATCGACTCTGAAACTTCTTGGTCTTTCTCTCTCATCAAATCTTTCTTGGAGTTCATACATTAGATCCATTGCTTCTTTTTGCTTCTCGTAAAGTCGGTTCTCTCTATCGCTCCAAACACTTTCTCGCACCTGAGGCTTTTCTCTATCTCTACAAATCTACTATCAGACCATGTATAGAGTACAGTTGTCATATTTGGGCTGATGGATCTCTGTCCCATTTGAGGGTTCTTGATAAGGTACAGAAACGTATCTGTAATTTGATTGACCACACCCTTTCTTCTTCTCTGCACCATCTCTCTCACAGACGTGATGTTGCTAGTCTCAGTCTTTTCTATGAATACTATCATGGCATGTGTTCTTCAGAATTATGTGATCTATTCCCTGCTTCTTTTGTTTCAGCTCGTTTGACTCGTTGGTCTAGTGGTCTCCATCAATTCGCTTTTGATACCTCATTGTAATACAGCTTCCTATTCCAGTAGCTTCTTTCCAAGAACCGCAGGCTTGTGGAACTCTCTTCCGGCTGACTGTTTTCCTCCTACCTATAATCTTGGTCTTTTCAAGACTAAGGCCAATAGGCATCTCATGTCTTTGCGCTAATCATATTTCGTTCTTGTTAGCTCCTTACACCAAGTGGCTTCATGCCTTGTTTGGAGCGATTTCCATAAAAAAAAACTCATACGATTTGCAACTTAAATGAAACAAAACCAAAAATGACATTTATTAATTTGTAATGTTAAGTAATATTATTAAGTAAAAACTAAAGTGGTCGACCGTAGTCGAGGGCGACTCGAAGGCTTCCTTTTAATTAGCTAATGCACCGAATTACTCTACTTACTCTTGACCCCCCTTATAATACCGAGTGTTTAGCAAAGTGGCATCTCGGACAATTTTGTAAGTCTTTGGTATGACTAAGCCGAGGATTGAACTCCGATGTCTCAGCCCATCAGCGAACGCTCTTTACCATTATTCCGGCCAATTTGTCATATAAATTGCTCTTAATTTGCTTAGAACCTTATTTTATTGCCAGCGTTATCGTTTATAAATTGTTGCACGCGGAGATTCTCTTTGTTTTTTTTTGTCGGCGAATGCAAAAAGAATGTAATGAAATCAAGTCTCACAGAAACCAATTAGTTTATTATCGACAGATTTGTATTATTTTTGAAATGTATTGAACCGAATCGATTTATTGGAAAGAAATAACGCGAGAGTTGGTGAGAATCTCGTTTTTAGTAATCCATTATCGATGCATGCAAGGATGGCTGATTAAATAGATTTGTGGAGGGATATTGAATACAAACAAATACAAGAGGTCGAAAGGGGAATAGAGACGTATAAGGGATCGGATCTATCTATCTATCTATCTATCTATCTATCTATCTATCTATCTATCTATCTATCTATCTATCTCTCTCTCTCTCTCTCTCTCTCTCTCTCTCTCTCTCTCTATATATATATATATATATATATATATATATATATATATATATATATATATATATATATACCATTCTTTTCGTATATGGGCCAAACTCTCCCACCCTATCTATCTATCTATCTATCTATCTATCTATCTATCTATCTATCTATCTATCTATCTCTCTCTCTCTCTCTCTCTCTCTCTCTCTCTCTCTCTCTCTCTCTCTCTATATATATATATATATATATATATATATATATATATATATATATATATATATATATATATACCTGGAACGAGATATCATCTGCCTTATTTGGTCCTGGAAGTATATAAAAATGGCCAATTTCTCCCTTTTCAATCCTTTTTAAGTGCGTCTGGACTCACCTATATTTTGAGCACTTTCTCCACACTGCTCCCACGCAAAGAGTTTTCTTCACATTCTACAATTCATCTGACTTCTTTTCAACGGAAATTTACCACCCGGACAATCTACATATATTTTTCACGGAATTTTTCTTTTCATTCACTGCGTTTTTTAACAAAAATTCCTTTAATAATAATTTTCATATTTTTTAAATATTTGAACTTTGGTTTTTTCGAAAGCCAACTTATCCATCTGTATTTCTCCTCTGATGATAAGATTTCGATCTTTGAAAAGCCTTGGCTTAAGGAAAGAATAATAAACACTAGTTTATTACTGAATACACCTTGCATTGAACAATTGAAATTTGAAATAAATTTGGACAATCGTCGCATATTTATCACTCTTTTTTCTTCTCTCTCTCTCTCTCTCTCTCTCTCTCTATATATATATATATATATATATATATATATATATATACACCATTCTTTTCGTATCTGTTCATATTAATGGGTCAAACTCTCCCACCCTATCTATCTATCTATCTATCTATCTATCTATCTATCTATCTATCTATCTATCTATCTATCTATCTATCTATCTATCTATCTATAAATAAGTATATATATATATATATATATATATATATATAAATATATATATATATAAATATATATATATATATATAAATATATATATATATATAAATATATATATATATATAAATATATATATATATATATAAATATATATATATATATATATATAAATATATATATATATACACACCCTGTCTATCTATCTATCTATCTATCTATCTCTGCGATTCTTAATTTGTACTTATATCTATGTTTGTGTGCACGGTCAGAACAGAAAGCCATTAATTAAAAGATACAACCTTCTATCTATGACGCTTTTCTATTAATAAAAAAAAGTATATAAAAAAACTGTTTCGACCGGAGGACAAAACTAAATGTCTTTTCCTTACAATAAAGCCTGTAATCATCCGGCTCTCTTCAGCTTCTGTTGTCATATATATGGGCAGCGTTTTTTCTTGAAAGCATATTTCATTGAATATTACAGATGACTTGTGTCTGCCTATTTTTCTTTTGATCTTTTCAAGTTGCGCGCTGAAACTGGTAGATGAATTTGCCATACTCATTGCGTACCCGAGTACTTTCGGTTCCTTCTGGAGCAATTCTCCGAAGGTAGGTATTGAGCTAAAAACATGTATTTTTAATTTTTTAATGATGGTTTCTTTTTTTACTAAATACTCAACTCCCGGGAGGAATCGAACGTACTAGGGTACATAACAAGCACGGCAAATTAATCTGCCAGTTAAAACCTGAAACTCGAAAACTTATCAGGCATCTAGAAAAAATCAAGTCATCTGTAATATATATATATATATATATATATATATATATATATATATATATATATATATATAGAGAGAGAGAGAGAGAGAGAGAGAGAGGAGAGAGAGAGAGAGAGAAGAAAAAAGAGTGATAAATATGCGACGATTGTCCAAATTTATTTCAAATTTCAATTGTTCAATGCAAGGTGTATTCAGTAATAAACTAGTGTTTATTATTCTTTCCTTAAGCCAAGGCTTTTCAAAGATCGAAATCTTATCATCAGAGGAGAAATACAGATGGATAAGTTGGCTTTCGAAAAAACCAAAGTTCAAATATTTGAAAAATCTGAAAATTATTATTAAAAATTATTAAAATAATTTTTGATAAGAAAAATGAAAAGAAAAATTTCCGTGAAAAAGATATGCAAATTGTCCGGGTGGTAAATTTCCGTTGAAAAGAAGTCCGGTGAAATTGTAGAAATATTGTATATATATATATATATATATATATATATATATATATATATATATATATATATATATAGAGAGAGAGAGAGAGAGAGAGAGAGAGAGAGAGTGAGAGTGAGAGAGACCGGTTTCGTTCGGATTAGCGAACGGCTTCAGAAAATTGAAGACGCACAACGGGATATTTTAGACACGTGTGTTGTTATTTGAAAAATTATGCAGCTCGTGCAACAAAGACGTTAAAATAGGAACAGGGGTCAAGAGGAAAATGAAAAGAAGCAAATTGAAACATGGATGACATGCAGTAAAAAAAACCCAAAGAAATAAGTAGTACTTTAACCGGATCGGAGTTTTTTTATGCAGTGGCGAGCTATATTGCATTGTTTCAGTGCGGTGCTTTGCCAGATGTTTAGTTAAGGAATAAGATTAGAGTTTAAGGTTTAGGTTAGATAGTTGCAGGACGATAAGACGTTCCTTAGGAAATGTTCCGGCAACTTATTAACATTCTAATTCTTGCTCAGAAATAACCTGCATTAAAACTAAAACTGTGAGTTTAAGTTTTGTTAGGTTTTATAAAAGATACACAAAGGATTGAATAAAAGAATACGAAAGTCAAGATCAGTGAACACGTGCTTCTAGAGAGATATGTTACAAACCATATAAAAACGGGTGGTCCTGGATGGTCGTACGTCTAAACAACATCCCATTAATGCTCGTGTGGCCCAAGTGTTTATCGTTTGACCATTATTATTCTTGAATTTCATAAACGTGCTCTCTGATGCAATTGTGTTCGAGATGGGTCTATTTGCTGATGACACTACGCTCTACTCTCGACATGTCAGCAAAACGAACACACGCATATCATTGATAATTGATAACATTTGATGTCCATCTGTTCAAGCTAAAAATAGCTTTCGATAGGAACCCGTCGGATAGCTTTCAGGGCGCATATCAAAAATTGATCTATATTACTTGTTTCACTGTAACACAGAGTGAAGATATGCGAGTACGATCGATTAAACGTAGAGGACGATTTATATCTATTTTCCGTGGCAGAAATATATTATCAGAGAGAAATTAGATCTGAGGCATTACGTGTTGCATTAGAAATGGTTGTATTTCGAGACGCCTCCCCCCCCAGTCACCATCAAATAAAAGAATACAAGTACATAAATCCAATGAGGTTTTATTTACTCCTCCCCAGGAGTTAGGCACAAGGCCAGTTTTATCTTACTCCCACAAGTAAGATGTGACCCAAGATCGGGTCGAGAAAGTGGGGTTTGAAAAGCCAGCGCTCGAGAGGTGAGCACTCTGGCCATTTAAAAATTGCCTGGGCAGCCCCGTCGGCATTCCCCGGTAGGGGCGCCTCAGACAGTAAGCAATAAACTTACTCCTCCCCAAAGAGGGGAGGCAAAGCCTGGGAGGGTGGACCTCCTAGAACTGCACAGGACAGGCGTGCAGTATCCATCGGAACAGATGCTACACTTTGATCTTAGCCAAAAGGCCAAGGAGCCTCCAAAAAACCAATGAGGTGTCTACGCATTATCGGTAAAAATCGGTTATGGGGACACAAGAACTCGACCCGAATTTTACACATTTTTAGAATAAAATTTCAATTACGTGGGTTTAAAATGATTGCCATTCGCTCAAAGTTGTTTAAAATTCATTTTAATCCAAACCATTATCGATTTTAATATTTTAATATTTAATCCGGATAAAATATAATAGAAAACCAAGCACACTAATCCAATGAGGTGTCTACGCATTATCGGTAAAAATGGGTTATGGGGACACAAGTACTCGACCCGAATTTTACACATTTTTAGAATAAAATTTCTATTACGTGGTCTTAAAATGATTGCCATTCGCTCAAATTTATTTAAAATTCATTTTAATCCGAACCATTATCGATTTTAATATTTTAATATTTAATCCGGATAAAATATAATAGAAAACCAAGCACACTAATCCAATGAGGTGTCTACGCATTATCGATTAAAATCGGTTTAGGGGACACAAGAACTCGACTCGAAATTTTCACATTTTAAGAATAAAATTTCAATTTAATGGTTTTAAAATGATTACCATTCGCTCAAAGTTCTTTTAAATTCATTTTAATTCGAACCCATTATCGATTTTAATATTTAATCCGGTTCCATATTTTATTTTCGGTTAATCATAAATAGAGGAAAAGGAGGAACATTTAATCTCTCACTTTCATTTGCTTCAACTGGCCTCATGAACAGCGGCAAAAATTTAATAAGACACATTTTTAGAGATTCTCCGTGAAAAGGAGATATCGTTGTTAATTAAGTAACCTCTTCTTCTTTCGTTTGCTTCACAGCATCTCACTGTTAGATCACCAGCTCGGTTGAGAAAAACCATGCTAATGTTTCGTTGTCTAGTACAGCTATGCCGGCTTCGCCGTTGGATAGTCTATATTTAAGACATGACTCGATGATGTGGTCTACTGTATGTTCAGAGTGACAACAGTCGCAGACAGCCGAGTCCCTGAGTCCCCATCCTTTCATGGTCGCGGCGAAACGGCCGACACCTGTCCTGAGGCGGTTGAGCATTGTCCACTGCCGGCGAGGGAGGTCCATGCCTGGTAGGTTATCCGGGTCCTCCACAAATCTGTGCAAGCTTGATTTATATGCTGCCTGCTTTCAGCGACCCCAGCGTCCATTTAATTAACTAAAAAGGCAGCAGAAACGTCGTTACGACCGCAACTACGATTAAGATAACAGCGATCTAAAATAACAGATAGTTGCTTCAACTGGCGGATGCTATAAATATATATTCCATATGAATCGTATTGGTCGATCTATTTTTGTTTTTTGAAAACGGATTGATATTCCGTTTGGTGTTTATCAATCTGAATAAACAAGCATTATTCGATGCGAACCCATCAGATAACTCGTACGCAGCGATATCGTAAATGGATCTACCGTATCTTTTCTGCTGTTACATCCGTGGCGGGAAACGTCCATTAAATATGGCTGACAATTTATAACTGTTTTTCGCGCGCTCCACGAACGTGGCAGGGGCGTTTTTTTTTTTTTAGTAGAGATGTTATAAATATTTATAGGACTAAGATTTTGTCGCGGACACGGCAAGGAAATGTATCTTCTATCTAATATATAAAGTTAAGACGCTTTTTTTCCTTGTACCTTTTTGAAGAATAGGAAACTAACCACATGCATCACAGGCTACTAAACTCGACACTATATTGCGCTTATTCACTCGAGCATGCTTTAGTAAATTTGTTATTATTTTTCTCCAATGACCAAAGGAAATATCAATTCATTACTATAATTGTTATTTATTTATTTTTTACCATTTCTTCATTTACAAGTTTCGAAGAATACCTGTATTTTTCCCTCGCTTTACAACCAATATTTATATTTATTTTGTTTTCATTTATCTAATTTTTTTCATATCTTCCGCGCGTTTCACAACTTTATCCATAAAAGTATATAGTATTTATTTAAACATCGCTCATCATAACAGAAATTATTCTATTTAATAGAAATTGGAAAACATATCAATCCGAAATAGAAGAAAAGATAATTAGATAGGCCTAAGAAGATACAATTGCAAGAACACAATTGCAAGTAAAAAGGCATGAAAAAACTTACATGAAAAGTTGACATATTTTTCGAATCTCTCCACCAAACAAAATGTGTTGCACCCTTAACTTGAAACGATTTTCACGCGTGTAAGACGAAGGAAAAAATACAGGTATTTGTCGAAGTCAGAAAATGAAGAAAATTGAGGAAAATAAATACATAAAAATTATTGTTAGAGATTGATTTTACCTTTGGAATATAACTAAAAAGTATATATATATATATATATATATATATATATATATATATATATATATATATATATATATATATATATATAAACTCAGTTTATAATAACTGTTGATCGATAACATCGACATGCCAGTGTCGCAGATTTTGTACATGTCTGTGTAAATAAAAATAATCATATATAAAAGCTCTATTTGATATTGAGCACTTTTTATAAACCCGGTTTAAATTCTTTGGGTTACTACCCTGTGGAGGTTTTACCTGGATTATATACAGGGTGGGCCAAAATAAGTGTCCTATCTTTAAATTTGAATAACTTGAATTTGAATAACTTCCACAAAATAAAAGTTAAACTCACCAAACTTTATGTGTGTGTAGACTGACCCTTCCGAGATTTTTTGAAATAAACAAAACAAATTTTAGCCGAAAAACACTTCTTAAAACTTACAAAAACTAAAGTATTGTTTTTTACACTGTTTTGAGTTTTTTAAGCAAAAATAATGTTTTCTAAATGAGGGTACGTTCCTTAGGACTAATACGGCTCATGCTTGCTTCGGAAGGGGTCCTTTACTTATTCTAATAAAAAAAAATAAAAAAAATCAATAAATAAAAAAGTTATGAATTTTTAAAAATAGGACCCTTATTTTTGCCCACCCTGTATAATATAAAGTTAAGACGATTCTTCCCCTGTACCTTTTTGAAGAATACGAAACTAACCATATGCATCATAGGCTACAAAACTATCCACTATATTACGCTTATTCACTCGAGCGTGTTTTAGTAAATTTGTTATTATTTTTCTCCAGCTAACAGTAAATACTACTTTTGTCCCACCATCTTCGTAGATCTAAAAAAAATTGATTGGCATAAATAAATGTTTGTATGGATTTTAATTAGACTGAGCTACCGTTTAGAAGAGGTGGTAAAAATAAGCGATTATTTTAGCCATCGAAACCAATAACACTTTTATTGTCATAAAAAAATGTATTGTATAGATTCCTATTAGACCGGGTTAATGTTCAGGAGAGATAGAGAGGAAATACCAGTCATTCGGGCCATCCGTAAGTACAAAAGTCTTATTTCCATAACTAAATGCTTGTATGGTTTAGACTCTAAACGTTCCTGATATAAACCAACATCTTGAACAGAACACGTTACACTGGGATTGCTTCCCCGTGGCCTACAACATGGCAGTCTTTAAATCCAATGTCAACAAATACTCGGTGACCGAAAAGCTAGAAATTAAAAAAAATAGTAAGAAATATACTTTTAAAAGTGAAGAGTTGGGGTGAAGGTTAAGGTTAGGGTTGGGGTTAGGTTTAGGGTTAGGGTTAGGGTTTAGAGTTTAGGTTTAGGATTTAGGGTTTAGGGTTAGGGCGAGGGTTAGGGTTAGGGGTTAGGGTTAGGGTTAGGGTTAGGGTTAGGGTTTAGGGTGAGGGCGAGGGTTGGGGTTAGGGTTTAGAGTTAGGGTGAAGTTTAGGGTTAGGGTTTAGGGTGAGGTTTAGGGTTTAGGGTTTAGGGTTAGGGTTTAGGGTTAGGGTTTAGGGTTAGGGTTTAGGGCGAGGGTTGGGGTTAGGGTTTAGGGTTAGGGTAAAGTTTAAGGTTAGGGTTTAGGGTTAGGGTTAGGGTAAGGGTTTAGGCTTTAGGGTTTAGGGTTAAGGTTTGAGTTTAGAGTGAGGGTTAGGTTAAGGTTTAAGGTTTAGGGTTAGGGTTTAGGGTTAGGGTTAGGTTTAGGGTTTAGGGTTAGTGTTAGGTTTAGGCTTAGGGTTAGGGTTAGGGTTAGGGTTAGGGTTTAGGGTTAGGGTTTGAGTTTAGGGTTAGGGTTGGGGTTAGAGTTTAGGGTTAGGGTTTATTTGCCCTTAACTCATTTTCCACTCTACTTTATATTCTCTTCCTGTACCCTCTCTCTTCTCCCGTCTCTCCCTGTGTTTCTCTCTCTCCTTGTGTCTCTCCTCTCGTATGGAGGGATGCATCTTGCTACTTCTCTGATGTTCTAATCTGTTCAATATCTTTAATAGTAAGATCTTTATCTATTTCTTGGTGTGATCACGAGCCATCTATGCTGCAATTGGTGCCTATTCTAACTATGTTCACTTTTTCGTATGTCCGCCCAGGCTTAATTTGATATTTTCTGTGTATAAGCACGGCGAACGCATGTAATGGCTTATTTAATATCATAGATTGTGAGAAGCCGAAACTCATAGGTTTTCAGCGCATCGAGCACGTGTAGTGAGAGAAGAGCGTGGGCGCGGTTTGCGAGGACAGCGGGTTTTGTTCGCGAAGTGATAAGGACGCCCGCAGAGACGAGAATAAAGACGCGGGTAACGCCATGTATATTATTAAAATGCTCGTGTGCCCGTGTCGCAAAAATAACAAACCCCCCCCCCAAAAAAAAACAACAAAAAACAAACAACAAACAAAAAAACAACGGGATACGTTTTCCTTCGTTTTCTGTATTGTATAGCTAGATGTACCCGGCGTTGCCTGGGTATCCAATAAGTTGAACATGACTAATCCAAGGTATCCAACCCGTCGTTTCGCCCGTTTTAATTAGATTGAATTTATTATTTTAGTTTTACATAAAAAGGGATAAATATTCACACACACACACACACACATATATATATATATATATATATATATATATATATATATATATATATATATATATATATGTATATTACTACTTAATGCATATACACATATGTTATAATATATTAAATAATACGATATATATATATATATATATATATATATATAGCATTTACTTTAACAGCATTTATTCTTCGTGAGTAGAGCTTTGTAGTAGTGTAAAAATATTCTTATAGCAAGTAAACTACACAGAAACGTTTACGTTTAATTTTCTGGGGAACTCATCTGGCTATGTAACCTGATGATTTCCCCGGGAATGAGCCATACACTTTTCTGTGTATCCCACTGCCATACGTGATTTTGATACTATATATATATATATATATATATATATATATATATATATATATATATGAATGTGTGTGTGTGTGTGCGTGTGTGTGAAAGACGAAAGGAAAAACAAATTAAACACAGAGAGAAATCATTACAAACGAGAGATTTACCGATTTCGTTTGGATTAACAAACGTCTTCAGAAAAGGTGAACATTTCGAATTTATTGAAAAACAGTAAAACCTAGGAAAAAAGAAAGACGCACAACGAGTTAATTCATGGCACGTGCATAACTATTTGAAAAAGAAAAACGAATTATGCAGTACGTGCAACAAAGACGTTAAGATCGGAAAAGGAGGGAGAAAGAAAAAGAAAACAAATGGAAACATGGATGAAATGTAGTAAAATAAGTGGTACTTAACCGGTATCGGAGTGGCTTATGCAGAGGCGAGATATATTGCATTGTTTGAGTGCGTTTTTTGCCAGATCTTTGATTAAGGAATAAGATCCGAGTCTACGGTTTACGTTAGATTTGTGACGAGAGAAGGATTACATCACTTTTAATGCACTTGCGGCGTGGGAGAGAGGATTCAGCTTTGAGTAGAGTGCAGTTTCTAAAGTCAAAATTGTGGTTTAAAGTGTTCATGTGTATGACTAGTGCGTTAGTGGGTTGTTGTGTTTGAAGTCCCGTTTATATTCGTAGATGTGGGATTTTAAATATCTGGTCTTTTCGCCGGTATAAAACATCGGACATAGGGGACATTTTATTTTGTAAATGCCGGCATCGAGTGGAGACTGAAATGTGGTTTAGTAATGCATTTTTTTTTGTTTTTATCATGAGAACAAGATTCAGAAAACGCTAAAGTATTTGATTCACCTCCTCTCCAGGAGGTTAGACACAAGGTCAAGTGTGTGTTTTGATAAAAGTGTTTCTTTGGAACGAACTGGATTCGAACCCGGCACACCCAGGCCCTCAGTTCTCGTCGTTAACCACCGTAAAACGCTAAAGTATGCCGACGACATTTGATTGGTTGTTTCCGACCGTGTTTCACCAATCAAAACCGTCTCTACATTTGCATATTAGTTTTGTCTTCTGACTCCTCTCCATATCTTCGCTTATTAAACTTTCTCTATCAGAGGGATAGCGCACGTGATAATTGAATTACTGCTAAGCTGCGATCAATTACAATCTTTGATGTTTCCAAAAGCAGTCAATAAGAATCACTCTGCGAAAACTTAACCAGTTTAATTAACGAGGTAATTGTTTTTTTTTTAATTGTTAATTGTTCTAATTGTTAAACTTCGAAAGAGGACAGAAGCAAAGTCGAACAATTAATCCCGCCTAAAAGAAAAATAATAATAATAATAAAAAAAATAAATTAAAAAAAAAATAATAATAAAAAAAAAAAAAAATAATAATAAAAAAAAAAATAAAATAAAATAAAAAAAGAAATAAATAATAATAATAAAAACAAAAAATAAAACCAAAAAAACAAACAAAAAAACAAAAAAATAAAAATAATAATAATAAAAAAAACAAAAAACAAAAACAAAAAAAAAAATAAAAACACTTCCGATCACATATGACGATTTCCTCAAAGAAGAAGGTAATGCCTGGGAGGATGTAAAAATGACACCATGACAGATAGTACATTAACCCTGCCAACCCCAAAAAGATAATACATAGAAAGATAGAGAAATGACAACAGAGTGGATACTACTCCTCCTCTCCAAAGAGAAGGTAATCCCTGGGAGTAAGGTATTATGACCCAATAATCGATACCGCACTACCAACCTAAAAAGGAGGAGGTAATGCATGGCATGTTGGTGTCATGAAAACAAAACAGATACTATACTCCACCCCAAAATTTAGCATTGAAAGATAGTAATAGTATGGTTTCGGTTTCAGATATAGAAACAATAGTACAGTTTCGGCTTCAGATATAGAAGCAATAGTATAGTTTCGGCTTCAGATATAGAAGCAATAGTATAGTTTCGGTTTCAGATATAGAAGCAATAGTATAGTTTCGGCTTCAGATATAGAAGCAATAGTATAGTTTCGGCTTCAGATATAGAAGCAATAGTACAGTTTCGGCTTCAGATATAGAAGCAATAGTATAGTTTCGGCTTCAGATATAGAAGCAATAGTATAGTTTCGGCTTCAGATATAGAAGCAATAGTATAGTTTCGGCTTCAGTCAGATACGAAATCTCCATTTCAATCTCAATATATATAAGGCAAAAATCTGTGTGTATGTATGTAACGCTAAATCTTTTAAAATACTCAAGGAACATCCCCAAATTAGTTATTATTTTAACATGCATAACCTCGGGAAAATAATATCCAAAAATTAAAAAAAAAGATTCATTTTTAAGGGGTCAAATAGCCATTTGTTCGTTTAATGTGATCACGATTTTTAATGTTATCTTTGCACATGACGTCACATTGATAGGTACATGACGTCATAGTGATAGGTTTGGGTATTATTTTTATGCCATCGTCACATTATTATTGTTTTTTTTTTAGCATTTCTCTTCGGACTATTGCCCTCATCAAAGGGAAGGGAATAAGAAAGAGTGATTTTAGTATAGCTCTGGAGGCCTCCTTGTTAGTAATAAATAATATAAGATAATTAGTAGCGAAAGTAGAGTTACGGCTTCAGACAGACAGGTACGAAAATCATTTATAATATAATGAACACTTTCTTTGTGGATGTGTGTGTCCGTCTGTCTGTCCGCCAGTCGGTATTTTTAAAAACAAATATCTGAACTTCATTGAGAAGAAGGAAGGTACCTTCATAGATGACGCACCATATTTCCGTAAATTCGCGTCGCCAACGTTCGGGCAGGTCTCGGAAGCGCCCGAAAGTTGACGAAACTATTAACCAAGAAACATTTGCTTATAAACAGTTTGTTTTCGCATCGTCAACTCTCGGGCGCTTCCGTGACCTGGCCGAACGTTGACGACGCGAAGTCACGGAAGCATGGTGCGTCAGCTATAAGAGTACCAAACGGAAATATTGCATTGATACTAAATTCCCAATAAATCGGATGCCATGACCGGAAATCGAAACCAAAACCTTGAGATCTTTAGTCTGACACTTTACCAACTGAGCAACTTGCATTTTCTTATAAATATATCTTAAAACAAAAATAACAAAATAATTATGGCTTTGGAGTCATGTCATAGATTTATGATTAACGTCATGTTTCAAAACATGAATAAAAGCATAAGCGTTAATAAATAAATAAATGAATGGGTAAACATTATCAATAGCGTTGGAAATTATTTTAATAGGCAAAAACAATGTATTTTGCTTTAACTATGTACTGTATGTAGTTTTTTCTCTCACAATTATATAATACTAGGCAAGTAAATAGGAGCACCCTCTCGCAAACAGTGAGAGGGAAAAGGGTGACGTGGTAGCCTAGAAAATATAAGCGACCGTAGGGAGCATATATTTGCTAGTCTTTATTAGTAATAGATAAGAACATAATTATTATTAGAAGTAGAGTTTCACTTTCAGACAGACAGATACGAAATCTCCATTAGTAATAAATGTGTCCATTCAATCTGCGCTACAAAAGACCGGGCATGGGATTGCCGGTATGACTAAATATATTTAGGAGTTGACGTTAGTTTCAGACAGTTAGCGGTTAGGAGAGAAGACGATAAGAAGGGAGTTAAACTATGGCGAATCAAGGCTATACCTATAGGGATGACCTCGAGTCCCATAAACCACACATACAAATACAAATGATAATAGAATTGTTAATCTCATTTAATAAACAGTATTACTAATACTTGAAATATCTTAACAAAAGTAAATATTACATCATTGTTTAATAAAATTTATTGTGTTCAACTAACTATTATAAAGGTATCAATTGAATGATTTTTACAAAGTCCTTTAACAAACAAGTTATGAACCAGATATATCCTACTTCCTTAGCTAGCCACTTTCTCGACTTGTTTATAAAGATGGCGACTATATTTTCCAGGATAGTTTTCATTTTCGCATTTCACGCATTGTGTGTTTAATGTTATATTTTTTTTTTATTAAAACATGGTTTAAATATTTTTACTTAAATTTTAACGTGCTTGCGCATGTAGACAAGATAGTGAAATATGGCAGTTAAAAATAAAATGGCGGGAAAACTTACTTGTTATTGAAAAATATTAGCGTACACCGACAATTAAGGAAAATAATCGAGTAGAATTTTAATAAAAAATAAATTAAAGTAGACGAACAGTGATGAGTTGAGCTGACGAGGGACGAGAATGGACGCCTCGACAGACCGCTATGAACAGACAGCGTTTGGGGGTCTCTTTCGGTAACACGCACAACCAGAATACAACTGGCTTATACACAATGTATTTGAGTTTGTGTTTTCTTTTGTGAGTTTGCGTTATTTTATTTTTCTCACCTTGTAAACCAGTTCTTGCGCCCTCGGCGATCGCCAAGACGAGAAACTATGCAGATATGGCCAGAATGAGAACAAAAACAGAAGGAGAAGAAAACCACGGTACATAAAATTTTGGGGTCAGCGGTTGTCGAGAGGGCAATATATGGTCTTACAAAAGATTTTAATAGCTTACCCGCTTCCTGACTATGATGTCATATCCTGACACGTAATCCCAGTTGTAATCTTCAACTACCACTAAAGTTTATAGTTTTCTAATTAAATAGTAAAGTGACAACAATCTCTGGCAAGTCAGTGAGAGAAAGAGAAGCAAAGAGACAGATACAGACATAGGTAGATAGAGAGGGGGAGAGAAAGAAAGAGAGAGTCAACAGATGACGATTAGACCGGAAGTGACGCCGCCGTTACTGACATAGCGTTGCCACAAATGATAGCCAGTGAGATGCGTTGGAACAACCGGGATGACTCACGGGGCTCGTGCCTAGACGTTGAAATCCTCCGTCCAATGCCCTGAAAAAATTTAACAGTCTCGGGGCCAAGCACACCCGACGTTTCTACTGAAATTGGTTGGACGACGAAACGGTCAGTGAGCGAGCTGTATTTTCCGCGTTTCCTTGTTTCGGCGAGCAGAGCCGCCGTGCCGGGCTTCACCGCGGATTCAGCAATCCTTGCTGGTGAATAGGAGTCGGAACAAGTGGCGTCCCAGATCAGCGGCTTTCAGGCTCGGAAAGCAAACACAGTCATCCCGTCAGGCCGGCGACCGTCGTCCCTGTTCAGGCCGACTGGTTCTTTAACTTGTAATCAATTTTTCCGATTGTTCCTTACTATTCCGCTCTTTTAGCGAACATGCCATTCCAAACTAACTTAAGACAAACTGACCAATCTCTTAGAATTGGACGTATCTAAAGAGTCTTGGTGGGGAGGTGTTATGAGAGGGGGTCAGGTGTCGTTGACGACGGTGCCATTTCATGTGATTATAGATGCCAATATTTGAACCCTGACCCTTGCTGATGGGTAGAGAAAGGGACACTAGATGTTGGCATACTGCCAATTTTGTGGAGTCTGCACGAAACATTTATCATCTCAAACACGCCAGATATTTAAATCTACATTAAATAATCTACGTCGATATCCCTATTGTCACTGCTTGTCTGGTATGATTAACCTCGCAGTTTTTTTTTTGTTTTTGTTTCTATCTAACGTTTTTACAGATGCCTGTCTTAGCGTTAGTTATTGGTCCCCTGATTTATAAAATCGGGGGACTTAGTTTTTGAAGCATGTCCGTCCGTCCGTCCGGATTTTTCTCCGCAACCATCCATTGAATTTCTCTTAAATTTTGCATGAAGTTGTAACTTTGGTCAGGTTAGAAAGTGACATTCTCCGATTTTTGAAAATATATCTGGTTAGCCCCCTAGGGGGTCAAAAGCCCCCCCCCCCCAAATGGCAAAAAAATGACCCTTTTCTCCCATAACGTTTGATCTATCCATTCAATTTTTCTGAAACTTGGCCAAAATGTAGAGGCAATTGTTCTGGATATAAAATGAGCATCCTTGACCTCAGAAAAATTCTGGTTCGCGCCCCCAGGGGGTCAAAGGGGGGTCAAAAATGCCCCAAATTGCCCAAATTTATTGTTGCATTTTGCCACATCGAGTCACATACAGAGGGGGACCACGCACGCGCGGCTTGTTTAAATCTACATTTGATATTAGCTCCATTGTGAACAGCTGTTCGTCTTCGGCTCGTTGACACGTTGTAAGTAGTCACCCCAATAAATAGTAACGTAAATAAGAGTATTCGTGGTGGAGATATAGAGTTAGAAGTTTCTCTATTTTACTCTTCTTTGTTTCCGAACCTTAACAATCAACCGTCGTCTTCTTCTTTT
>OY744543.1:74097439-74122439 GCA_963556195.1 Sepiola atlantica | reverse complement strand
CAATTTTGATTTAATTGATTTTAATCAATTTTTTATCAATTAATTTTAATAACATGATTGGTTTTACTGTTACACAGCATACTAAATCAATTAATTTTAATCAATTTTTAATCAATTTTAATCAATTTTAATTTAATTGATTTTAATCAATTTTTTATCAATTAATTTTAATAACATGATTGGTTTTACTGTTACACAGCATACTAAATCAATTAATTTTAATCAATTTTTAATTAATTTTAAGCAATTTTAATCAATTATTTTAATCAATTTTAATCAATTTTAATAAATTTTAATTTAATTGATTTAAATCAATTTTTTATCAATTAATTTTAATAACATGATTGGTTTTACTGTTACACAGCATACTAAATCAATTAATTTTAATCAATTTTTAATCAATTTTAATCAATTTGAATCAATTATTTTAATCAATTTTCATCAATTTTAATCAATTTTAATTTAATTGATTTTAATCAATTTTTTATCAATTAATTTTAATAACATGATTTGTTTGACTGTTACACAGCATACTAAATCAATTAATTTTAATCAATTTTTAATCAATTTTAAGCAATTTTAAGCAATTATTTTAATCAATTTTAATCAATTTTAATCAATTTTAATTTAATTGATTTTAATCAATTTTTTATCAATTAATTTTAATAACATGATTGGTTTTACTGTTACACAGCATACTAAATCAATTAATTTTAATCAATTTTTAATCAATTTTAATCAATTTTTTATCAATTATTTTAATCAATTTTAATCAATTTTAATTTAATTGATTTAAATCAATTTTTATCAATTAATTTTAATAACATGATTGGTTTTACTGTTACACAGCATACTAAATCAATTAATTTTAATAAATATTTAATCAATTTTAATCAATTTTAATCAATTATTTTAATCAATTTTAATCAATTTTAATTTAATTGATTTTAATCAATTTTTTATCAATTAATTTTAATAACATGATGTGTTTTACTGTTACACAGCATACTAACTCAATTAATTTTAATCAATTTTTAATCAATTTTAATCAATTTTAAGCAATTATTTTAATCAATTTTAATCAATTTTAATCAATTTTAATTTAATTGATTTTAATCAATTTTTTATCAATTAATTTTAATAACATGATTGGTTTTACTGTTACACAGCATACTAAATCAATTAATTTTAATCAATTAATTTTAATAAATTTTAATCAATTTGAATCAATTATTTGAATCAATTTTAATTTAATTGATTTTAATCAATTTTTTATCAATTAATTTTAATAACATGATTGGTTTGATCGTTACACAACATACTAAATCAATTAATATGAAAATTATGTACTTATTGTATACTAGTCAATGTATACAATGCAGTTCTTTTTTATGATATATATATATATATATATATATATATATATATATATATATATATATATATATATATATATATATATATTTATGTATATATATATATATATATATATATATATATACGCTTTTAGGGTTATTTAATGGTCATAAACAATACTGATTGTAAAAGATTCGGTTCTTTTTTCGTTTTACAACATGTTAATCTTCTCTTAAAAAATAGCTAAATAGATGTATAAACTTTTTTATGTACTTATGTGGTAGCTAAAAAAAGAATTGTACACCAAAAATTACGCAAATTCATCCAGTATTTATTAAATTAAAAATAAAAAAAACGATTTTATCGGTCGACCGCCATTTTGTATCTATCTACCGCCAGATTAAAAAAAAGAGTTATCTCCCTTGCCTAACAGCAATCTGAACGGGTTACAAAATCTTTTTTTCTCTTTTTCTAATAATTGAGTAAATACTAAATGGATTTGCGTAATTTTTGTTGTGCAATCTTATTTTCACGTAACAGGTAAGTATTTTCATGTCATTGTGAAACGAGAGAAGCACCAATGATCCATTGTATACAATTCAGCGTTTGTTTTACGGCATATCGATACCTTTTAGATAATTTAATGCCAACAAATCAGTTGTAAACGATTCATTGTATACAATTCAGCGTTTGTTTTACGGCATATCGACACCTTTTAGATAATTTAATGCCAACAAATCAGTTGTAAACGATTCATTGTATACAATTCAGCGTTTGTTTTACGGCATATCGACACCTTTTTGATAATTTAATGCCAACAAATCAGTTGTAAACGATTCATTGTATACAATTCAGCGTTTGTTTTACGGCATATCGACACCTTTTTGATAATTTAATGCCAACAAATCAGTTGTAACCGATTCATTGTATACAATTCAGCGTTTGTTTTACGGCATATCGACACCTTTTTGATAATTTAATGCCAACAAATCAGTTGTAACCGATTCATTGTATATAATTCAGCGTTTGTTTTACGGCATATCGACACCTTTTTGCTAATTTAATGCCAACAAATCAGTTGTAAACGATTCATTGTATACGATTTGTTTCTTGTCTTACGACATATCCACACTTTTTGGGTTATTTAATATCGTAACAAAATACTCATTTTCACGATTCATTTTACAAGTTTAACATACTAATTCATTCTATTGTAAAATCGTGGTTTCATGCCTTTTTATTCGTATATATGTGAACCCACTACGATTTGAACTCGACATAATCGATTTTATTGTCCGCAACAAGCATTGATATCCATTAGAGAGCAAATCTCACGTTCTAATGTCTAAGAACCTAACTTTATTTGACGGAAACACAGATCCATGAGCAGACAGACAGACAAGCGTCTTTCCTATTGTTGCATAGACCCTCTGCTTGGGCCGCGGCGGTACTCATTTTGTATACTCGTCCCAGAAAGGGCCGTGGCAGTTCACATTTAATCACTCGTCATTTTTAAAACATAAATCATATAGTTTGCATACTTTTAAATTTCTCCCTCGCCGCTCGATGTCGTCTAGTGGTTGAATTCTTTCTTCTTTCTTCTGCCGTGAACCACGCCGCTGCAACACAAAGCCTCATGATCGGGTCGAGAGACAAACAATCTTTTAAAATTAAATTTGGGTTTTATTTCAAGCGTTATCTATCCGTCAGCTGGGAGATATTAACTAACGTCGAGAGAGAGAAAGAGAAAATTACTGCTTTCGTAATTACTTAGCAATTAAGTCTTTACCATTCGTGGAGGGGGGAAAAGAGATCTTTCGCCTGTATTTTCTTAGAAAATCAATCCCCCTAATCTGTTGTAGACTACATGGTAAAAATCACGTCTGATAGGTTCGCCTCCAAAACCCAGACTGGTTAAAATTAACTTCTCACGAAGAACAAGTGACGTCTCGGATCCCTCTGCTTCCCACGCAAAGGCCCGTGACGTCACAGAGCTCCTCGCAGGTGCACATTGACCCTTGATCCGAAGTCTCGTCACGCGGTGACCCTATCACGTCTTTGAGCTCCGACTGTGAGAATAGGCCCTATTCCGCACTCGACTGCACGGGTCCGACCGCACTAATTCGCGCAAGTCAAACCAACGATTTCCAACAGATACGTCCATTCCCATAGGGCCATTATCCAAGACTATTAGCGAGGACGAACAGTGTATGACTCGTGTATTCGTGCATTTGAATGTTCATCAAACACAAAGCTGACTCGCATATGTCAAAAAGATATCGTGTTAGTTTTTGTTTTTTCATGTTCGATACAAAAAGCTGAAGGCACCCGCGAGAAATACAGCGAAAATACACATTTTGATAGGAACGTGCGAAAACGATAGATCACGTGGATGCATTAATCGCGCGTAGAACGCGAAAAGTCAGCGTCGTTGTGATCTTTCGCCCCAACAGCAAATGTGCACAGACAAAGATACGCGCCAAAAATATTGCCATTTAAAATTTTACAGGTCACCGTACTAAAACCTGCACATTTTTCTCTGCGGTGACGTCATCCGAATGAAATAGGAGATTGGTCTGCAAAGTAACGGGATTTAGTGAACCATCACTTATCAAGGCCAAAAGCCACTCGAGGAAAAGAGTAAATGACATAGAATTGACTAAGTTTGGTGCTTTTTTACATTGGGAACCGCACTAACTTTGGCCAGTTGTTACGGTGAAGGTCTGGGTTAGAGGCAGGGTCGAAGTGGAGGTTAGGGTTAGCAGTAGTGTTAGTGTTAAGGTTAGTGTTAGGGTTAGCAGTAGTGTTAGTGTTAAGGTTAGGGTTATAAGGAGTATAAGTGTTAGTGTTAGGGTTAGCAGTAGTGTAAGCGTTAGTGTTAGTGTTAGTGTTAGTGTTAGGGTTAGCAGTAGTGTTAGTGTTAGCGTTAGTGTTAGGGTTAGCAGTAGTGTTAGTGTTAGGGTTAGCAGTAGTGTTAGTGTTAGGGTTAGCAGTAGTGTTAGTGTTAGGGTTAGCAGTAGTGTTAGTGTTAGGGTTAGCAGTAGTGTTAGTGTTAGTGTTAGGGTTATCAGTAGTGTTAGTGTTAGTGTTAGGGTTAGCAGTAGTGTTAGTTTTAGTGTTAGGGTTAGCAGTAGTGTTAGTGTTAGTGTTAGAGTTAGGGTTGGGGTTTCGGGTTTCGGTTAGGGTCAAAGTTAACGCGGGCCCCAATGTAAAAAAGTACCCTAAGTTTAATTACTTGTGAAGGGGACGATCCATGACACGAACCTGTTGACATTAGATTGAAAGACGACCATGTGTAATCTGCAGAGAAACAATACGTATTGCCGAAAGATTGATAAACAGATTGTGTCATCATCTGAGATGATCTCCTTTTTTTTAAGGAAATCGCTCCAGACAAGGCATGAAGCCACTTGATGTAAGGAGCTATGAAAAACACCACTTCAAGGTCAAAACCCAGCCAACAATAAGTGTTCTATGGATAGATTATGACCCAGAAAACAGCAATTCTATACTCTTATAGCTGACGCACCATGTTTCCGAGACTTTGCGTCGTCAACGTTCGGGAGTTCTCGGAATCGACCGAGAGTCAACGAAACTATTAACCAAGCAGCCGATAACTTTTGGAAGAAATTAATCGCGGTCAATAAAAAAACTGAATTTCTATAATCCCTGTCAGCTCGTTGAATCTCCCGAAGGAATAATTGAGTTTTTTGAAAAAAATGTAAAAAAATCTTCGGAGACTTGTTGTCACTCAGACTCCAGGGAACACCACTTGTTATTGCCGGTGAGCAATCGCTGATAATGGCTTGCGTGAAAGCTCCTCGCGAAGTAAAGTTTTAGGATAGACTACGGAATCGGCAAACCCAGTTGAAACTCAGTCTATTCTATGCCCTAATACTGAAACGGATTTTTGCTCCCAGTCTGTTATTCTTCAATGAATTGTGTTCAATAGAGGGTTAGGGTTGAGGGTTAAGGGTTAGGGTTAAGGTTAGGGTTAAGGGTTAGAGTAAGAGTAAGGGTAAGGGTTAGGGATATGATTAGGGTTAAGGTTAGGGTTTGGGTTTAGGATTAGGGTTAGGGTTAGGGTTATGATTAAGGGAGCCTTTGGGTTCACTTATTGGCAGCCTCGTAACTATTGTTTTTGCCGCCATTTTGTCTTTTAATTAACACATTTCTTGAGCGATGTTTCTGAAAAAGGGGGAAAATTGCTGTTTTCTGGTTCGACTGTTGTTTTTAGTGGGTGGTATGTAGATATTTTGTATCTTATTATGGTGTTCGTCATCGTTAAACAGTTAACCTATCCATCTCATCAACCCTAACCCTAACTCCTAACCCCAGCTCCTTACCCTAACCCGAACCATAACTCCTTACCCTAACCCCTAACCTTAACCCTAACACTAACTCTTAACTCAAACCCTAACCCCAACTCCAAACCCTAACCCCTAACTCCTTACCCCTAACCCCAACCCCTAACCCTAACCCTTACCCCTAACCTTAATCCTAACACTAACACTAACCCTAACTCCTAACCCTAACCCCTAACCCTAACCCTAAACTCTAACCCCTAACCTTAACCCCTAACCCTAACCCTAACCCTAACACTAACACTAACTCTTAACTCTAACCCTAACCCCTAACCCTAACCCCTAACTCATAACCCCTAACCCTAACCCCAACCCTAACCCCTAACCCCTAACCTTAACCCTAACACTAACACTAACTCTTAACTCTAACCCCAACTCCTAACCCTAACCCCTAACCCTAACCATAACCCCTAACCTTAATCCTAACACTAACCCTAACCCCATCTCCTAACCCTAACCCCTAACTCCTAACCCCTAACCCTAACCCTTAACCCTAACCCCAACCCCTAACCTCTAACTCTTAACCCCTAACTCTAACCCTAACCCTAAACCTTAATCCTAACACTAACCCTAACCCTAACTCCTAACCCTTACACCTAACTACTAACCCCTAACTCTAACCTCTAACCCTAACCCCTAACCTTAACCCCTAACCCTAACCCCTAACCCTAACACTAACACCTAACCCCTAACCCTAACCCCTAACCCTAACCCCTAACCTTAACCCTAACCTCTAACCCCTAACCCTAACCTTAACCTTAACACTAACCCTAACCCCTAACCCTAACCCAATCAAAGAGTGTGTTTGGGGCCTTGATAAGTAGTGATTCATGAGTGAAAAAAGAAAAGAAAAATAAGTTGATGATTTGTATTTTTAGGTGACTCATTATAAAAAAAATGTAAAGTTCGACTTTTTATTAATATGCAGACCTTAAATATCTATTTGTTTGTTTGTTTGTTTGTATGGCATTTAAAAAAAAAATAAAATTAGAAAAAAAAATGTCTGCATAAAATAGTTCTGATCTTGTTTTAAGGGGTCCTATCTTGGTTAATATAAAAAATGAAAGACACTTATTATATACTTCGATCGAAAATAAGTTATTCCCTTTTATGATGATTTTTTTGAGAGACAATTTGGAAATAAATATACAAATAAATTTAATTCTTTAGGACAAATATTCCATTCTGTTTCTGACAAAGGGGGATAATTACTGTTTGGTGGGTAGGCTCTTGTTTTGAGTAGGTGGTATGTAGAGATTTGAAAAATCCTCTTATATATTTCATCATCATTTAGCTGGCAATTTATCGACTTCATTAAACCATTATGTTAAAAAGCGAGGACCTTATTTTAGTGGAGAAGTTTAAAGGTAAGAAATAACCCCCAACGGAAGTCGATGAAACCACGTGGTTTCCGGCAGGGGCTTTTTCACCCCCTCTTAGCTGGCGAGATTTCAAGGAGCAAAGACGCGAGCATAAAGGTGTAGTGAAACGGGATATCTATCTATCTATCTATCTATCTATCTATCTATCTATCTATCTATCTATCTATCTATCTATCTATCTATCTATCCATCTTCCCTTTCTATCTATCCATCTTCCCTTTCTATCTATCTATCTTCCCTTTCTATCTATCCATCTTCCCTTTCTATCTATCCATCTTCCCTTTCTATCTATCTATTTGTATATTCCTATCTATCTATCTATCTATCTATCTATCTATTTGTATATTAATATCTATCTATCTATCTATCTATCTATCTATCTATCTATCTCCCCTTTCTTTCTATCTATCTATCTATTTATCTTCCCTTTCTTTCTATCTATCTATCTATTTATCTTCCCTTTCTTTCTATCTATCTATCTATCTATCTATCTATCTATCTATCTATCTATCTATCTATCTATCTCCCCATTCTTTCTTTCTTTCTTTCTATCTATCTATCTATCTATATACATCTTCCCTATCTATCTATCTATCTATATACATCTTCCCTATCTATCTATCTATCTATCTATATACATCTTCCCTATCTATCTATCTATCTATCTATCTATCTATCTATCTATCTATCTATCTATCTATATACATCTTCCCTATCTATCTATCTATCTATCTATCTATCTTCCATTTCTATCTATCTATTCTAATTATCTATCTATCTATCTATTCTAATTATCTATCTATCTATCTATCTATCTATCTATCTATCTATCTATCTATCTATCTATCTATCTATTCTAATTATCTATCTATCTATCTCACGCATACGAATATAACCTGTCACCATGATGACTGCTCTTCCTCTTTTTAAATAATAAACCTTATTAAAAATTGAACGTTGGCGCTCGAGCAGTATCACATTCACAGACGTTCAACAGCGATGCCGAAACAGACGTACAAAGAATATAAGTAAGCGTTCAACATCTATCCTCGAGTGTTTTGCGCCTTGATAAGTGGTGACTCATTAGCACAAAATATAGATGCCTATTTTTCATTGTTACTAAATATACAAACATGAAACCTAGATGATAGGAAGGATTCTACTTTCTATGTGGATTGTGACGAATCCTTACGTAACACTGGATTTCTATGGCAATCAGAGATAGAAGGTTTACTACTCGGAATGTTAGACTTAGTTTTTCTGTTATCAAATATTTATACAAAGCGCCATTATCTTGAGCCAAGAATAAACATTGCTTTATTTTAAGCTTAAGGTTCTATCAACATTTTTCCCCTTCTTAAAACTGCAACTGTTGTTGTTGTTGTTGTTGTTGTTGTCAATATGACAGTGCACATTGGAACTCTCAGCGCCATTTTTGTTTTTAACTCCGGTACAGCAAAAAAAATGTTTCTTTGAAAATATTATAAGGTGAACGTTTTTTTTTTTTTTCAAATTTTCTTTTGTATTGGTGGAAGTGTGTCTTAAGTTTGTATCGAATTTTTTACGTTTTTGTCGTTTTTCTGGTATTTTTGGAACTAGAAATGGAAAAAAAAAGAAATGTTATTTACCCAGAAGAGTTCATATCTTGTTATAAGAGTTCATATCTTGTTTGATATAAAAAGAAACTGCGAGAGACAATTAGGAAATGAAGATACAAATAATTGTTTTTTTAAAGTTCGCGGGCGAAACAGATTCGAGGAACCAGAGAAATGCAAAATTATATTGAAAAAACAAACAAAAAAACAAAACAAAAACAAATAAACAAAAAAAACAAACAAAAAACAAAAGAACAAACAAAACAAAAAAAACAACAAAAAAAACACAAAACAAATAAACAAAAAAAAACAAAAAAACAAAAAACAAAAGAACAAACAAAACAAACAAATAAAAAAACAAAAAAACAAAAAAAACAAAAGAACAAACAAAATAAACAAAAATCAAAACAAAAAAAACAAACAAAAAAAAACAAAAAAACAAAAGAACAAACAAAACAAAAAAAAACAAAAAAAAACAAATAAACAAAAAAAAACAAAAAAACAAAGCAAACAAAAAAAACAAAAAAAAAACAAACAAAAAACAAAAAAAATAAAAAACAAACAAAAAACAAAACAAAAAAAACAAATACAGAATGTAAAGATATTTTTTTGTAACTAAATCAATATCAATATCCTCTTTGGGGATTTATTTTTCTTTTTCTCTTTGTTCACCCCAAACAATGCATGTTGGCACCGAAGCGTAAGGGACTACCGTGATGATGCCAGATTTATAGGGGCAATCTAGGTGGGGAGGTGGACAACAATATGTTTGTTCACATTACATTTAAATTTCTGCATGATGATATGGCCGAAGAAACAGGACGCAGGGAGGAAATTTCAAAGGCGAGCAGTCCGAGGAAAGAAGCTACCAGAGTAGAAAAAAACTTCTGGTATCTATAGACCTCTGCAGTGAAGGGGTGGGATTCTGCTGCTAGTCAACTGGGTCGAGGGTATTTTCGTTTAGAAGGTACAAGTTCAGTGAGTTTATTGGAGCAAAGTTCGTGTAAATATTTGTAAAACCAGCACAGGGATGCAACATTGCGGCGACGTGACAGAGGGTGGGGCTGGACAGACAGAGCGGAATCTATTAGGTTATGCGTTCTTTTTTTCACCTTGTCCAACAGGTAGAGGCTAGTGGTTGGTGCACCAGCCCATATGTGGCAACAATGCCCCATGCTATTTAACTATGTTATAGTATATCTTTCTTGTTGTCTCTAGGTCTTATCGGATTCCAGGACAAGAATTCATCTAGTCTGGTGGAGTATCCAGTTAAGTGTTGTTATTGAGGTAACGTCACTAAATTGCACCATTTCTGTATGAGTCGGTGTATAACTGGGCTGATGGAGATCTTATTTGTGCTGCGAATACTGTTATTTTTAATATTTGGTCAGGGTTTACTTGTAGGGTGTGGTATCCCCATGTCCGGTTTTCCTGACAAACTCTTGTACAGAGGGACCGAAGCCACTCGGGGAAAGTGTCTAGTAGGTAATTCAAACTCCCCAAATATGAGGAATCATATGCACACACAAACATGATCGTCTCATAGTTACAAATAATTAAACAACAAAGTTGGACGTTCGCAGTTTTTTTTATATAAAAATGTGTTTGCTTTTAAATTCTGGGTTGGTTCTCCGTTTTATCGTCTAAAGTGGTTTTGCGAAGGTGGAATTCATAAAAACAATCATGGCATTATTATTTATCATTGAAGTATAGTTAGATTTCTGTTCCGTAAATACAATATTCTCAGAGGGTACACTTTTCTGCTTTCACCGTGTAACAGAAGCAAATAAGCCTATCTCTAAAAATGTGCGCTTTCTTATAATTCCTCTAATAAAATAAATAAAAATAACTGTCAATAAATAAATGTAGAAATAAATAGACGTATAAATATAAATATAAATAATTTACGTATAAATATAAATACCAATAAACGTAGAAATAAATAAACTAACGTTTAAAATTATCGATTTGTTATCAGTTTATTTGTCTTTGCGAATTCAATTAATCGATGTCTATTTTTTTAGTTTTATAAATCATGTGTATTCGTATATATATATATATATATATATATATATATATATATATATATATATATATATATATTAACACGATCGTCTAATAATTATGAATAAATAAACATCACAGTTGGACGTTCTGACGTTCTTTATTAAGTATTAACTTCCATATTTGTTCTCTCTTGTATTGTTTTAAATGATTTAGCGGTGGTAGAATTAAGAAAAACAACCATAATACTAGTAGATATGAAGGTGATAATTGCGAGGCAGGAGCAATGCAATGTTGAAAAACCGGAAGGTGGAATAAACAAAAATAAAAATAAATGAAAAGAGACGGTAAATCTAAGATCAATTCATTTATATTTCAAAATTTAAATATAAAAACAGTAAATTGTAAAATTGTTGGGCTTACTGTTAAATATTTAAAGGTACGGCATGGTAGAGACTTTAATCATTTCGAGAGTAACAACCTCTCTTTTTCAAAAAGAAAACAAAAGTTGGACTGGCTGTGTCAGTTGAAGAGAGCCAAGTGGACGCTGCTATTCAAAAAATAGAAACATTAGATTCGCAGAAAGAGAGACAAGTCCTGCAGAAAATGCAATAGTTGAGAAATGTAAGATTAATTAATTTAGTTAATCTTAAATAATAATATTTGGATTTAATTTATTTTGTTGTTGTTCTTTTTATTATTATTATTATTATTATTATTATTATTATTATTATTATTATTATTATTATTATTATTATTATTATTATTATTATTATTATATTTGTTTTTTGATTTATTATTTACTTTTTCTTTATAATTATATTATTAATATTATTATTTTATTTTATTTGTTTTTTATTACTATTATTATTATTTTTATTATTGTTATTATTATTATTATTATTATTATTATTATTATTATTATTATTATAAATACTATTATTAAATCAATGTTACTTACAATTTCGTTTCGCAAATACACAATTTTAAGAGGTGAAACCGTATCTGCTACCACCTTGTCCGTTTTCATAAGAAAGAAATGATTATTACAAAATATTAATATATAAGATGATTAAATTTAATTAAAATAATATATTAATATTTGTTCGAACAAAAACGAAAATGTATTTTGATTTTATTATTTTACTGTTGAGTAAACGGTCTAGCAAAACATATTTCAATCACATAACATTGAAAATAGTTAGAAATAACATTATTATACCTATTATTATAATATACAACTAATGTTTAACAAGTATATAGTGTAATGTATGTTTTAAACATATATAATTGCTTATCCGATGGCTGAAATAGATAGCGCAATATTGATTTTTATTATTATTAGCGTAAACTGCCACTGTTTTTTAGGTCATTATTGAAAACTGCCTTCATTTTAATAATGTTCCGAGTTGGAATAAGTATATTTTAAAAAACAGTTAAGCGAAATACATTGTTTCTTGTAAGGATAATAGTCGAAGGATAAAAAAGAGATATAGACTAGTCAGAATAAAATATCGATTTGTCAGATGCAAATATATCGATGACAACTTCGGAAAATAGACGGGCCTTATTTAATTATGTAGGTACTAGACAAATACACGTTTCAGGACGGCTGAAATTAATCTTCCGAACAGAACAGTTATGTTCCTTCACAAAGACTAAAATCAAGATATTATGATACTAAACTGTATTACTAGAATACTTATTCCAATTTTGATAAAAATTTCTTACAAGAAAATGTCGAAAATTTAAAGCTTAAGCAATAAGGTCTTAATGTTACATACCTATTCACTTTTTCCCGTCAATACTCAGGACGGCTGTGATGGTTGATTTCGTCGTGCTGTGTTGATTATTCGGCCGTTTGTCGGTTGGCTGTACCGTTGGGTCATGTTGAGTTGTTAATTTACACATGAAGCACAAGATAGAACTGGACTCGGGATTTGGCTTCTAAATCTCTTTATTTCGGAAACACATATACTTCGACGGGACCCCTGGTGTGTGTCTCGGGGGGGGGGGGGGGAGGAGACAGTTCATTAGGTTATTTTTAGGCTTCGTCCAACGTCCCTTGCTGTCTGTAGAGAGCGTGGAATCTCTGCCTCACTCGTTTGAATTTCAGAAAAAAAAAAATGCAATGAACACTTCAACGGAAGTGACGTCGTTTTCATTTCAGCTCTTAGCTCTCCCCATCTCTTAGGGTAATCTCTTACTCTCTGCGTCCCTCCTAGGGACTCCTTCTCCGGCCCACCCCCGCTGTACAACATTAAGAAGAAATTGAAATTCAGTGGATTTTGCTTAATTGGTTTTTATGGACTATGAATCCAAACCAATGCAAATCTGAAATATTTGAATTTTCAAATGGGAAGTGGTGCCGATATTATGCCCCCTAAAACCCCTTTAAAATACCCCAAAGAAACTTAAATTTGGGGAATATTCACTAATTAATGTCTCATACCTATTGCTAAAATTTCATAAAAATCAGAGGTATTTGAATTTTCGCGAAGGGCTTCCGCCCACTTTTTACCGCCTTTACAAAAAAAACGAAATTAAATTATATATATCCCACATTTGAACCACTTACACATAGCAGCTACTTATTTTAGAAGTGAATCATGTAGATACAAATATATATATATATATATATATTTTATTTATTTTATACATACATAAAAGTAATCTATAGATACGTGTTTCTGGCTCACAGCATGGCTAACTTAGACAGAGATCGAACCTTCGATATTGATGTCTGTAGTCCAGCGTTCTACCACTGCACCAAGACGCTCAGTCTAGAAATATGTACGATTTTTATCACTTAAATATTTAATGTATTTATATTTTGCTTACTATTATTTCGATTGAAGTTAAGGGCGACTAATAATGCAATTTTCTGCATCTTAATCACTTAGGAAGTGAGACAATCGAAATAATAGTAAGCAAAATAACAACGAACGCTACAATCACCAATAAAAATAATTACATATATATATATATATATATATATATATATACTTTATATAAATAGAAAAATACTTTTGAGGAGCTAATATAAGTTTTTTTTATCATGAGTCACTATTTTTTCTGTTTCTCCATTTATATATTCTTTTATTTCCTTCCACCTTAAATTACTCTTCTATTTTTTGCTTTCGTTCTTTTTGTTGTTGTTTTCGCGCTCGTTCTTGCTTCCTTCTATTCTGACCTTGGAGGCACAAAAGAATCTCGTCATCATCGTCATCATTATCACGCCCCCTCCCCCAGCCCCGCTGCAAAGTAGACAATGACCCGGATGGTTGAAGGCCGACATCGAAGGTTAATTAATCAGAGTTGAGATAATTAGAGGCACATCCGGGTGTGCGCAGATCGACGAACAATCGATGGATCAGAAATTGGCAGGTGCGCTGATTGAAACAGCGGTCGGAATGAACGACGACGACGACGCACGAAGCCAAACATCCGCCATCGAACCAATTGGTTTTCTTTATTCTCTTTTGGACCATTGAACGATAACAATCCGCTACCTGTACAAAAGTCAGATGCGTCCTCAGATGGAGTACTGCTGCCACATCTGGGGAGCTGGTGCACAGTGCACTCTTTCTTTGCTTGACAGAGTATTGATTTACTCCTCTCCAGGAGTTAGGCACAAGGCCAGTTTTTTTTTTATCTTACTCCCACAAGTAAGATGTGACCCAAGGTCGGGTCGGGAAAGTGGGGTTTAAAAATTGCCTGGGCAGCCCCGTCGGCATTCCCCGGTAGGGGTGCCTCAGGCAGTAAGCAATAAACTTACTCCTCCCCAAAGAGGGGAGGCAAAGCCTGGGAGGGTTGACCTTCTAGAACTGCACAGGACAGACCCATAGACCGGCGTAAATCAAGCCTCGAAGGCCAAGACAATACCAGTCTATGGGGTGCAGTATCCATCGGAACAGATACTACACTTTGATCTTTGCTTGACAGAGTAAAAACCGGCTTAGAAATCTAGTGGCGGATTATCTCTTATATTCGCTACAACCCTTTTCCGAAAAAGATACATTGCTAGTCTTTCTCTACTCTATCGTAACTTCAATGGAGCCCCAGTCTTTAATTCTCCCCTGCAAGTACTCATCTTGCCATTCCAACAAAAAAAGACTCTCCTTTGTTCGTCGATGTTGCAAGCGCTAGGCCATGGACAAAGCTTATTTACAAGAGCTTCTCGCCTGTAGAAAACATTAGGCTGACTTTTTTGAAATAGCAATCCACCTACTGCATTCGGTTAAATAAATGGTTCAGTTAAAAAGATCATAGAAAGTTACTAACTACGACACAAGATGGTGAATATCGGGTCCGGATGTACCAAAAATAGCACTTGGCCGAAAATAAAATAAACCCACTTACACAGACATGCACCTGACCGGAAGAAATAAAACACGGTTAATTTATACATAAAGATAGCTGGTTGGAAAATATATAGAGGTTTGATGCAAAGACACCTGCGAAGGTGATCTGCAAAGGTTATCTGCTAACGGAATAATTCTGTCGCTAAATGAACGCCCTAGCGGGGCATGGCTACATTGTCGGCGAATGAGAAATTCCAGAGTTTTTGGTTACATGTAGATGCGTGGATGTCCAAAATGTTTATATAAACTAGCCCAAATTGAAATCGAGCGAGACTGTTAGCTAGGGTGTTCGAGAGATCAATCTCCGTAAATCCCCGTGCTTCCTTCGCCCCCATCTCTCTCTCATCCACTCGTTCGCCGCAATCGAGCTATAAATATATATTATATTTTTATATTTTTATATATCACTGTTTGTCGTTATTCTTTCAGACACAGCAATAACACAACGGAGAAGGCGAGAGAGTAAAACAGCCGACACGTTGTAAAAATGACATCAACTAAGATGAAGGAAGCAGTTGGAAACAGTTTGGTACTTGCCGAGAATAGGAACCACGGACTTTCGGCAATCTTCGTTGGTCCTTCACAAATCTTCCGAACTTTACCGATTATGAAAAAAATTTACGTATTTTCGTTGAAATCCAATTTATAAAGATCCTTTTCATTCTTTTTTTCTTTTCCATTTGTGACTCACCTACTCATAAAGGCTTACCAACATTTTTCAAATATCTAATTTGGATTTATTGAAAAAAGAAATGACATTCCTTACGTATCCATGGCAACGTTCATAAATCTCCCCCAAATATTAATCGGTTTTTAAGGCCGGCAAGTGCACGTATCACAATTGTTTCAGATTATGATTTCTGATAAAATCTTTGGCATTTTTCTTCTTTACCAGTAAGTCACCGCTTATCAAGACCCAAAATCCAATCGAGGATAACGGTTAATGAGTCTGTCAGGTGGCCGGTGAGACGAACACCCTTAGGATTGCATACCCTGGTTGGATCTAGGCTAAAATTGATTCCTTAATACGACGGCTCAACCAGAATTTGTTAACATTAGACTTGAAAACAACCATACTGTAATCAACTGGGAAGCAGCCCTGTGGTATTGCGTTCTTGGTAAGAAACTCTGTTCATGGAAGTTCCGTTTAGTTTTAGGTACACATAGGAAGAAAGCGAAATTATTTACAGTGGTTGTAGGTAGACGAGTTTTTGCTATGAATGTTTTACAGAGGGAAACCCAAGATTGGAGCTCAGTCGAACACCTACCATAAAAATAACCATAGCGTTGAGAACGACTAGCAACGTCTCTTCTTTAACATTTCTAGTTAGAGAAAAATATATAAAATTCTCTCATATATATATATATATATATATATATATATATATATATATATAAATAAAAATTTGTTGTTGTTTATTATCTATGTACGTATACGTTTCGTCCCTTTTCAATCAGGACTCATCAGCATAGAGATATGACTATTCACTACCGGTCGTACGATTCGAAACCCTGGATAACAAGTATTTTTCAACTTGCATCCATATATATATATATATATACATATAAATTAATCTCGCATTGTTAATGGCTTACATATCAATTTTATTAACATATCCAACAATGCTTTAAATATACGACCAACCAATACTATTTAAACTACAGGAGCTAGCCAGGCTCTTCGTTCGACATCGGAATTTGAATCATGGCCGCCAACACCACCAGTGCGGAGAGACGTTTTATCAAGTAACAAAGAAATAAGTTTGGTTATTCTTGTTTTTGATTAAAAAAAAAGAAAATGACTCAATAACTGGTCACCTCTGAAGATGGAATTTATTCCGAAATATAAGATTAATGTAAAATAAAAAAAAATATATATATAAATTAATCTCGCATTGTTAATGGCTTACATATCAATTTTATTATATATATATATATATATATATATATATATATATATATACTCCCAGGGTTAGGGTGGAGTTAGGGTTCGGGTTAGGATTAGAGTTAGGGTTCGAGTTAGGGTTCGGGTTGCTTGGAAAGAAGAGTAAGTGTTATAATTTATTTTTATTCAATATTTTCCAACAGGTGTCACATGTTACATAAATTTTACCGTAAAATCTGAAAAACTAATCGATCTTAATAAATGATATAAAGGGCAGTTGCATGTGTGTGTGTGTGTGTGTGTGTGCGTGTGTGTGTGTGAAAGAGAGTCTACATAAAAATCAGAGACTACACAAGACACACGCACAAAACTGATTTATATTACAAAACAACAGAAAAAACGCGAAATGTGTGTGTGTGTATATATATATATATATATATATATATATATATATATATATATACAATCTCAACTTCAGAAAAACTTCTGAAAAACTACTTTCATTCTCGGTCCAAGGAAGTATTTTTAAAATGGCCCTAATTCTCAAAATTACATCCCAATAAGTGCGTACCATTTACGATTGTACTAAACATCTTTCTATTGGATTTACTTAATTCTTGAACTTTTTCAATTCTTCCTTCACGAAACCCCTTTTTTCCATCTTTTAATCTCCTTTCACTGGACATCTTATCAACGGACATTTACCAACTGGACAGGCCCCATATCTTTATACACGCACTTTCTCACTCTCCATTACTTAATATTTTTTAAAGTTTTGAATTTTGGCTTTTCCACTGCCAACCTATCTATCTATGTAATTCCTCTGATGATAAGATTTTAATCTTTGAAAAGCATTGGCTTAAGGAAAGAATAATAAACATGTTTTTACCGAGTACACCTTGCATTGAACAATCGAAGTTGAAATACATTTGTAATTCGTACATGTTTATCACTCTTCTTTCATCTATCTTTATATATATATATATATATATATATATATATATATATATATATATATATATATAGGATCAAATATAAACCAAAGTAAAACTTTTAGTAGATGGAACCTATTGTGAAGAGGATTAGCTCAATATACGAGATAGAGCAATTGTAGAGATAGAAAAAAAAAGAGTGATAAAAATGCGACGATTGTCCAAATTTATTTCAAATTTCAATTGTTCAATGCAAGGTGTATTCAGTAATAAACTAGTGTTTATTATTCTTTCCTTTTTTTCTTCTATCTCTCTCTCTCTCTCTCTATATATATATATATATATATACATTGGTCTTTATTATAGAGTGGATGATATAAATCATCTCTATCCACTAAGCTCCAGTCTCTGTCTTTTCGCCGTAATGTAGCATCCTTATGCCTGTTTTACAAGTACTTCAATGGATTGTGCTCCGATGAACTTGCTGCTCTAGTGCCCCCTCGACGTAAATACACTAGACAAACCCGACAATCAGCTAAATCCGATCCATTCACTGTGGAAGTACCCAGATGCTAGATAGACTTCTACTCCAATAGCTTATTTCCTCGTGCTGCCAGTCACTGGAATCCCTTCCCTGCTCCCTGTTTCCCAGACTGAAGCAACATGCAGAAATTTATAACTAATATAAACAGACATCTCGCTGCATAGCCCCTAAAACTTACACCCTAATTCTCAGTAGTTCCTTACGTCTACAATGGCGGCCTGCCTTTTTGGGGCGAACACAATAAATACAATAACAAAGTGTGGCAGTTATGGCCCCAAGCGCATGACGCGTAATTCTGTGACATACTTCTGTTAATACACTTTTGTTAATTATAGTATTGTGTGTTGTCTTCATTATCACCGGCCTGCCAGGCCACAACACATATTAGCCGTTATCCTCGAGTGTCTTTTAGCTTTGATATGACTCATTAGTACAGTCTAGTTTGTCTATTTCTTTTATTCGTTAGGGTATAGAACTGATTAAATCGCCGGTGACAGCGATGCCCCCACGCCGGTAATGACTCGCTTCGATTCCTCAAGATTTACGGGATAGTATTTTATTAATTTTCTCCTGAGGATTCATTATACATTTTCTATAGGATAGCTATTATTGACCATTAGTGATCATTCGTTGACGTTGTACGACGATGAGCGCCATTGTGGTGTTGAGTAATAGCCCTATTTAAAGCTTGACCTTTATTACATCCAGTCCTCAATGGAGAGGCAGGTAAATAAAAAGAACGGGTATCCTTTTCTCTCTAAACCTTTCGTTTGTAGGTTTCGCTATGGGGGTTGGAGCAAGGTCACACTGGAAGATGAATTAATTTGACCAAAACTTGTACTCAATATATCGAACTAGAAGAATAACCGACCCAGTAATTAGTAGCCATAACAGTTTTGCACCACGTTTTTGCCCTCCTTACGAGAAATAAAGTGAAGATATAATGATATTAAACCGTATTCTAGAATCCTTATTCCAATTTTACTCTATCGTAGTTAATTCCTAGCTTAAGTCCTTAGCCATTCGAGGGGGGGGGGGAAGAAGGAATCTCATGCCTGTATTATCTTAGGGAAATAAATTTCCATTTTTAATTTCGGACTACATAGAGAAATACGTCTATTCGGCTTGCTTCCAAAAACTAGACTGGCAAAACTCAGTTTCCCACACAAAATCCCGTGATGTCACAGAGCCCCTATGCGCAGGTGCACCTTGACCCTTGATCTGAGGTCTCGCAAACGTGGTGGCCCTGTCAACGTTGTGAGCTCCGACTGTGAGAACCCCTATTCCAATTTTTTTTATATCAGAATCCATTACATGATTTTGGTTCTAGAAAATTTCTATAATTTAAGGCTTAAGCCTAAGGAGTCTTAAGAAGAAATTAAAATTCAGGGAATCTCTCTTAATCGATGTCGAACGACTGTGGATCAAATTTAATGCATATCTGAAATATTTGGATTTTCAAACCCGTTTGAATATTCCCAGGAAACTGAGATTTCGGGAATAGTTATTAATAGATGTCTAATATCTATAGTTCAAATTCCATAAAAATCGGAGTCGTCCGAACATTAACTGTATAGGTTTCATTTTGGTTGGGTCTTTAATTTATGCCATAACGCAATGCAAATCGAAAACGATACATTGTATACGATTAATTAAACACAACTTGCTATTTTATCCAAACCTGGGTGGAAAATGTTAATTTCATACATTTCCCAACGTTATTAGCGCGTAACTGGATAAAAAATTATCTGATAGGTATTCAAATTAAAACAAGCAGCGCGTGCGTGGTCTCCCTCTGTATGTGACTCGATGTGGCGAGTGTAAAATGCAATAAATTTGGGCAATTTGGGGCATTTTTGACCCCCTGGGGGCGCGAATCAGAATGTTTCTGAGGTCAAGGATGCTCATTTTATATCCAGAACAATTGCCTCTACATTTTGGCCAAGTTTCAGAAAAATTGAATAGATGGATCAAACGTTATGGGAGAAAAGGGGCATTTTTTGCCATTTCGGGAGCTTTTAACCCCCTGGGGGCGCGAACCAGATTTTTTCCAAGGTCAGCGATACTTATTTTCTATTAGGAACAATTGCCTCCACATTTTGGCCAAGTTTCAGAGAAATTGAATGGATGGATGAAAAGTTATGGGGCAAAAATGTCATTTTTTGTCATTTCGGGGACTTTTGACCCCCTGGGGGGGCTAACCAGATTTTTTTCAAAAATCGGAGAATGTCACTTTCTAACCTGATCAAAGTTACAACTTCATGCAAAATTTCAGAGAAATTTAATGGATGGTTGCGGAGAAAAATCCGGACGGACGGACGGACGGACGGACAGACATGCCTCAAAACATAAGTCCCCCGATTTTATAAATCAGGGGACCAATAAGCAGATTCTAGTGCATACGAATCTTTACGGTGTTTTTTTTTTTGTATGCGATTGTACGAATTTCAGTTCATGGATTTTGTTCGAACAGTATTTTTTTGCTCTGCAATTACTGTTTTGAATCTTTTATTAAAAAAAATATTTTCACGCATATTTACAAAAAAAAAAGAACTGAAAATTCTTTTATTGATTATATATATCGATTTTTACAATTTCCAAATAAAAATATGAGATCGATACAAATGAACCGACACTATCGAAATACGTGCAGGTAAAACTGATCTGAATGACTTAACTAAAAATATCAGAGCAAATACTGAAAGGAAAAAAAGAAAAGGGGCCGATCATTGATTAATTTGGGAAACAAACAAACTCTTTTATCTGTTGGGGAAAAATAGATAACAAAAAAAAGAATCTGTACAAATAAAATGCAAATATCTGTATTTTTGTTTTTCCGCTTTAGACGCAGGAACTAGCAAAAGTATTTGAACTACACTGGTATGATGGCGTTCATAGGTCATGCAAATGTTACCATCCAACGTTGAAAGAAATATGGCAAAAAAGTGAGTTCCCATGAAAGTGGTTCTTTTATTAGAAAACGCTACAAAAGACAAAATATTAATTTCCTGAATCGAACAGATTTGCACAACTTTTATGACCCCATATTTCAGTCAAGATATAATACACTAAATCTTATGGCTAGGATTCTTAATATTTCGACCCAATTCAGGGCTTGTCAAGAATACACACGATGACTTAACAGAGTCAGTATTTATACATTGGATTATTTGTACCACATATGGTTGGATTGCAGAAAGAAATGTGAATTTTATTAACGATACCACGGGTGACATTTTTTTTAAAAAGTCACCCTATAAAAAAGAATCGTAGATGAACTATTTTTATACTTGCACCATTTTTCCACGAAATCTCTATTTCCTCCTTAAAATAATCATTTTAATCGAAAAAAATTAATTATCAGCATACAGGCAAAAATTAAATCAAAGAGAATTATAAAAAAAAGCTGCCAGATTGTGAAAACGCTTTTTAAAAAAATAAATTCTTAAAATTCCGTACGAAATTTCATTTTCATAAAATTAATCTGTTTAAAATTTTTATTTTTTTTAATGAAATTATACCATCGTTATATGACACTTAATGATGATGATGATGATGATGATGATGATGAAGATGAAGACGATGATTATGATGATGATGATGATGATGATGATGAATAGAACACATTTTGATCCTGGATTATCTTTATCAAATTATCATTTTTCTGTTTTTGCCCATAACGTTAGTCATCTAAACGTTAATCATAGTTTTAGACATATCGAGCAGTGAAAAGTAAACAACTTGTTGGAGAAAGAAAGAGAGAGAGAGAGAGGGGGGTTAGAGAAAGAGAGATAGATAGAGAGAGAGAGAGAGAGAGAGAGAGGGGGGGGGGTAGAGAAAGAGAGATAGATAGAGAGAGAGAGAGAGAGAGAGGGGGGTTCGAGAAAGAGAGATAGATAGATAGAGAGAGGGGGGGGGTAAGAGAAAGATAGATAGATAGATAGATAGATAGAGAGAGAGAGAGAGAGAGAGAGAGAGAGAGAGAGAGAGAGAGACGCGGATGATAAACAGCTATTTATAAATTGATAAAATCGATAAATAAGTAAGGAAAGAGTGAGAGAGAGGGAGGTACATGTATGTATATTTATTCATATATATATATATATATATATATATATATATATATATATATATATAACTTCGTAGATGGTGGGAATATGTATATATGTGTGTGTGTGTGTGTTTTGTTTATTACTTATGTACGTATACTTTTCGTCCTTTATAATCGGGGCTCATCAGCATAGAGATATAATTATTCGAAACCCCGGATTACGAGTATTTTACAACTAAAATCCCGACATCTAGAACCACTGGGCCACCGGTGAATAGCGAATAAACAGTGATAATTTTAACACTTTATCGGACGGCTTGACGTCATAAGAGCGTTCAACTTAATGAAAGAAACGATACATCTATAGCTAGTAACGTCATGCGGTGTTAATACTACACTTACAGTGCCCATCTATATATATATATATATATATATATATATATATATATATATATATATATATATATATATATATGTATATATATATATATACATATAACTTCTTTTGTTAGATGGTGGGAAAACTCCCAGCAGAATGCTCGATTAATTGAGAATCAAAATTAAGAGCGTAATATAAATTTGGGAAAGTTCATTTTTTAAGCATATTTAAAATTTTTAACATAAAAAAAAGGCAAAATGCCTTCATAAAAAAAAACCATGTGTTAGATGCAGATATGTTTTATTAAAATCAAAATAAAAAATCAAAACATTTTTTGTTCTTTTTCATCTTGACCTTTTAATCTAATATTTCGCTTGATATAACAAACCTCGACAGAGCTTTAGACAAATAAAAGGTATTAACAGTTTGTTTTTTTTTCGTAATAATCCTTCCTGGTCTTGTAGAAGTGGCGTCCGGTGTTGTGTGGACTTAACGGTGCAAATGTCTCTTTTAAATTGAACTTCAATCGCGCAGGTTTTTATTTTTGATTTTGATTTTAATTAAAAATATCTGCATCTAACACATGGTTTTTATGAAGGCATTTTGCCTCTATCTTTATGTTAAAAATTTTAAAGATGCTTAAAAAATGAACTGATATATATATATATATATATATATATATATATATATATATATATATATATATGTATATATATATATATACATATAACTTCTTTTGTTAGATGGTGGGAAAACTCCCAGCAGAATGCTCGATTAATTGAGAATCAAAATTAAGAGCGTAATATAAATTTGGGAAAGTTCATTTTTTTAAGCATATTTAAAATTTTTAACATAAAGAAAAAGGCAAAATGCCTTCATAAAAAAAAACATGTGTTAGATGCAGATATGTTTTATTAAAATCAAAATAAAAAATCAATATATATATATATATTTTTTTTTTCGAAATTATTAGATGAAGTCAAGATGAAAAATAAAAATGAAAATAAAAATATATTTTGAAGTGTATCAGAAGTGAATACACTCTAGCCACGCAACAATAGCTTGAGTAGATCCGTAGGCATTCTTTGGTGAAGAAGCCTCAGGCGATTGACACTAAACCAACAAGTAAAACCTGCGAGTGTTAACATCATCGCACTAATTGCGACAAAAGGTCTGCTAACCGGCGAGTCGGAAGATGGAGATTGAAAAAATGCCTGAGCAGCCCCGTCGTCATTCCCCGGTAGGAGCGCCTCAGGTGATTAGCAATAAACTAACCCATTCTCAAAGGGTGAGAAGGCAAAGCCTGGGAGGGTGGACCTCCTAGAACTGGCCAGAACAATATCTCAGCACGACAGATACAAGGTCATCTCCTAGTAAAAAAAAAAATGGCCGTTTCGGACTGATTGTCGAGGATGTGTCCCTGACTGGCATGAACAGGGCAAGCGAATCAGACATTATAGATACTGATAAGTCGGTTTGTAGTGAAAAAATGGCGCTAATAAAAAAAGGGAACAAAGGTGGTTAGAGTAGGGAGGGGGGGAGGAAGTCAGTGTCGCGATACACGTTTTGGTTCGATGACGTCGGGTGGTCGACCGTGGTTCGATTCGCTGCGCTCGAGTGTTTCATTTCTGACAGAACGTGATCCGTGTCGACAAAAAATCGATTTCGTGCTTGTTGAGACGAAAAATCAAGCGATGCGACATATATAATTGCTCGTTAACTTTGAAATAAATGCTTTTCTGAGTGTGTTAGTGCAGTGTTATATACCGTTTTACAGCAAACAATTTCCTTTACATTGCCTTATTATATGCGTACTAACCCTAACCCTAACCATAACCATAACCCTGGCCTTAGCACAAACCCTAACCCTAGCCCTAGCTCTAGCCATAACCATAACTCTAACCCTGGCCTTACCGCAAACCCTGACCATAACCATAACTCTAGCCTTAGCAAAAACCCTAACCATAACCATAACCATAACTCTAACCCTAACCCTAACCCTAGCCTTAGCACAAACTCTAACCCTAGCCTTAGCACAAACCCTAACCCTAACCCCAACCCTCATCATAACCATAACCATAACCCTACCCTTAGCACAAACTCTAACCTTAACCCTAGCATTAGCACAAACCATAACCCTAACC